>CM073770.1:54479837-54978124 GCA_037158775.1 Hetaerina titia | reverse complement strand
ATGAGGAAGGAATCTGGCCGGAAGATTTTGTGAGATCGGTGTTAGTTCCTATTCCAAAAAAGGCAGTCTACGTCATGTGAGGATTACAGAACGATACCTTTGATATCCCACGCAGCTAAAGTTATTCTCAGGATCATCAACAAAAGGATAGAGAGTAGGGCAAATGATTACTTAGGGGATGATCAGTTTGGGTTTAGGAAAGGAAGAGGCACGCGTGATGCCATTGCAGTAATGAGATCACTAATCGAGAGGAATATCGAATACAATCAGGACGTTTTTGCCTGTTTTGTAGATTTTGAAAAAGCGTTTGGTAGAGTGAATTGGGAAAAATTAATGCGTGCATTGCAGAAAATAGGAATGGATTGGAGGGACAGGAGACTGATCCGCAGATCTACCTTAACCGGTAGATTACCTAATAATAATAATATAGTGCTGAGTTGAATAAAATACAGGTTAAAATTTAAATGAATATACGCGACTATCTTGTTTTTAAATAAAACACAACTAATTCTTCATTTCATTGAATTAATTCGAAGATGGAAAGCATTTGATTTACTTCAAGTCCCCTATCGAGCCCATGCATTCACCATTTCAAGGTTTAACGAAAATAATTACTCCCAATGAAATGCAATGCGTCCAACTAGTCGAAGCATTAAGTACCCTTGACTATTTTCATTGCTTATCTCTAATGAAAATACAATAAATCTAGCGAATAAAATAGGCGGAATATCAGTGGCCACGAGATTGAATGCTCCACGAGGAACTGGATAACTATGTGAACTGCGAAGGATGGTGAATCCCAATCAATAAATTTTTCAATTAAACATGTGATATCAACAACATGGAAATCTGATTCCCTTGGTTGAATGAGTTACTTTTCAGTTACATTTCTCCACGAACATGAAATTTGACAATCATCAATATGTAAAATTTATGCTAAAAATATTTGTGAACCGAAAGGAATAATTTCTTATTTCAAGAACTTTTTCTACTCATTTATATAAATTAATAAAATATGTCATTTCATGTGGAGTAGGTTGCTGGCTCGTGTTTTGTTAGGAGTCACAAAATACTTCTTTGGTAGTGGTGTCCATCCAAAAACCTACCTTAATCGGTTGATTATCTTATAATAACTTCATTTCAGATTTCGTGAGTGTATTTGTGACATGATCATCTTTTTCATTTGGTTGCAGAGCGGTTAGGCGGTAAACTCGAAATTTTTAACCCTACACCGAGTGAAAGCACACATTAAGTATTAAGGGATATTTTCAGTTTTAGTGGATTTGTTTGCATGGGAGTTTACACCCCACGCGCGGTTTATGGCCATGAGTTGGGAGAAGGGGGAGAAGTCTGATAATAGGTTCATTTTTTTACTTCACTCCAAAAAGATATTATGTAACTTTTTAGAATAAAGTAAAACAATTATATTTATGTATGTGTAAACATGTGTATAATGTAAATGGAATTAGCACTAGTAGACAATGAAAAAAAAACAGAAAATTCGATACCTAGTGAGTTTCTCTTTTTTTGTGTGTTTCCGTTTTTTCTTTGTCTACTAGTGCTAATTCCATTTACGTTATTATTCACTTCCGTGAGACTTTCACAAAAGTGTCATGTTATACACATATATATATAATATACACATATTATTTATTATTATTAGGTAATCTACCGTTTAAGTTAGGTTTTTGGATGGACACAACTATCAAATAAATATTTTGTAACTCCAAACAAAACCCAATCCAGCAACCTACTCTACATCAGGTCCCTCTTCATCTCTGTGTACTTCTTTCCTCACTTCATCCCATGCAATATATATATATATATATATATATATATATATATATATATATATATATATATATATATATATATTTATGTATATAACGAGTAAACTAGCACCACATTTACCTCGCTCCGATAACTACAACACCTGGCCATAAAAAGAGCCAAGATGCATGGCATAGTGCTGTGACATATCTAATCGATCTTTTTTCAAAAATCTGGATTCACAAAAATATTTTTATTCTCAGATTTATGGACGTAGAATTCATATTATCAAAATTTATTCTCGGGTCCTAAATTGTTGGAAACTATTTTTAAATCGCACACTAGTTCTAATAATATTAGACCCAGACATAATATGTAGACTTAAAAACAGTCAGCGCATGAACAAATTTGCATTAGCTAAATGGAAGTATAATCCTAAATTCTAAAAACAAGATACTGCTGGTGGAGTGTATTCCAATGTATTAAAACGGCAACGAACTTAACAAAGCATTGAGAGTAATATTCAGTGCAAACAGCCTCGGAAGGCTGATGCCCTCACCTCCATCTGTTATGTCCCACGGAGATTTTCCTTTACAGCGGAATGCCCTCTGTAGACAGAACTAAATTCTGCCCGTCTACAATATTCAACTGCAGATAAGCGTTCGACTGAAGTTCATCGGCCCTGTCGTTTTCATAAGCACCGACAATAATCCCAATCACTGATTGAAATAAACCGATTAAATAACCGCGTTGATTTAGAAATGTACATTTTCTACAAAAAAATGCATTATAATTAGGAAAGAGATGTAAGAATAACTCTCCCATGTATTAATTAATTCAAACGCAAATGAGATATTTTTAGAATTATATGGAACATGGAAGGATTAAAGAGGCATGGGAAGAACTGGAGGTAGGAATGAAAGTCGGAGGGGAATTCGTAAAATCGGTTAGGTTTGCTGATGACCAAGCATTAGTTGCTCAGTCAGCCAAGGGGCTGCAAGCATTGCTGAGTGAATTGGAGGTTCAGTGCGATAAATATGGGATGAGAATCAATATTAATAAAACAAAGGTTACGCGATTTTCCAGAAAGAAAAAGGCTAAGCTAAATATTAAAATAGGAGGGGAAAAAATAGAGCTGGTAGAGCAGTTTACATATCTCGGAAGTGTTTTGGACCAATACGGTCAAAGTGGTAGGGACGTAAGGAGAAGAATTGCGCTAGGCAAGGAGGCTTTCTCAAGGAGGAGGGAGTTGATGACGGGGACGTTGAGTAGGGATGTTAAGACAAGACTCGTAAAAACTCTGATATGGAGCGTAGCTATGTACGGCGCGGAAACGTGGTCACTGAAGCAGGAGGATAGACGTAGATTGGAGGCTTTTGAAATGTGGGTGTGGAGATGAATGGAGAATGTGAAATGGACCGAAAGGAAAACAAATGAGGAAGTACTGGAGATGGTGGGTGAGGAGAAGGGTTTGTTGAGAGAAATTTTATGGAGGCAGGAAAAATGGATGAAAGGCGTATTGAGCGGTAGTGGAATGTTGAAGAGGGTAATAGAGGGGAGAATGTTGGGCAAGCGAGGTAAGGGCAGGAACAGGATAGGGATGTTGGACGGGATGAAGGGAGGAAAGAAGTACACCGTGATGAAGAGGGACCTGGTATAGATTAGTTTGCTAGGTGGGGAGTCACAAAATGTTATTTGATAGTTGTGTCCATCAAAAAACCTACCTTAAACGGTAGATTACCTAATAATAATAATAATGGAACATGGGTAAGATTTTTTATCACTGACTTTTCAATGATGACGCTGTGATTTGTTTTCCACCTGATTGCATGTTTCCCCGAAGTAAAACCAAGTTTTGGGTATCGTCAGGAGGAAAAAGCTCATTTGTCTTTCTGGCATGTAGTTTCCTTTAGCATTTCTGTACGTATTTTAAAACCAATCTCCCAAGTTTCTTTCGTCTCCGATTAAGGACAACATTTTCACTCTTCATTTGATTGTTCTCAACAGCCACGCACACTGCTTTCAAAAGGGAATTTATATCTTGAATATTGGCGCTTTAGGTTATCGAAAACCCCAATAAATTTCATATTTCGTTATTGGCGCCATGGTCGCAACCCGAAGTTAGGAGTTCGTTCTCTTGGAGGAGGATTATGGATATACGGCGATAGATATCTGCATACTTCTAGAAGGACGTGAAAAATTTAAAAAAAAGAACGAAAAGTGTAATCGAGAACGGGATAATCAAGTTCCCTTATTTTGTCCTTATTATCTTATTCATATTCACCAATCACACAATTTCTGAATAAGTTCGACTGTAGATTTGAAAAGGACCAAAACAAATGAAGGTTTCATTCATATTAATGCGGTTTTAAAGTTCCTTGAGGATTATTCAATAAAAATTCTCGAATATTATTTTCACGTTAAAAATTATATACGTCGTTACTCCAGTAGCGCTGGTGGCTAAAGTAATGAGAGGACTATTTTCAATAAGATTCTTGTAAAAGAGACCGCAGGGAGCGGACCTGCAAACAGTGGCACTCGACCTTAATGTGCGGTGGAGAGACAATTGAGTCAGTTGGCGGCACTCCAATTTAGTGGTTTTCAACCACCTGAAATTTCCCGCTCCCACGAAAGATGTATAATTTAATTTCAGACTCATTGGAGAGGCCTGACAAATAGAAAAATCATTGTAAAACTTAATAAAAATGACCATAGTATGTTATGGTTAGGATCCACTCCTCAAATACGCAACGTTTCAACACGATTGCAAATATATGCAAAGGAGTCTCCCTCGCTCTAGAACTACGAAATAAGAAAAACAGTCTTCAACGCAGGGATGGAAATACAAGTACGACAACCCAAGAAGCGTTTTGTCTCGGTTCTCAAAGGGGCGGTGTCGCGGAATGGTATGTCGAGATAAAAATATTTTAAATATCCCCCAAAGTACACCATCCATCATTAGATAAATAAACAACGAATAGATTGATATATAAATTATATAAATAAACTAAAAAATAGAACACTCATTCCTTCAGGCAAGATTTGGTAAAGTAGTAAGATAATTCTTATATTGAAGTTGAAAATCTCCGTGCTGCACACAGTAGGTGTTGATTATTCAACCCCCCTCCCCCCACACCGTCAAACTCTATATTCCAACTCCACCTCCCAACATTTGCGCTTACAATCCGAGTGGACAACGATGCCGTTTCTCACTTGGAACGACGGAATTGTGTCGAAGCGAGCCGTGAAACTGCTTTATGAAGTTTTGTTGCGAACAGTATCAAGTATTTTCAGTTTAGCTTTAGCATTCCAGCACCACACCTTTCCCTCCTGCTAAGCTCTGTGCATTCAAGCAGCCCTTGCACCAAAAACTCCCGTATCCCCTCCTCCCTGGCTTAACGAACGGAATGCCAACACAAACATCAGAGAGAATCGGAACCTTGGATGAGAAACTGCGCTGAATCCACATCGCACCCCCCCCCCTCCCTCAATTCAAAAAAAGCAACTCCTGATTTCTAGAGCCTCTTTGAGACCAATGCGCCTCCCTCCGACCCTCGGAAGGGATATTTCCGTTCCCCGAGCGCACGCGGAAGATTCGATTTACCGCTGCCGCCGCCCCCTCTCTCCCTTCCACTCTTTCGTCCAAACGGGCACATGCGGCCCATTTCGACGGCAATGCTCTCCTCTTTGGAGTCACTTCGTGCCATTGTTTCCCTCGGGTCGCCTAAATGTTAAATACGACAGTTGAAAAGAATGGGTGGAAAAGTAGTAGAATACCCACTTGAGAGGGCCGTGAAACTTTGATGTGGCACGTGGAATTCACCGAAAAGAAATGCAGACAGTTCACATAATTTGGACATGTGGATTTTGGGAAGAATGTTTGAATTTCAGACGTTCGGATAAAATAAAACGTGCCAAAGGGTTCAGAAGTGTGGAGGAGGAATGGAAACCGCTGAATACAAATTTAAGACCGGAAAAGAAAGTGGATGAGGCATGCACTGAGAAGGGAATGTCAGTTAGGAGACACATGAGAGTGTAGGGTAGAGGGAAATCCGAACTGAAGAGGATGGAGGAAGCGGCTATTGATTTGACGTTTGAGAAAGAGAACAATCAGGTGTGAATAGAAAAGAGGAGAATAAGGAAAGCCGAAGAAAAATCGCGGGGCACAAGAAAATCGGGAAACCAATCACGACGGAAAAGAGCTTCCGAAAACATGAAACACTGGAGATTCCAGAAAACGCTCCAGAAAAGTACGAATGGGTCGATCCCGTTGATTCCTTAATTTCATTCGTGATTTTAAACAACGAAGCTTTGGCCGCGAATTACAGTACGATATTTTCCCATGCCTACGGTTTTAGGGGATTTAAATACTCTTAGACCATTTACGAGAATACCAATAAGCAAGGAGGAGAATCAAAGAAATGACAGAGCAAAATACCTCCTCTCAAGCATTTACTTATTTCATTTACAGTCTCTTCATTCCAGACGGATGTCATCACTTGCTGAGATTCTCGCTCATGGAGTTCGTGTAAACATGGCTTTCGAACCCTAACTTAATCAAACATGGTGTAGAGAATATGACTTCTAGAAAAGGCCGTCATAACTTACTGTCCAACAACAGCTCATTGTTGTGCAAAATATAAAAATTAATGTTGTGCACGTTTTTAATCGTTTTACTAGGATGGACAAACAATTTAGATGTCCACTGATTCGTCCTAAATTTCATCAGTTATTATAAGGTAATCTACCGGTTAAGGTAGGTTTATGAATGGACACAACTATCAAATAAATATCTTGTGACTCTTAACAAAACCCAATCCAGCAACCTACTCTACATCGGGTATCTCTTCATCTCTGTGTACTTCTTTCCTCCCTTCATCCCGTCCAAATTCTCTATCCTGTCCCTGCCCTTTTCTTGTTTGCCTAACATTTTCCCCTCTATTACTGTCTTCAACATTCCACTGCCACTCAATACGCCTTTCATCCATTTTTACTGCCTCCATAGGATTTCTCTCAACAAACCCCTCTCCTCACCCACTATCTCTAGTACTTCCTCATTTGTTTTCCTTTCGGTCCATTTCACTTTCTCCATTCTTCTCCACACCCACATTTCAAAAGCCTCCAATCTACGTCTATCCTCCTGCTTCAGTGACCACGTTTCCGCGCCGTACACAGCTACGCTCCATATCAAAGTTTTTACGAGTCTTTTCTTAACATCCCTACACAACGTCCCCGTCATCAGCTTCCTCCTCCTTGCGATAGCCTCTTTGCCTAGCGCACTTGTTCTTCTTACGTTTGACCGCGTTGGTCCAAAACACTTACGAGATACGTAAACTGTTCTACCTGCTCTATTTTCCCCGCCTAATTTAATATTTAGCTTATCCTTTTCTTTCTGGAAAATCGCATAACCTTTATTTCATCAGTTTTACATTTTTTAAGTATGGTTTTTTTCAACGCATATCTATGCGAAATCTACTTATTGATGACATAGGCATACAAATTTTGTTTAAACATATCCCTAAGGATACGAGTTTGGTTGTGTTTCCGTTGCCTTATTTCCCGTTCCCTCAAATCCGTCTCTTCCTTGCAAAGCACACCTTGTTTGACGCTCAAAAATTGTTTAAATTTCAGTGCGGACGTTTAACATAACGTGGAACGTAAGATTCGCGAATTAATTTTTTGCAATGCACTTAATTTTCTATATCCCTTTTTTTCTTTCGGTCTTTTCGCCGGATTAGGGGGATTGTGATATTAAAAAGAAACCCAGTTGGAGACGAGCCATAGAATTCCTCATTTCTTTTACGAGAGAAGCTTAGAAAGTCTTCCGTCCAACGCCACCGGGGTATCCTTTTGCGATAGCGACTTCTCTAATGGGGGAGGAGAGGCTGACGGGGAACGATCATTTATATTTCTCTCGAGTGGAAGGAGTCTACGCATTGACTCTATGTTTGGCCCGAGCTTGAATGCGTGTTTGTGCCTGCTAGCGTCAAAAGCCCATGTCCATACCATAAGTACATTTCGCGGGGAGCGTTTTCAAATTAGAAAGCTTTCTAGTTTGCATGCATGCACTAGAAGTGTGACTGAGACGCTTGAACACCGTCGTGAATCACGTCGATGGCGGAACACTTCGATGCTCCAACGCGAAAATGAAAAAACATAACTATCGAATTCACTTTATTAATATTTCATAAATACCATTATTCAAACATTTTAATCGCCCTTGTAAATGAATATCAAACGAAATCATAAGAGGGTGATCCAAAAATTTAGCATAAATCAAATATAGAGTTAGGTAGAAGGAAGTTCAAAGAGTAAAATAATAAGTTTAGACGGGTAAAAAATAGAGTAAAAGTAGCATGGTGGAAGACGTAATGCGAGGATATGAAAAGTGTGCAGGGAGAGGGTTAAAATTGGTGCGCTATACAAGACGGTGTACACTATCGGGAATTAAGAAGGGAAGATCTGTGCTAACAGTTAGAGTTAAGTCGGGTAAGATAATTGTCGATACAGAAAAGATTCAAGAAAGATGGAAGGAATATATAGAAGAACTGCATGATAAAGACATTAGGCCAACAAGCTTACATCTAGAAAGAGAATAGGACGTAGATAAAGATAGCTTAGGCATAGTCCTATAGTATAGAGTCCTCGTAGTCCAGGCATATTCGGGCATAAAGGAAGAGGAAATCAAATAAGGCCGTGAAGGTAGAAAACAGTCCTATGGAACTACTAAAAGGTTTAGGAAAATGTGGGAGGAAGAGGCTATATGGACTGATTCGTAGCATCTATAAGGAAGAAAATCTGACTGGACGACTTTGTGAGATCAGTGTTAGTTCCTATTCTGAAAAAGTGAAAGGCTACATAATGTAAGGCCTACAGAAAAATAAGTTTGAGTCAGAAAAATAAGTTTGTTTTCCCAAGCAGCTAAAGTGGTTCTCCGGATCATCAAGAAAAGGATAGAGAGCAAGGCAAATGATTACTTAAGGAGATGATCAGTTTGGGTTGAGGAAGGGGAGAGGTACGCGTGATGCCATTGCAGTAATGAAATCACTAATCTAGAGGAATATAGAATACAATCAGGACGTATTTGCCTGTTTCGTAGATTTCGAAAACGCGTTTGATAGAGTGAATTGAGATAAACTAATGAGCATATTGCAGAAAATAGGAATGGATTGGAGGGACATGAGGCTAATCCGCAAACTGTACATGTCTCAGACTGCTCAAGTGCGAGTGGGTAACGGAGAGTCCGAATCGGTAGTGTTAGGAAGCGGTGTAAGGCAGGGTTGCCCATTATTACCGGTGCTGTTCAATGTATATGTGGAGGAAATGATTAAAGAGGCATGGGAAGAACTGGAGGCAGGAATGAAAGTCGGAGGGGAATTCGTAAAATCAGTTAGTTAAAATCAATCACCAATCTCTAATTTGTTAGTCAGCCAAGGGGTAGAGTGATATGGAAACTCAGTGCAATAGGTATGGGATGAGAATCAATATTAATATAACAAATATTATGCGATTTTCCAGAAAATAAAGGCTTTTAAACAAGTTCTGAGTGTAAAACTCACTCGCCTTGACCGGGATTCGAATTCGCATCCCTCGAAGATCGGCCGAGTACTTTAGCTAGTTAAGCTTCCGAGGCACCCTTTAAAGGAACTGAGGGTCTTTAAAGGAACCAGATGTGACGAAATACCGTACATAAAATATCACAGGCATTCGTAGTCGTGCACTTGGCTTCTCAATCCACGAGGTTAAAGCCAACTTTTAAACAAGGCTTTTACCGTTGACAAACCCCAATAAACTGCGGAAGATGCCGAAGGAGTCATACACTAAACGTGCCGTCAGAACTTACTGTCTCGGCATCTCCCGCAGTTTATCGGCTTTGTTAAACAATAAAATAGGAGGGCAAAAACTAGTCAGGGTGGAACAGTTGACGTATCTCGGAGGTTTATAGCTGAAGAGAAGAATTGCGTCAGTCAAAGCTTTCGCAAAGTGGAGGAATTGATAACAGGGACGTTGAGTAAGGATGCTAAGAAAAGCCTCGTCAAAACTTTGATATGGAGTGCAGTTATGTGCGGCGCAGAAAAATGGTCATTGAAGCAGGAGGATAGACGTAGATTGGGGGCTTTTGAAATGTGGGTGAGGAGAAGGATGGAGATAGTGAAGTGGATAGAAAGGAAAACAAATAAAGGTGCTAGTTATGGTGGGGCAGAAGAGGGGATGGTTGGGAGTAATCATGAGGAGGCAGGAAAAATGGATTAAAAGTATATTGATCGGCAGTTGGAGGCTGAAGGCTGTGATAGAGGAGAGAATGTTAGGAAAACGAGGAAAGGGCAGGAACGGGATAGGGATGTTGGAAGAAATGAAGGGAGAAAGGAAATATACGCAGATTAAGAGGGACTTGTTGTGGAGTAGGATGTTGGGTTGTGTTTTTTTTATGAGAGACAAGAAAATTATTTGGTAGTTGTGTCCATCCAAAAGTCTACCATAACTGATTTCTACCTTTAAAAAATACTACGGTCATAACTCTTGCATTCTAAGGCTATTAAAAACCACCACATTTTACAGATCGAGGGTTGGGCTGATATATGAGGATATATCTCACCTATTACTAAGCCCAATGACTTGTGAAATTTACACTTCAGGGTAGGGGAGCCAGTTCCTTTCCTTGTGCTGGCTATGGTTTCCCACGAAGTCTAGTTCACGAAAAATAACACAGCCCGGGTGTAGCAGAGGGTGCCCAGAGGTGCCCCTGAGAGTCGCAGCATGTCATTAGTCCCAAAGCTTCAAGTCCTAATATGTAATCTAATCCATGCTATATTAGATCTTGAATCAAATCTTGAAAATCTGCGGAGTAATTTACTAAAATTTCCGAAGTGCAAGAGGAAATTGGATTAACATCCATAAACTGGATATGCTGAATGATTTTTAAAATTTAACAGCAAATAATAGACGCTGATTATTTGCGTGCCAAGTTAATGGGAAATTATCTGGAAGATTTATAAATTTTTACCAATTTATGGGAAATTTAGGCAATTATTTTCTCGTTATTTTGACGCGAATGACGCTACACGTGGCACTTTGTGCAATTTTAGGGCAATGGTGGGAGGAGACACTTTTGGTAATCACAGGTCGGTGCAAAATTTGATCACTAGAGCGGTTCACATTTTCATTCTGAAAGAGTATCGTCTCGTGTGCTCCGTCTTTCGCGGATCTAATTCCCCCATCCTTCACTCCCCGTTCTGACTTTGGGTTTGCAAAGGATGTAATTTTCCCCTCAACAGCTTTCCAGGAAACGCCATGGAGTCTGTGGAGGATTTCGGTTTCCCGGGATTATCTCTTCCCACGGGAAGTTTTATTTCCTTCCACCCATCGTCGCAATCCGTTCTTTTCCCCGAAAGACCTCCGCACTACTCTCAGGGGAGGAATGAGCTCGAAGGGACCTCGCTTCTCAAAAGTCGATGTCGCGTGTGCTCATCTCGACAAATTGAAGCCGGCGAGCTAGAAGGCAAGGAAATAAAGTCGCTTTCAGAAGAGTTGAATGGCTTCCCTAAGCTCAATATTCACGAAAAATCGATGTATCCAAAATCTAAATTAAATTATGGAAGCCGAAGGTGGAAACAGAAACTTTTGAATAGATGTGGAAGAGATTAAGAGACATGTTCGCATTTCGATTTACAATATTTTTAATTTGGGCCTCGATCTTAGACTACAGGGTGATTATTTCTCAATGTCAACAAAGATGTATGTAGTAACTAAAACTGGTACTAGGCGTAGTCTTGTCAGCATGAAGGACCATTTGCCCATGACGGTGTTTCCCAAATAATCGATATTTCTTCATGATTACTTTTTCTATGTAAGTGATTGAAATTTACCTGATGCATAGACACCTCGTCGAATTATAATGGAAAAAAGATTTCTATTTTTAAAAATTTTATAATTTGAAAAATATTTTATAATTTTTAAAAATACTTAAATATTAACAATTTCATGTGTTTTTTAAATGCTAATTTACTTTATTATTTTGAATAAAATACAAAAAAATTTAATTCTTAGTGCAATATATTTTTCAAATATTTTTTATTACTTTGTGCTTATTTTATCTAATTTTAAGATGCTATTCAACTACCTTCATTAGTACTGTCGAAGGACGGGTGTGAGCGCGGTCCGGCAAGTCGAAAGATCCGCGGTTAAAGTCCCAGTCAAGGAAATATTTTTACACTTGTGATCTGCTCTATTTCCGCCTTCCACACCTCTCCTGTGTTCGTCCATTATATGCGTTCCTACCCCCTTTCCTTTTTTCTATTTCCATGAGAATGAACATTTATATATTTATGCGGTAGTCCAGGGGGTAGAGCGTTGGACTACTGACCGGAGGGTCCGGGTTCGATTCCCGGGCAAGCCACCCTGGGAACCTGCTGCTCTACCCAAGCTATGTGATTTTTCGGGTACCAGATCTTCCTTGGAAACCATAACCGGCACAGCCCATAACTGGCCCCCCTACCCTGATGTGTGAATTTCACACGCCGTCGGGCTTAGCACTGGGTGAACTTTACCATAACCCACCAAACCGACCTTCGGGTTGAATACTGAGTTTATGGATATACATACACACACACATTTAAACACTAAAACCCGCCAAATGACCAACATATATTCATTCACATGGATATACATAGAAAATGAGTGTCCGGGTGCCACCAGTTTCAAGGCCCCCGCGGCTTGCGGGGTATTAAGTAGATGTACACGTTCTTCGCCTCAGGGAAGCTAAAATGGAGACACCATAATATTCATCCAAGGGAGTATTGCGTTCGGAGGCTTGTTTTGTGATTGGGAGCATAACAATCAGGGAAGAATTCTTACATAATGTCCGGTGGTTATTGATGCTAATATTTAGGGGTGTGGTACACTGTCCAATATAAAAGGCGGGGCATAGTTGGCACTTCAGAAGGTAAACTGTATTTGCTGGAAGTACATGAGGAGTATGGAATTGGTGGGAAAGTATTAAAAAGCAGGTGGGAGAGGGATGGGGTTCGGGTTTTGAAAATAGTACGTTTTGCATTTAGGTTCATTGCAGAGTATGGGAGTGGCTTCGGGAGGGAGCGGGGATTTGAAGAGTGGATTGGTTGATTTGAGGAGCTCTGATAAGTTGGCGGGGCGTTTGAAAGCAGCTGAGGGATATTTGGGAAAAATGTTGGTGGTGGAATTATGGTTTTGAGAATAGGGTGGTGTTTTTTTAGGATTAATCTCAGAGAATCTAGGTACGTAGTACAAATTGAAAAAGGGTGGTTTTCTGCGGTGGAGGAAGGTTTGAGAGTGTAAGCATGTTTTTTGGATTCTTTGGTTTAGCAGGGATTCAGGATAACCTTGTTGGAGGAGGGAATTGCGTAGATTTGAAGGGAATTTATCAAGGGAGTCGGGGTGATTGCACATTCTTTGTCCTCTTATGGAAAGGGAATTAGGAATGGAGCGTTTGGTGTGATATGAGTGGTAACTTTCATACTGTAAGTGTTGTTTTTTGTGGTCGATTTTATAAATACAGAATTGTGGAATTTTTTGTCTATAAATGATAAGATTTGGTAGGAGGAAACGGTGGAATTGAACGAGACAGAGGACGAAGCATTGAGGTCGGAAATGAGATATTTCATGGAATCAGTAACATGTGGCCAGAGAAGGAAAATATCATCGATATATCTGAGCCACAATAAAGGTGGTTTCAGGGGTTGTTTTATCAGGAATGTTTTCTCTGCGAGACCAAGAAAGAGGTATATATATATATATACATATGCATGTATATAATTGTGTGAAATTCTCATGGATGTGAATAATAATGTGTACCTAGATAGCACTAGCGAATAAGAACACAGAAATGCACAAATAAAAAAATCACGCGTATACCAAAATTTCGGTGGCGGTACCACCTTTCTCAAGGGAGAGAAGGAACTGTATCCGAAGAAGGAGAACCCAAAATCAGCCATAAAATAGTAGAAAAGGAAACGCCAAGGTTACCAGAGAATCCCTTGGTTCTAAAAGAGGAAAGTGTAAAATGAAAAATTCAGCCATGGAAGAACTTCAGAAGGGATATAAAAAATTATAATTAATCGTCAGCCAAAAGATATTATGAAAAATTGAATGATAGACCATGGAGTGCAAGGCAACTTATCACAATGAAACTTTGAAGAACTCAGAAGAAGAAGAATAAAATGGAAAGAAGCGATTCAAACGAACGTCCATCAAAAGGCAAGAAAGACCATTTGGAATGTAAAAGACGAATTTCTTGAGGAGAATGAAGAAAAAGAACGGAGACATCTGGGGAAACTTCAGAAATGGAAATAAATGAACCAGAGGATTCTGGGGGATCAATGAACTTTGGATGAAAACAATAAAATTACAAAACGTAAAAATTACACTGAATATTTCATTTCAAATGGTTTCTTGCCTTAATGTGAAAGGAAAAATGCCTATACATTTGAAAAAAAAACGCTTAGTTGATCCATAACGAAGGATCTGAGAAAAAAATCCTTGCGAATATTTATAGCAATTAGCCTTGATAAGAACGTATCCAAAACTTGGATAAGAATTGATTTTGAAGAATGGAACACAAGACGGAAGAACACGAGGAATGGGAATGGCCCATAAAATATAAATAAATGTTATAAATTGACAGAGAAAACATGAGCGCAATGATGTAATGTGCTTCAAAAGTTGTTCAACACTGTTATTTATATATTTATTTTATTTCACTTCAGTTCAACCTTTTCCAGTTCTCGCATGCGCAAAATATATCGTATATATATATGGTATAATGAAGCTCTGGTTGAGGTATTACTAAATTACGTGAATATGATCTCAAAATTATCACTATACATAGATCTGAGATGACAGACAGTACAATTTCTTGGCCTTGCTGGATTGATGCTATAGAAAATTTCAACAAATCAACGAAATCCTATCAAAATGCAAATTAAAACGATTTTTGTGGCAAGTGCGAGCGAAATGCGATGTTTTTCGTTCATCAAGCCAAGCGAAACTTACAAAATAAACAAATATTTTCTGTTTCAGAATCAGATATACGTATCAAAAAACCAATTTGCAATATTTCTCAATGCTAGTTTTATTTTACCCTATAAATTTCATATGTAAAGAGTTTAGGCATTTCGTCCTAGGCAAATATTACACCAACGCCTTAAAATACATGCATGAATCACTAGCGTTTTACTGAAATACCTGATTAATGGGAATTAATTCTATAATCTAAAACAATTTTGCGATTCTTACTTATTTCACAAGTAACACTTAGATGAAACTGTTGCAGACACAGTCTAACAGTCAAATAAAGCTCTGGGTCGCCCTATTAATAAACGGAAGCGGATAATGCAAATCAAGGAAGCATTTTCTGATCATCGCTAAAATTTTCGCGACTGACTAGACTGCGTTTAAGTGACCAGTTCCGGATTATAAGGGCATAAAAATGGCTCCCAAGTACTCTTCGACCTATCGCAACTTCTAAACTCTACCGAAGAAATATCTCCCAATAGGACCCCAGAGGCACGCCTTTAAAGCTATCCAATACCTCTTTTTGCACCCTATCGGCGGGCATGCAGTAACGGCGGTCGTAAAACCAGGGGCGAAACGAACGAGGGTCCTTCCCCTCCCTACCCGATCGAGATGCCCTGGGAGGAGAGGAATATCCCGATTTGCCGAAACCATTGACAGCCTGGGGGGAGGACGAAGCACGGAAATAGATAGGATTTTGACCCGCCCGTAAACTTCAGTCCCGGAACGACTTGTGTACTCGAGCTTATTTTTTCAATAACCCCCCCGAGAATAACTCCCGCCAAATTATAAATCTTTGGGTGAATAGAGACGAAAATTACAAGACGAGAATGCCTCGGGATTCTTTAAAAGAAAAAGGCTGAGTAGTCTTGCGACTGCGATGACAGCAATGCCGAGGATTTTCGTAACGCAGAGTGGGACGTTTTGACACATTAAACTTTTCATAACTTTACGATAAATAAGTACCTATGGTGTTTTACCATTATTCTAGTGTTAACACTGCCCTTACTTTGGTAGATTGTGAATTTCGATATAGATACAGAGACCAGCAAGCGCGCCTGCTTCAACAACAGTCGATTACCACTGATTATCTCCTTGAATTATAATTATTTGCGTGTCGCTAATGACCACGGAAAATATTTTCAGGTCGTGATTAGTAATTAAAAATTGAAAATACTCTCTTCGGATTTTTAATTAATTTTCCTATTTAAAATTAATATCATTAATCAGACAGAACAGACTCGTAGCAATGAATTACATTTTTATAATGATGCATGATTCCAATCTCATGATTATTTCCTCTAAGACTAGAAAAATAGGTAAACTGATTCCACTATCTAATGAGGTGGTTAACTATTTAATAGTGGCGGTTCTTCAAAAACTAATGGTACCATATTTAAATATTATGTTTTTGTGAATAACTGTATTTTAATTCGGTCATTGCTTTTGGTCGTATTAATTGAATAATGCAAATGATAGGTACCATCTTTTATTTAAAAGGTGAATAACGTTATTGTAAATCGTTCATTGTTTTGGTTTTTCAAGTGAACAATGCAATTTCACTGGGCGTAACTGACATAAAAAAGGATTACATTGAAGATAAACGAAGTTATACTATATGTTTGCAGCTCTTGAAGTTAATTTATAAAAAAATCATGACGATAACAGAAGGAAATTGGGATAATATTTGCACTGGAAAAATGAGTCACTTGAAAGGAGAAAATTAATTACAGGGGCACTTATTAAAGGTATAAATAAAGGCCTGGTAAAAGCGGAACTACCGTAGCGTCCTTAAACCTGGTATTTGATTTAAGAGGATGAGCGTGGATTAGAGGCTTTTCAGATTTAAGTATGGGTAAGAATGAAGAAAAGAAGTTGGATGAAGAAGAAGACGAAGGACGAAGTTTCGCAAATGGTAGGGGAAGAAAGGAAGTTCCTACGGAAAATTTGAAAAGGGCAGAAAAGTTGGGTGACAGTGGTTACTAATAGGAAGAGGGGTGCCAAAGACCGTAATACCCGTATAAGAGATAATCTAATGCACAGGGAACAACCAGGAAGAGAATAGGCTTTTAGGCTGTCCCGAAGACGTCGTGAGTACGAAGAACTGAGGACGGAAATAATGAAAGTCAGACAATGTTTACTACTGTAAGTGCTCAGGAGGCCATGAGATAATGATTACGATTGTTCAAAAGACACATTTAATTAGTTGGCTAAGTTCAATAGCGGAATGGGAAAACGATGTGAAATTTTGAATCATACAATTAGTGCATTGCAATGCTTAACAGGGTTTTACGTTCAACTTTGTAAACAGAGGAATATGTTTTCGCTAAAGATATTTTCTGAGATGTAATTCAACTTGAATTTTATTTTTAAAATACCAGGAACGTAGCTACGGTCGGGAATCAATTTAAACAAAAAAAATACCGAGACCGTAAACTTGATTTTTACTTAAGTTTACGGTCTCGGCATATTTTTTGTTTACATTGAATTTTATCGTTATTAATTATGTGTTATCTTCAAGACCCCTGCGGTGAAAAAGAAAAACATTGCAACCTTTTGCGCTGACGGTCTTTTGATGATACAGGAATTTGGTTTGTTCGCAGAGGATCGATTAACTATTGTCAGATCTCTTTGTCAATATCTCTATGTGAGTGACACGGAAGTACTAGAAAATAAAGAGATTTTTTTACCCGAACCTTTCAAATTTATTCGTGATCATTCAATTAAATTTTTTATGGATATTCCTGCTTGACGAAGAGTCATGAATGACTGCACTGGCTTATTATAACTAGAAATTAGTTAATGAAAAATGAATAATCACAATCAAGCATTTGAGGATCAATTAAGGGTTGAACCAGGCCATTAATGCTCGTACTCATTGATCAAAATTCCAATTCAAGTTATATATTTTTCGGACTTCAAAAGGGATTTTAATTGCTGCAGCCGCTCCAAGTTGAATAAATTAAAGCTACTAATCTATGCTGAACTCACTAAAGATAAGTTTCTGGAACGATAAAAGAGAAGAAGAAACTCTTTCTTTGTGAAAAGAAAACTTTGTTCTTAAGAGATATTTTATGATAACACTGATATTCAAACAACCTGGAGCGAGGAACTTGTTAATTTAGAATAAAATAATGAAAAACGTATGAGAGGCTTCATATTTGAAATATTTATTTTTGCCACTCGAAATGGGAGTTTCCGAATGTAAAGCTCATGGCAGATATCCTCAGCAAAAACAAACTATACTATCATTTTTCCACCTACCCATTTTGAATCATGATCCTGGTTAATGTTCATTTAATTTGAAGTTTATTTGACGCTTTACTCTTGACAGAAAAACGTAATTATAGAGGTTTAATATCTCCAAGTTAAATACAAGAAATTCCTTTTTTAAATTAATCAATTACTCAATAGGCCAAGAGCATCCCATTTCTACACCTATCCATCAAAGTAATCGCTGGCGAAAACACGCATGAAACAAGCATTGATAAACTTAAAATTTGGTATCTAATCCTGCAATTATGAACGTAGAACGAAGCAAAATTGACTCAAGCGTAGGAGAATGGATATTCAGTACATGTAACTCGGAGCGACGGCCATTCCTAACACCCACCTTGTTAATTTCTATGGAGGGCTTCTGGCAAAAAGAAAGCACTGAGACATTGATAGGCGTGCTGTTCCTGTTGTCCCAAGAACCCCAATGTTCTGATTACTTTCCCTCATGTAAGACCTAACCACAAATCTAGAACTAGAATTGCTTCTGACTAGAATATCGAGAAACGGAATGTTCCCGAGCAGTTTCATTTAAATTGGGAAACTTCCTTATTAGATTTCATCCAGATGAATTTCTGACTGCCCCGCGGTTATGATTACTGTCCACAACTAACTTAAAGAACCCAGCCTCCGGTCCCGTTCCAACTACGTCCCCAAGTTTTCCTGGAGAAATAATTCGATTTCCATTCATTATGATGAGGCCCTCATCGCGAATTACACAGGCACCGTGTTCAGTGCACCAGTAATTAAAATCCATAATAGCAATCCATGCGAGTGATTGCTCTAATTTCTAATTAAAGGTTCCCGATGCCTGCGTGCTCAATAACAACACGAGTTTGCGTTCATTTTTGGGAATTGGGTGTTTGTTCGTCATTGTTCGGGTCCCACAGGTTGAGAGGCGACATGATTTAAGTCCTTTCCCATTCCACAAATATTAGTCAAGGAGAGAAGGCGATATTGGCTTGCAAGGGACTTGCAACTAGAGATAGAGGCGGTTTTGTAACTACATTCGCGTAATAAATATTTTTCATCAAAAACCTCAGGGAAATGAAGGAGGAAAAGGGAGGAAACCGGGGTTATGTAAACGTGAATGTGTATATACATATATGTAAGCATGACTCCAGCGATAAAATGTCCACTTCCAGTCTTTCAAAAATTGTTGAACAATTGAATGATAGCAAGTTGATATTTATGAAGGAAACATTTTATTGATCCTCGGGAGTAGATATCTCTTGCAAAGGTTCCAAATAATATTAATAAATTAAAAAAAGTTCCATTAATAATATCACAAAGCATCTAAAACAGTAGCTTACTTGTGGGAGTTAAAAGAGAATTAAAAATTTCATATAATCGGTATTGTTTCATCTTACTAGGTTATTCAATTCATTTCAAGTAGACACCCTATACTGTGAATAAATTGTATACACCGCTGACAAAAGTGTAGTGCGTCCCGCTGGCGTCATGACTAATCATAATTTTTGACGATAGTCACTCTTAATGACAAAGTGCATCTCCATGATTTGTCAGTGTAGAAATATTAAAAACATAGTCATTAGTATTCCACTGACAAGACATTCCGCCTCTTCATCTGGCGAGCATTATTTGTGTACTTTCTATTTCTATTTGGAGCACATTTTTAAAAGATGCTTTTCTATTACATGAGACAAAGCGAATACCAGTCAACGGTCTCATCGATACAGTACATGCATTTCTTACCACCTTCAACTTCGACAATTTACTTCTTTCTTCTGCGACCGGCGGTTTCTCTTCAACGTTTTGATTTTCAACTACTCAATGTCTTTCCCCGAAGAAACCATAAAAATCAAAAACACTGCTTTTCAAAGATCAAAAATTTCTGCTTACCATAAAATCGAAAATAACAATAGAGTCCAGGTGCAATTCCCCCTCTAGTCCAGGGGCCAACCTTTATTTTAACAACTTGCTCCTACACTTTTACCGCTTCACGGGATGGACCTTTATATCGAATCGTTTGTTTTTCAACGGTCAGGGTGCGGTTTTTGCAGGTTTCCCTCACTCCTTGAGCAAATGTCGGACCGTGCTAGACCCCGGTAGGTGACGATGAAGTAGAATTGCTAAAGAAATGCAGTAGCAGATCGCATCTTTTCTTAAACTTAAAACCCGAAGAAGCTACGGGTTCTGCGTACATTAAAATCATGTGTGCACAACGATCTGCGAAATAGGGACATTTGGTAAGCAATAGTAAACATCTATCTAACTTTGATTTTGCTAGCTTATACCATTTACTCTGATCGACAATGTGAATATCCCTGTACCTTTCTTCCAGTAAGTTCATTATGTATACCACGTTTTAGTATGCGCTGATATTCGCTTTTGAATATTTATTTGAGTTCTTAGCTGTTTGGTTTCGATCATTCGAATGGACACATTCACGATTAAATAACTTTAAAATGAAAACTAACCCTGCTCATGAAGCTATTATAAACAAATGATTTTTTTCGGAGTTTTATTCTCACATGTCCATTGCTACATGCCAAGGACGAAACCTTACAATCATCAAATTATTATAAAATAAACTAATAAATCAAAAGAGAGATGGTACTTTTTTCCACACTTAATTATTTAAAGTCGACCGGTTTCGTCGCATAGGCGACATCATCAGGTGTGATCATCAGATGATGTCGCCTATGCGACGAAACCGGTCGACTTTAAATAATAAAGTGTGGAAAAAAGTACCATCTCTCTTTTGATTTATTAGAATGGATTTCCACAAAGTGAAGCCTGAAACCATCGAGTTTATAAAATAAACTGTATATCCAACCTCATCGGAGCAGAGAAAAACTTCTAAGAACAGAGAGGAAAATCCTTCAAGCTACGTTACTCTCTTCGTTCGTATTTTCAAGAAACATTCGCCATTGAAATCGACCGAGTACTGGTATCCGAAATTTTTTTTTAAAATCCCTGTTAACCCTTGCCCGACTTGTAAAACACTTCTCCCCGTGTACTTTAAGGGATGACAACGATGAGGGGAACGTCCGAGAGTGATGGATGGATTCTGAATATCGAGCAGAGTGGAAAACGTGACCGAAGCGGTTGCTTCGAAATGGAAGTGTGCAGACATTTGATCGCCGGATAAACAACCACCCCTTCCGAAGACTATGAAACCGACATCATAAGAGGCGAGGCGAATAGCAGGCGGCGAGCGCTTCTGGGACTGCCGAAAACATACGACGGAGTTGAGAGGGCAGTGACAAAAATATAACATCAATCTTGATCCCGCCACCTCTCCCTGAAAAAGTTTGGTGGGAAAGAGAGGGGAGGAGGACCAGATGGCTTGGCAGGGTGTAGATGTAACTTCTTAAATGAATATTTGGTAATTGGGGTAGCGAATGGAGTTTAAAAAAAATGGACGGGTGAAATGCGTCTTCGGAGGAGGTACCTATTCTCAAGGAAACGACCACAGTATCTCAGAGATCCATTTTTTAACGGGAAGAAATGTTGCACGTGGATGCATTTCTAAAATAGGACGGAGGGACATGTGCTCGCATTTATTTTTGAGACTGAGATGGGACTTCAGAATATGGGGACGGTTTGTCCTTCCTCCGAGTAGCCCTGGGGATTTTTCCCAAAGGAAATTTTCCGGAGTATATGCGTTTTCTGCTCGACGATACTTTTTATTTTCTGGCATGGACACACAAAAAAAATATTTTCTTTCGAATTTCCAGAGGGAGCAATTTCTTTAAGAAATAGGGGTTTTTTTTAAATACAACCGAATAAAAAGTCACTGTTACTCTTTCCAGACATTCTAAATGAAAATAGGGATGGTGAAAATCTTGTTATAAATTCGAATATGAAAATAATATTATTCCTGCGAAAGTCGTAACAACTTTCCACAATGCCAATGCAATATTTTTACATCCATCCAATGTTATGAATGAAAATCAGACGGGGAGGAATCTCCGAATGGAGTTTTATGTTCTCATTTTCAATTTTCAAAAAGCCAAAAGAATTAAATATAAGAAAGCTATGGAGAGGAAGGCTCGAGAAGGTTTTTTTCAGATGTACATGACAGCTATTTCAGAAAAAACGAGATAGGTTCATGGGATAAATCTCACCAAAATTTGCTAAAACATGACTAAAAATCGACAGTGACAGACAAATAGCGCTCCCGAATGATATGTAAGGTACGTACGCCGAGTATAAGACTCCACTTTGCTAGTGCTTAGTAACTTGAAATAAAATAATAAACAAAATTAAAACAGCAGAAATTTTAACCATATATTCAACTGTATGGTACAGTATTGGAATTTTTGAAGTGGTCTAGTTTATTACGTGAAAAAATAAAAATTTATGAAAAATTGAAAATCGGAGCACTAAAAAAGTGTCCTAACATGAGACATTTTATCTTCTTTTATTTATCTCTTAAGAAAGAGAACACATAAAGTGAACAACAGTTGCCTCAGAAACGCATGAACCTAGTTGGTAACATAAGGTCCATGCATCCACTCTCTTATCTTAAGAATAGAAACAAGAGCGGATTAAACACTCGGCATCATCGTTGCTTTACTCGATGAATGAGTTGTCATATATGAATGGTTAGGCCATTTCTTCATATTCGTAATATTCATACATTATTGTTCCGTCTTCTCTTCTAATACCATCATCGTCTTCTTCTAAACAGGGAGCCTTGTCGTTGCATCGATGCGTCTCTCAGCATTGCTGTTCTTTTCAAATCCTTATATGTTGCGACTCTCACAGTACTTTTCATGTCATCCAGAAACTTCTTTCTTGGCCTTCGTCTTCCTTTTTTTCCTAGCATTTTTCCTTCTATTACATTTTCCGGGAAGTAGTTATGCCTCAGAATATTTCCATCAAATTTAATGTCCATTTCCTCAATTTCATTCATTAAATTCCTTTCCTTTATGATTTATCTTAATAAATATTTCTATGTTGCTTTTCTTGCAAGAACAATATGGTTAGCATCTTGTTCTTTTTATCCCTCCCCAAATCCTCATTTACATTTCCGCCATCAATAACAATGTTAACTAAACAAACGTTTTGGCAAAATATTTTCTAATTCCCAATGTCATGTTTTTGCTTCCTAAAAGTTTTTTTTTCTTTCATATCCAATTAAACACTCGATTTTTCTAACATGAGACATTCCTAGAGTGTATGTCACGTTAGAAACACCAAAAGGTCTCTTATTGGGTACACAAACACATGTGACGAAACTTTTAAAGTTAGACTGGGATCGTTCACTCGAAATACTTAACTCTTTTACAAATAAGTCCGTAGGGAATAGACTCCAAGAACAGAATTTTAAAAATAAGTTTCACTAAATTTTATTGCGAGAAAATTGTTGAATGCAACACAAAAATTTGCCTTGAAAATGAATTATCACGCTTTGAAAAACGTATGTACTTAGCCGAGTTCTAAAAGCCCCTCAAGTAATGCTAACCATTACACTCGGTTATTTTCGTTCAATTTTGAGAGGGTACAAGTATAGCACGTAGATACTGATCTCATATTCGGCTTTTATCATACTAAATATATATCTCACGTTCCCTATCCCCCTCTTAAGTGCGGGTAAAGAATTTACTCTAATAAGGAAAATTAAAACTCTTGAACTGGTTAATTAGCATGATATTCGTACATTTTTTCGTTATCTATATTGATTTCTCAAAATTATTTTTTTATATTGTCTCTTCCGCATAATGAGTATCACATCAATCTGAACATATTTCATTAATTTTGATTCATCTGAAATAGATTTTAAACTTCAACGCACTATGAAGACAGAGTAATTTCTCTTATGATTTCTACTTCGGTTAATTTCAGCCTCTGCTCAAAGAATAAATAGTTTATGTGACCAGTCCTAAAAAACAACAGGGGTAAGAAGATTGTCGGCTGTGCACTCACAAACACACACACACACACACACCTAGGGATAGTTCTCAATGCCCGATGGAAATTGAAATATGCTTATATGAACGATGTAAACTAATTACCGTGCCATTGAATGTATCAATTATCACTAATTAAAAATAAAAGTACGTAAAACTCCTTGAATACGACAATTGCCCCGAGCAACGAGTTCTATGCTCTTATCATAGGCACTTAAATGGTACGAATCTTTGACTATGAATTTACTAAAGGTTCTCAGGTTCTAAAAATCAGGTTCTAAACATTTTCAAAATGATTATTAATTAGGGACGTGTCTATGATTAAATTGAGATACAATTTTTAAAAGGCTCCATTAGAACACAATTTTATCGTCGAAATTTAACATCTACTCGCATTTTTAACAGAAAATAATATCCAGGATGACTTTCGAAAAAATTTAAAAATATATTTTAGTCCTTCAGCTTTCTTTTAAAGACACCAACATTAAAACGGCAATATATCTTCTTGGTCAGTTTTAAAAACTTCGACGATTTAATTCATTCGATGAACATGCACACGAGTATAACTTAATGTTGAAACCAATAAAAATCACTCTGAACGAATGAATTCGCAATTTATCTTATTGTTTCCCCCTCAAACCAGAGAGAAGCGTTGAAATGCTTATTTCTGAAGTTCAGTAGTCATCAAAACTTCATACTCGCACCCTGAAAAGAAGCATCATCTCCGGATGAAATAACTTAATCGAAAATATCCCAAAATCCACGTAGACGGGAGAAACGGCAGACGATTCAAGCAAACGATGATCTTAATGACGATTGGGTATTATTAGGAGATGCGTAAATGAAACTCAGCGGAGGGAAGACGCTGGGTGTAGCAGCAGCGGAGACCTAAACCGAAAAGAAGGAAACTGTCTCTTCGCTCGTAGGGGAAATGGAGTTGGTGGGGAGAGAGAACCGAATAAGGAAGAGGGAAATCAATCAACGCCGATTAAAAGTAATCCCCACTGATCAGGGCCAAAATTTGGCAAACGATGAGGTCCGCGCAATTTCCACTGGGGACGACGAACCCTACCGCCCGATGGAAATGTACCTCTCTCTCCGTAAAAATTCTGGAGCAAGCGTTATCTCTTCTCCTTGTCCCTCTCATCCTGTCTCTTACCCTTTCCCTCTCTCCTCCTCTCCCATTTCCCTCGGCTTCCTCAGATTTTTTCCCCACTACGCCGAGAATGACATTAAAGTAAGGCTCTCCAGCTCCAGCTGAAGAGACGTCGAGACTCCTGTGGAACCCCCTTTCTGGAGCGTTTCCTCACTCAGAGGGAGCCGGGGGGAGGGTGGTGGTTGAGGGGGGACTAATGCAGCCACAAAGGGTACTCGTCGTGGCATGAAAGAGTGTCGTTCTTTTCACTCCACCTCGCTGGTGGCTCTGCCAGGAAGGGGGAATCCCCTGACTCCCCCGCGGCGAGCCCATCCGACCCCGCCGGGAGACCTCATCCCCCTAATGATGGGCGCGGCGAGAGGAAAGAAACGGAAGGGGTTTCGATAGGGTGAGGAGAGGGGACTCAATCCACCTGGCGTGGCCGTCTCGGAGCACACCCTAATTCCGAAACTCGTCGCGGAAAAATGCCCGCGAGCACCGAGACCAGTCATCAATTAAACATTCAAATTCCATTCCTCGGGGAATAATGCAGCGCACGCCCCCACTCTGAAAAGAAGAGTGCCGGGCTTATTTGGACCTCTCCCTCCTCCTTCTCCTCTGTCGCGGTTCCTCCGTTTCGTCAAAGTGCTGAAGATCGAGGACTCCAGCTGGAGAGAGAGAGAGGGGGGGGGGGATCCGCGGTGGGAAATTTGCATAAATATAAGCCGCAGACGCGGAATCCTTTACCTCTCTCTCTCTCTCTCCCGCCTGATTCACGTGATTCGAGTGATGAGAATGGGATTCCGTCCCGGGTTTGCCGCGACTTGCATCACTTATTGAGATCCAAGTGAAAATATTCATGGAGGAATACATTAGCAGTAGATGTAATTAACTTTCGTGGTTCTCCAATTTCTGATGCTCCCTGAGTAAATCCAATTCCAGATATTCCCAAGCTACCGAATCGTTTTCATCATGGCCACTTTTGCTTTTTGATACCCCCCCCCCTCAGTCTGTCGCCAGCTGAGATTTCACAGACTCGAAATTCGTCCCCGTGTGTGATTCCACTTCATTAAAAATCTCACAGCTGGACAGATCGCCGTAAAAGAAAGTTACCATGCGGACATCTTTACGCAGGGGAAAATTCAGGCGGATTGTATTTCACCTAAAGCATTGAATGCTGATGTACTACTCGAAGGGCATTTTTTTGGCAACCCCGAACACGAAAGGGTTAGAACTTTTACTTCCAAGACAAAAAATTAATCAATGCCATTTCATCACTTGATCGGGAAATAAAACAGCTTGCAAAATATGATCTGAGCATTGGTATATCCAACATTTTTGTTCTAAAAGTAAAACATTAATATCTATTCAGATAATTACGAAGATGAACCCTCCGAGGCTATGGAGATGGTACCATTTAATATATTCATCGATCATATATTTACACAAAGTATAATTGAACCCAGCAGACAAATGTCCCTCTCTCTCTGACTCAATGTTGGCATAGCTTAAAGCTCAGGATTCTTGTGCTTTGGTACGACAGGGCATGGAACTTAAAAAAACTACTTATGTTCTTGTACTGTTCTTTACCTTTAAAAACTATTCATGTTCTTGTACTGTTAAAGCATCTGCTACTGCGCTAATCGGCAACAGAAATTAAACCATGCTCGCTGGCTGTAGATTATGTGTCAACCGAGAGAAAAATTCAAAATTATCTGTATTGCAGAATTAAATTTTAAAAGTCATTGATTGGAAATGTAGTAGGCACATGAAATATTGACGATATTAATCAACGGCAACCAATTACTCTGAGTTCGTTTCCATTAATAATTAAAAACAGCTCGTCACATGCGTAATTTAGTCAAATAATTCCACGGGAAAGTAAAAATATGATTAGCTCACGATTTCCTTTATTTTAGAGAGAAATTTTCGAATACGCTTTCATTGGCACATGCGTAGATTCTTTTGCTGAAGGCGACGACATCACCATTTTTGAAGTGCCTAGCCATAGAGGATCTCTCCCTTTTCTTTGGCATTGTACAGAATTTTCTTTGTATTTCAGATCCACGAAAAGCGTAGAAATATCGCATTATCGAAAAGATATGTGAAAGGGTTCATGACTGAAGGATGCCTTATTACATATAACTATTAAAATTTGCATAAAAAGAAACGTATCAGGCGTGATATGGTGGAATATAATGATTAATTAAATATTTATTTTTGTGGATATTTTTAATTAATTAATAGTAAATTTTGTGTTTAGGACAAGTTTTGGCGGAACGCAATACCTCGACCCTTCATAGGCAGGCATCTCACGATGATTCCCACGAACCTCCCTCCAAACTATCCCTGGAAACGCCAGAGACCTTTCAGCGAAGAACACCAATGCGTTTGATCCCTTAGCTGAGGGCACCAACGCGGTTCAGTTGAACCGACACGGTTTGGCGTTCGGGAAGCCAAGAAAAGTGTTGTAATTACACCCATTGCGGCTGTCGAACTGGCAGATGAAAGATTTACGGTGAGAAAGGAAGACGCGAAACTCCTCTTCGGAAACTTCATTCGTCATCTATCACCATAACTGGGAAACGAACAAGAACCCAAACGATCAGCTAACGTTCCCCAATGGGGTAACAACCCATCGTGCGGTAGCGAACGCGGTTATCCAGCGGTTAAACCACCTCTCGAGTGTCCGGACGATATGGTAAGGCGTCGACGATTCGACGATCGAAATCCGTTACCGAACGCCGTCTCGGAGGAGAAATGTTTATTTATTTTGTACACAAGAGCAAATGATGATATAAATAATTTGAACTCGTCCAAGGAAAAATGGAGACGAGGACGCGCCGTAAATTAATTGAGCGTCGGGTGAAAAATGTAAAAAAAAACTCAATCAACTCCGCGCTTTCCGAAAATAAAACCACACCCCTCATCGAAGCGGAAACCTCATCCATTCCCCCACCAATCGCGGCGCCAATCACAATTTCAAGATGAATGCTTCCCTCCCGCCTGCCTGCGAGTGCGTGAAACGACCCCTCCCCAGACGATGACGGTTACCACGCCGCCGCGCTGAATGCGAGAGTAATAAGATAAAAAAAAAGAGAAGAGGAAATCTCCGGCGGAACAGTGGCATCAAGGGAGAGCTCGGATGGAGGAAGGGAGAGAGAGAGAGAGAGGGTTGGCGAGGTGAGAACGTTGGGCGTATATCCTCTTAAGAGCCTCAGCGACGACCGTGTGCTATTGTTTACGGGCTCGAGCGCTTCCTTGAACCCCACCATGCGAATATCGTTTACGCATTCGATATCTCTTATATATATATATTTGTATGTATGTACATATATACATATATATAAATATACCAAACCATTCCCCCTCCTTCCCGCATGCACGCTTACCCTTATCAACTCCTTCATCCCTTCATGCCCCCATTTCCATTCCACCCGACATCCCTTTCGCTATCTAACCCGCGATCCCCTTCCCATCCCTCCCGAAAACCCATCCACCCCACACAAACACATAGTCACAACCCTTATATTCTCTCCCACTTCTCTCTCCCCCTCTCTCTCTCTCCCTTCCTATCTCACCTCAAAACCTTTTTCCGCCATCCATCCTCTCGAAGTGGGAAGAGAGTAACTCCTGCGTGAAAGAGAGGGAGGAGAGGAGGAGGAGGGGGAGGGAAGGAAAAGGGAAGGAAAGGGGGAATCTCCCCAACCCCCTCACCCTTCCCCTTAAACAACCGAACACCAGCATCCGGCCTTGCGCACCCAGCAACTCCTCCGCCAAGACACTGCGCCGAACTCATATCGATCAAGTGGGGGACGATCCACTCCGAAAAAAAGAGTAAGGCTTTCGGGGGGGATGGGGGGGGGAGAAGGAGAAGGAGGAGGCGTGGCGGGGTGCATGGGCGAGGGGGGAGGGAAGGGTATGGTCGTGGGGGGGTTGAGCCCGTTGTGATGTCTACGGGGTGCGGAGGATGGGACGGGGGTAAGAGAAAAGGGGTCTTGGGTGTGAGGCACCGAGGGGGTTACGGAGTGCCGGCAAGGGGGGATGGAGTGTTGTGGGGGGAGGAGGAAGATATGGGGGCAAGGATGGGTGCAAGGGGTATAAGGATCCGGGGGAGGATTAGATTGCGTAAGACTGTAGATTAGAGGGAGGGAGAAGAAGAGAGGCTGCACAGCAGCTAAGGGGTCTCAGCACAGCCGAAGACCCACGGTTCTTTCCCCTCCTTGGGACTCCGAAAGTCAACCCGGTTGTTTAAACACCCGCCCCTGTGAGGGTGGAATTAAAATAGCAAACATTTATAAATACATAACGTTCTGGTTTTAGGAAAGAGAGGGGAGGGAATGGCGGGCGGGACGGGATGCGTAGACGGGAGAGGGAAGTGGTGTACGTATCCTTGGAGCGTGGAAGACGCCGAGGCGGGTGGCGTATTCTTCTCTTCCTCTTCAAGCGTGAGGGGAAGGGGAGTGGGAGAGAGGTGGGTGGTGGGTGGTGGGTTGGGCAGAGGGCTCTTGGAGGATGGGGCGGCGGTGGGGAGGGGACGGAGGTAGGGAATCCCGTGAGGAAGGGTTGGGAAGGGCGCTGGAGAAATGGAGACGTGTATAGTCGGTTTGGGACGGGAGAAATGCTGGGGAGCGATGGAAATAATATATTTTCTGACGCGCCGTTTTGTTTACCGGCGAGCAAGGGCTCTTTGTGCGCCCTCTCTTCTCTAGTCCTCGTGTGCCGGGGAGTTGTGTGCGACCACATGTTTGATGGGAACAACCCTGGCGGGGCAAGGAGAGACAAACAAGGCTTAAGGATTCCATATTTTTACTCCGCCCCAACTCTCCCTCAGATTCTCTCTCTCTCTCTCTCTCTATCCCTTAGACTCTCACCCTTTCACGGATGCACGCTAAATAAAAAAAAGAAAGGGAGGACTGAAAACAAATGCGGGGGTGGAGGAAAGAGTTTCGCGTCGGGGAGGAAGAAACGGAAAAAAACAGACCGATTATTGTGGGGGCGACGTAGATGTCGCAAATAGCTGGCGGATCGCGGAGATTATACTTCGCCGGACCCCAGGGGGAAGTGGCGGGGGGATATTATTCCGCCACACGGTGACCAGTCTCCTAGGGGGAGGTGAGAGAAAAACGATCGCCTTCTTTCTGTCGGCGGCGGTTAAGGGCGGTGGACGGCCGTCGAGGAAAAATTGAACCAATTTCTCAGGTGGAGTCCGCTCGCGCAGTAATAATAAATTAGATGCGACGAGTTTGGGAGAGCCTCGCAAGGCGTGCAAACAACTAATGTTTATCCTGCTGATATAAGTCCGCACGCGTGTTGAAATTTCGGGCCGCCCCGGGACGACATAAATTTAAACGGAATTTGGATGCCTTAATCTCTTCTTCCTCGTGGTAATGTGGGAATCATATGGGTCCGCGTGATCTATGGATAGATATGGCCCCGTACGTGTTAGGGGATGGGACGTAAACACAGAATTCGTCAGTCTCCGGAACCGTGAAAAATTCAACCAGTATGAATTTTTTTTATTTTATATTAAGTAATCTACCGGTTAAGGTAGATTTTGGATGGACACAATTATCAAATAAATATTTTGTATCTCCAAAAAAAATCCAATCCAGCAACCTACTCTACATCAAGTCTTCTTCATCTCTGTGTACTTCCTCCCTTCATCCCGTCCAACATCCCTATGCTGTTCCTGCCTTTTCCTTGTTTGCCTAACATTATCCCCTCTATTACAGTCTTCATCATCCCACTGCCGATAAATACGCCCTTAATCCATTTTTCCTGCCTCAATAGGATTTCTCCCAACAAACCCCTCTCCTCGCCCACCATACCTAGTACTTCCTCATTTGTTTTCCTTTCGGTCCATTTCACCCTCTCCATTCTTCTCCATACCCACATTTCGAAAGCCTCCAATCTACGTCTATCCTACTGCTTCAGCGACCACGTTTCCACGCCGTACATGCTCCATATGAAAGCTTTTACGATCGAGCCTTTTCTTAACATCCTTACTCAACGTCCCTGTCATCAACTCCCTCCTTGTGAAAACCTCATTGCCTAGCGCGATTCTTCTCCTTACGTCCCTACTACTTTGACCGTGTTGGTCCAAAACACTTCCGAGATACTGAACTGTTCTACATGCTCTAGTTTTTGCCCTCTTATTTAAATTACCCCTTAACTTTTTTCTTTCTGGGAAATCGCATAAACTTTGTTTATTAATATTGATTCTCATCCCATATCTGTCGCACTGAATTTCCAATTCACACAGCAATGCTTGAAACCCTTTGACTGACAGACAAACTAAAGCCTGGTCATCAGCAAACCTAACCGATTTTGCGAATTCCCCGCCTACTTCATTTCTCATCCTTCATTTTCTCTGCATATACGTTAAACAGCACCGGTTTATTTTGATTTTATTGATTTTAACTAACTGATTTTACGAATTCCCCTCCGACTTTCATTCCTGCCTCCAGTCCTTCCCATGCCTCTTTAATCATTTCCTCCACATATACGTTGAACAGCACCGGTGACAATGGACAACCCTTCCTTACACCTCTTCCTAACACTGCCCATCCGGACTCTCCGTTCCCCACTCGCACCTGAGCTGTCTGAGACATGTACAGGTTGCGGATTGGCCTCCTGCCTTTCCAATCTATTCCTATTTTCTGCAATATACTCATTGATTTTTCCCTACTCACTCTATCAAACGCGTTTTCGAAATCTACGAAACAGGCAAATAAGTCCTGATTGTATTCTATATTCTTCTCGATTAGTGATCTCTTTACTGCAATGGTATCATGTGCACCTCTCCCCTTTCTAAACCCAAACTGATCATCATCCCCTAAGTAACCATTTGCCCTACTATCTATCCTTTTGTTGATGATCCTGAGAAAAACTCTTGCTGCGTGGGATATCAAACTTATTGTTCTGTAGTCCTCAGATGATGTAGCCTTTACCTTTTTCCGAATAGGAACAAGTACTGATCTCACAAAGTCTTCTGGCCAGATTCTTTCTCATGGATGCTATGAATCAATCTATATGCACGGAAGCTTGAAAGAACAACAAGAACAATCTCAAGCACAAAAACCAAGACCTCAGACTCTCTATCTCGTGTGGATGATAGCCCATCTTGAAGGGAATCGAACCCAAGACCACTTGAATAGCAGATGCCTGCATTACCCCTCTGACACCGAGATCGGCAGATTTTGTTCAGAAAAGATTGTGTCATTTGATCTCTGTTCAAATACTAAAATATAAAATGTTGATTCACTGTTATGTCCATTCATGTCTGTTTGTAATAAATAAATTGAGAACAGTGAGTGGAAAGGATCGCGCATGGATATTGTGCTGCGATGAAACGGTTTCACCAGAAGGCCATCAACGGTAAAAGATTGGTTCATCCGTCGCGGAACCTTAAATTCAATTGTTACCGCGATTAAATAGTTTGCGTCGTTTGACTATACACCCAGAGACGGGTCATGAACGACACATTGGATGCAAACTAAAAGAAATACATAAACACACTGAAACAAAAGGTTCACGACGAGATATTATGGAACGGAAATAATTAGGAAACCCAAAATAAAAGACACGGTTTAGGCGTGATCATTTTGAACTTCTACGGAATCGAGATTAAGGCGAAACCTCTCAAAAAAGTTTGAAGAAGTGGTCGGAAAGAGAGCAAGCGGGGATATGAAAGTCAAAGAAAGAGATCGATCCATCGGGCATAGGACGAAATTTGAAATTCTGCCTCATTCGTAATTCATCGGTGCGATTTGTGGAATAACATTTGTCTAGAAAACTCGCCTTTTAAGGAAGAGAATCGACTACCTGTCGAATTTGAGTACCTGTGTCATAAGTCGAACTTTTTTAACTTTGACTTCCATGAGTCATGAAGGAGTTAAAAAAATATTATTTTCATACATTTGATTCATTTGGTTGATTTTGATAGAATATCACTCAAATTCTCAATTTTTCGCTGGAAAATAAAACTTGGTGAACTTGTACGGCAAATATTTAATTTCCAATTATGGTCTTAAAGATTTATTCTTTATTTAACGTTTGAATAGCTTGTTTATTGTCGTATTATGTCAGGTATGGTATAAACCAAAAGCACAGTAATCAACCCAAAGGTCGGTCTGGTAGGTGATGGTAGAGTTCAACCAGTACTAAGCCCAACGGCGTGTGAGGGTCACACAGTAGGGTAGGGGGGCCAATACCTTTACTTGTACCGGTTATAGTTTTCCAGGAAGATCTAGTACCCGAAAAATTACACAGCTTGGGTAAAGCTGTGGGTACCTGGAGAGGCTTGCCCGGGAATCGAAACCGCGCCCTCCGGTCAGTACTCCAACGCTATGCCTCTCGGCTATCGCGATCCATTTTATATGTTACATGAATACCATACATGGTTTATGTATATATATATATGCATTTATGTATATATATATATATATATGCATGCATGAAGAATGTACGAATGTATAACATTTTGGAATGTAAGAATATACAACATGTAGAATCTAAAAAAAAATATTTTAATTTAAAACTTAAAATAACCGGCACAGGGAAAGGAACTGGCCCCCTACCCTGATGTGTGAATATTCACACGCCGTCGGGCTTGGTACACGGGTGAGCTCTACCATCACCTACTAAACCGACCTTCGGGTTGATTACTGTGTTTATGGTTTATGGTTTTATATATGTATATATATATATAGTATATATATATATAATATACTACCTACTATAATATACTACCTATATATAATATACTACTACATATATTATACTATACATATATATATATTAAATTCTATGAAATTCTCACTTGCGAACAAAGACAAAAACACAGAAACGCTCAAAAAATAAACTCACCCGTTTTCGAATTTTCGATGGTACAAGCCACCTTTTTCAAGGAAGAGAAGGAAGGAACATTATTATATCATAATGTCGTTGTACAAATCTGAATTTTACAATTGTTAATGAGGAATTTGTAGGGATTAGTAAATTTTACTAATAATAAAAATAATTAAGTAGATTAATGGTAGAAATATGGTAGCGAAAATTCAAAGTAAAGCTATATCACAGAGGCCGAAAAAAAAATTCAATAGGAATTCAGAATGTTTAAAACACTTAGGATGCGCGGTAGTAGTGAAACTTTTGTCAATGCTTTGTTGTTAGTGCTGTTTTCAATGCATCGCAGAGAACAAACTAAAAATTTTCTTCAACCTTAAGCATAAAGACGACCATGAACGGGAATGCCACTACAGCATAGCATTTAACAGAAAGAACAAAAATGCCAATTTCCAGGATTGCGGAAAATTTGCTATCACGTTGAGAGAAGAAACCTCGACATGTTTCAAAAGTTAGGCAATGTGAAACGGTTCATCATCGACAACTAAATTTAAATATTAAATTATTTTTTAAAATTATGAGCAATTGCTCTAATATTTTCCCCGTCTCACTGACGTTACACGACCATGACCTGGCCAAAGAATTTTCATTCAAAGTAGCATTGATAAGATACAATGTAGGACAGCTCGACTTGGTGATGCTTTCTCATCAGGGCCTGGTGCCATTAAATGGTTTTAAAAAAAGAAGTATTACACTTAATTAAAGTAATTTGTTCAAAAGACTGTACGCTAATTCTTAGAGTTAAAGGCTTTTGAAAAATCATCAAAATCCATTATCCTTTCCCACTTTATTTTCGTCAAGAACCGTTAATTGCTAAATTAAAGAAAAAGCCAACATTAACAGATTTAGGGACTCATTTTCCTGGAAACGGAAAAATTGGCATCACCATCAAAAATGTTTTCATGTAATGCTTATACCCTCCCGCTGAACGCCGCTTGTTGGTATTTAGTGTATACGTACATATGTAGGACATGCTTTAAAGGGAATCCCAAAGGAGAAACCGGGGACGATGGATTGATAAACCTTTTGCTCATCAAAAACCGTGACACTTTCCTCCTCGTATTTTGACGCTTGGAGACAACCTTCACGTGGAGAAAGGCATTGCTCGTTACACTAATGCGGAGATGACAAAAAAAAACTAATCAAACAACGACAAGGGACTTTTGAAACATTGCTCTTGAAATCACGAAAGTCTGACGGACGGTTCAAAGAAAAGGAGATGAGGCAGGGGTACGCCAGAGGGAGGAAAGCACAGCGATATGCCGTACGAGTGACAATGAGCATCAGGATTTAAAATGGAAATTTAGAAGAAAAAACAGGCCCTAAAATTCCGAGCCTTCTTGGCGCATCAAAGCCTGTGCGACCAGTTACGTGGGGGAGGAAAAAATTGGGAATTAACATTAATGAAGAAATAATGGAAGAAGAGAAAATTATCTTCAGTTGTAAAATAATAGCTGACGTTGACGATTGTCATAGGATTTTTAGATAGGCATGAAACATTTATACATTTCCAAGGTTTATATGGTACCAAAAGGTGAAAAAATCTCATTCCTCGCTCAAATTTTTTTACGAGATAGTTTAAACGGTGACACAAGTAACCGGATGAGATAAAAATATTATTTAATTTTTTACACACACTGTGAAATTGACATTATTCTAAGTTCGTATTTGGTACATTTTAACAACGGCCAGTCGCAGCTTACGTTATAAATCCTAATAGTGATTAGGAAATATCAACTTTATGGATAAGTTAACGATAAATTAGTCTTTATATTAACATTCACAATAAATACCATCCAAGTTCAATATTGCAGAGCAAACGGATAATCCGTCAAATTATTATTCAGCTACACTGCTCGAGATTAAAAAGGTAATCTGATTCTCACATCTAACTTGGTTTTCATGGTTTCAACTCATCAGATATATCGACCCAAAGTTGGTAAGATAATATTTATGTAAATAACAGCGACATCTAGATTATCCTATAAATTATGAAAGTGGTAACGAAGAGGAAATTATACACGTATTTGAAAGACCTACTAACGACAAATATGTAGGCAATGTAGGAAATGTTATTCACCGATGAATAACCATAAAAATTCACAATATTTCATATAATGAGCCTTGTGTCTATAGGATGGTGAGACACCTGAAATCACGTTCTCTGTCGAAACGAAAGGGAATTCCTTCCAGGAAATTTGGGAATTCGCCATTTTAACGAAAGCGACACTAAACTGCTCAGTATTTAAATACTAATAAATGTGCTGGTAGTTTTTATTTATATCCGCCACCTGCTATGAGTTTATCACCATCTATAAATAATAATTTTAAAAACACCTTACAACTAATTTTATCCGTAAGCGGTATTCAAGATATGATGTATGAATTAACGGAGCCACGCGATATTCTCTTCTCTTTGCAAGGTATTTCATTCATTCTGTGGCACGTCCTTGGAGATGATTTACCATCTCCCGCCTTAAATGGTATTTCAGCAATGTGGTCGGGTGAACTCTTTGAGTCCGCGTGCTCAGAACAACTCGTATACATTTATTAGCGGTCCGTAGAAAATTACACCACTTAGCGTAGAGGCTCCTGAGAGTAGGATGGATTTCAAATTAGAGCTTAATGGAGGCTTCATTGTGAAATATTTCATTTGATAAAAAGATAATTTTCTCAAACTAATTCCCGGAAAATTACATGCCATGCCTCAAAGATAAAGCACGACTATCATAACAGAAGTTAAAAGGAAAAGCAAATTATGTCTTAACTAAAAGAGATAGTACTAGAAGTTTCTACATAATTCATCGAATTATGCCTTAACTAAAAGAGTAGAAGTTTCGATGTAATTCGTGGATATTTTTCATATCAATATATCGTATGTCGCGGGATTCCCCAGAATAAAATCCAAGGGCTATAGTTTAAAAATATTAAAACTTGGAATATTACATCGTTATACAAAATGAAAACGTTTAGGTTATTGAACAGGTGTAGGTTCGTTATATTTTCTTTTTGTTCTCCACAAATGGTGGTCCTTATTCCTTCATTGATCCCGATAGCCATTGTTTTTCCATCGGTTTCCCTGATGTTGAAGTAACGAAACTTAGTCCGGGCTCGTGAAGTTTTGGTAGAGAAGCAGATTAAACAAAATACATTTAAGAGTATTCAACATATTTAAGGAAAAAGCATCTGGTAAAAGTAAATAATTAAAGAACTCATGTATCAAGTAGAGATGGTTTAGAATATGAGATCTTCGGAGGTCTCTCGTGCATGGTAGACACATATCGTAGCAAATCTGGACCTTTAAAACAAGCTATGAAACTGAATAGTTTTCTGTTTGAACTTGCATTTTCATGTCATTTATTACTATTAAGAATGAAGCATCCTTTGCGAAAATCCAAACACTCCAATGACTGCATTGAAGTCGATCAAATATGTTTATTTTTCGTATGCTGAAAATAATACTTTCAGGGACGTCAACATAAACCAGTTTCCACCATCGCGTGAACGCAGAGTTTCCTTTTAATATGTTCCATCAGATCTGATAATCCTTAACGGATGCTTGTGGTGAAAAGAAAGCGAGACAGGATCTCCATTGAATAAGAAATGTGGTCACACTGAGGGAACCGTTAAGAGTCAACGCGGATCGACATTTCATCTCGAGAATACGTTCGCGAGTCCATCTTTACATCCACGAACACTTTCTCTTCCTTCTTTCTATAGGGGAGAATGCAGGTAACGCTCGTGCGGAAAACGCTGTCTTGGCATGATTTCTATGGTCTATTGGATCGAACAATACAAGGACATAAGACATCCTTAATCATCCTTTTCGAATGAAACCTAAATTTCTTCCGTTCTACTGGCCAACTTCAAGCATCACTCCCCTCTCTCCCTCAATGCATCTCTTTTAACAGCGGTACGTGAATCTTGTCAAGCTTCGTCATACGAAAGACATGCACGCTGTCGTTTACTCAGCTAAGTATTGAGATACTGTTCGATCTTTCCGCAATTGATTCACTAATAAAAGTATTTCAATTTTATTCTTTTCACCGAATACATCTGTTCGTTATCAGAAAAAAATACCTAGGCTTCACAGTCCTTAATTAGTTTCCTTCCATGGTTGTCCTATTAACAGAAAAGTCAATGTCAATCGTTAAAGAAATCAATGTTGGTGAGGCATTTTTTTTTATTTTGCTCCAAGTGATTTCATTCAAATGGCAGTCGTGTTAAATGAAAAGCTAATGTGTGCAAATGCGGAATAGAAAATTTTCTCTGCAATAGCATTTACAATGGTTATTAAAATATTGCAAGAAGAAAAGATACTTAAACACATACCCGCTCATTTTTCCGAGTTAGTCTCTAGCAGTTGAAAGGTTTTCCGACGGCAAGAGCGTTGACGCAAGATAATAATTAAGTCGATACGTTTTTATGAAGAAAATCGTATCGATTGACAAATTATATATATATATATATATATATATATATATATATATATATATATATATATATGAGTGTATATTTATGGGCAAGCCTCTCTGGTTACCTGCAGCTCCACCCAAGCTATGATTTTGCGTGCTCCAGATCTTCCTGTGAAACCATAACCGCCACAGGGAAAGGAACTAACTGGCCCACCTACCCTGATGTTTGAATTTCACACGCCGTTGGGCTAAGTAATGGGTGAATTACCATCACCTACCAGACCGACCTTAGGATTGATTACTGTGTTCATTTAAATATATACGAGTATAATTTCGTATATATATATATATATATATATTGTATATATGCATGTATGTATGTGTATATATGTGTATACCTGTACATACATACAAAAAATATATACACACACACGAAAAGGTTGATGTTCATAGATATAACAGAAAAATTTTGGAGGAACTTAATGAATGAATGTGAAACCTACATGTATATGAACTCTTTGTCAGCAGTAAGATAGATGATTAATCTACTCAATACTTATCAAGGTTATTCCCTTTATAGTAGCCATTAATAGCAATTCATTATAGCAAAAGCAAGTCTTAATAACGTTTTCTGACGGATTGAGGTCAACTTGGCAAAAATAAAGATTGATCACCCAAAATTGCAGATATTTTTACCATCCTTTTCCCGAAGGTAATTTCGCATCACCCATGCAACACGACGGGGGATAGTGCACACAAAAGAGTATATTGGACAGGACGAGAATAAATGCATTCGGCGAATTACTGTACAATATAGCAGATGAATTTATAGGGCCATTGCATGCAATATGATTCAGTAGAGACCCATAGACAAATCTGAATGTGAATTTACTGAAAAATAAAATATAGAAACCCAAATTCGAACATGGAATTCGCATTTTCTGCTATCCTTTTGCATAACATCAAGCTCAACTCAATCTCAATCATTACTGTAGTCTATTCCAGTGCTTCCAGCTGCTATGGTCTACATTTTTCTCACGGTTGCCTGGAAACTAAGCGCACTCCTTATCTCATTGGCTGAAGGGAATATTTTATTCCAACATGCTCCAGAATTCAGGTCTTTACTCCAAATACATGAGAATTCAAGGGATCCCCTACTTTTTTCCCCATTTCTGCGACCGAGCGGCAACAGTGTAACAACCTATAAAATTTGTTTCATGAGATCCAAAAGGATAAACACGTTCTGTACAAGTTGTGTGCTTCGTTGTTTTGCTAGCCAAATGAAAAAGGGAAACTCTCCGTTTGCCATTTCCTCACTTATACGCTTGTGCAGTTAAGAAATAGTTTCGTGAATATTAGTGAATATCCTGTGGACGCTCATTATTTAGATTAGGCACCATTTACTGAACTACGCTGTGCATCAGTGCGTGGATTACGTAATTCAAAATAGCTCGCTATGAGAATATGACGTGGCTCGATCACTGTAGTCTCCCTGGACGACGTGTTTTCAAATTACGAGGTATTTGCGGGTTTCGTGTAACGAATGTCGTAATGCTTCCTTGTTTGGCTGTTTCTGTGTTTGGAGTTCCCCGAGTTTAGAGTGTCGAATGAACGAGCCCCGAATGTGTGTATGTGTGGTTTAATCTGATATGAAGGAGAAACATCCTGTGATGTTATGAATCCTCATCCAATTAATGGTTGTTTGTGTGAGCATCCGCAGGTACGTTGTTACACCATGACAACACTTGTTTGACAACGCACGAGTCTGTTTACAACTATAAACAAAGGGTCCAGTCTATTTGATGTACTTCATCCAAAAAAATTTCATTATGTTAAAACATATAATCGTTATAGTTTCACTACGACATTAAGATGCATTAAACTTATTTCTTTATTCAGTGCTACACATAAAAAATTATGACACTTCAGGTTTTTACGTATGAATCAGACCTCATTCCTGTGAAATTGAGGCTTTACTGCTTTCGTTCAAATCATTTACTGAGATCCTCCTTTCCTATTGCTTATTGCAATATCTTAAAAGGTACAGGGTCTGTCCCTAATATAAGTAGAATAAATCCGGAGAAAATATTATCGCTGATCAAAGTACAAATAACTAAAGTTGTTCAAATTAGCACCCCTGTGCATCAACACACCGATGACAGCACCACTGCGGGTTCCGGTACATCTCCTGGACTGCGTCGACGAGATCCTCGTTCAGATAACTCATCACGGCCTATTTAACGTTATCCAGTGTTCCAAAATGGTTGCCTTTCAAGCTCCTTTTTATTCTTGGGACCAAAAAGAAATCCGGCGATGAACACATCGTGGCTGTAGACCTGCCGGAACGATATCCAAGAGGTCACGCGAGATTGTCACACGACCAGTCTTCTGAACTTCCGACAGCACTTTTGGGATCATCTAGGCACACACCTTTCTTATGGCTAAATCTTCTGTAAGAATACGAAAAACTCTGATTTTTGGAATATTTCACTCTTCTCCTGATATTTTGACACTCAGGCGACGATCGGAATTGAGCATATCTCTCAATTTTTTCACATTTTCGTAGCACTGTGCAATTTACGGACGTCCTCGTCGTCACCCTCCTCTCTACCCTCCCGGAATGTCTGATATCAACGGAAACCATTCCTTGGGACATTATTTAACCATCGTCATTGTCTCCGAACCTGATTTCCCGAGCTTAATGCATAAATTTTATCGTGTATCGTGTTGCTTCATACAACGTGGCATCGTGATTTCGTGAGGCGACCCTGAAATAAGAGTCCAGTCTAACAGCGATTCGCAAAGTGTAACGGCCCGCAGAATACTGATGCGGGTTGTGTTGCTTTCCGAAGACCTTCCACCATGTTTTCCAACATATATTGCCCGACTCCAGCCGTCCGTGTCGGTGGGAAAAAGTAACTCTTCTTATTTTTGGGACAGACCCTGTAATAGGTGGAAAAATCCCAAATACGCACGTTTGACTTAATGAATGGAGAATAAACATATCATGTTGACCAAATCCAGAATTACTTCAATCATTCCTTGATTGATTTTCGATATCGTTCTAAATTCACATGAGCACATCGTGAGTTCGCCCAAACTGTGACACATGCATTATGTTGTAATTTTTACTCATTTTGCGAGTTCAATTCACTCAATCAACCAAACTTGCCCAATGCCGAAAGCACAACAAAGCGAGAAATTTTCCAAGAAATCACTCCAAAATCCAAGGGTAAAGTTCTCAGCATGAGTATTTTTTGCGTTATTAAGGTTCTTAAAATATCTCAAGGATAAATAATTTTATTATGAAATTCAGATGGTTAAATCAATGTTAATTGATTGCTGAATTTTGGCTAGTTTTCTGAAAATTTCGAGTCCTAGTAGTCCACGCTCCCAAATTGGCAACAAAAGGGAAAATATTTTGCGACTAATTAGGGAAAGTAATATAATCACAAGTTCATTAAAATTTTTTTAACCTTAATTTTATTATCTCAAAGATCTGGTTTAAAAAAGGGAACATTTTTACGTTTGGCTCCGTTTCTTTGAGGATCAAAAAAGACTTCTTAGCATAAATTAAGGATCCCCACTTTACGCATTACATGTGATTCTCGTGTGCACATTACGTATAAACCAATTGAAGCAAGGAAAATCTTTATCGACACCGAGAATCACCGATATATTTTGAGAAAAAGAGTTTTTCGAGACAGTTCTAGGAAGTAGCCATCAATGTGTTACTAAAATATTCTGGGTGACCTAAAACTGAGAGAACAATCGAGAATCGTCAATGACCCATTGTCATTCATTATTTAATTTCAAAGGTTTCTGATTCAACTGCGAGAAAAATAACGAAAATCTTCAAAGGAAAAAATAATAATGGCCCTTCAATAAAAACAACCTCACTGCTCGAGCTTCATAATTATCTCTTTCGAGGAAATTCAGTGCATATAGAGTCGCGTGGACTTCTTCAAAAATCCAAGATAATTTTTCATCGGATTTCTCCCGAAGATGACAGCAGCTCTCTGTCCTCTAACCCCGTTTCTGCCCGACCACAAGAGCAACTGGCGGGAAATCGTCATCTTCAAGTCACCCCGCCAATCCCCACTCTCGACTGACCTACTCACACGGCTGAATCGATTCCCTCACGCAACCGAAGGAAAAAAATGAACCAATTGGTTGGCGGTATCCGATAATGCATCGCATCTCCTTCCCGTCCATTGACTTACCATTGGAAGGCTCCCGAAGCTAAGAAACCGAGACCGCAAGCTTCGTGCCACTCACTTTGATACGATCGAAGCTTTTATTTTTGTCGATGGGACGCATCTGTCGCCTGTTTCAGCTTTTCTTTCCTTCGCCTTGAAGTTGGCGGATTTTTGGCTCTACACGCGGAAATAGTTTTGAGTGAAATAAGTTAACGACTTCATTCCCTCTTTTATTGAACACATTTCAGACGAAGAAACCGAAATACACTTGCTATTTCGACAATTATTATCTTATTGGGAAATAAGTGGGTAGAGTCGAACCGAAGATCCATGGTTCAAATCCGAGTGACCCTGTCTACCCTCATCTTCACCCAAAGTGTTTTATTTTTCGGGTATCAGAACTCCCTCAGAAACTGCAGGCAGTAATGGGGAATTGAACAACCCTGATGTGCGTATTGCACATCCCGTAGGGCATAGCACATGATGAGCCCTACACTATCTTATTCTAACAACATACGGCTTGATTTCTGTGATTCAATAATGGATTGCAATTAAGGTTTTCAATGGTCAACATTGCAAATTTCGAAATTAAAGCTCCCTATTGAACGATTGGTTAACCAAATGATATACGTATATGTGATTAAATCCAAAGAAATTTCTTTCGCATATCCCAAAAATGTATGGCGAAAATGCGTGGTACTCTTTTGATGTAAGCTTAAGTCTTGAACCCATTTCACCCATAAATACCAGTGATAATTGCTCACCGAGCCCCAATAGATTTAGTAACAACATTATTTTAAAATTATGGAATTTGAATGGCAAGTTCTGCATTGGTTTTTTCAACTATGATCAAAAATATGAAAATAAATAATAATTGAAAGACATTGAAATTGCTTCACTGCGATGCCCATTTAGCGGATGACTACATTAAAAGTTACTATTGCGGAATCTCCCGCTGTTTCTCTCAATTTTTTTCAAAAATATCAAATTCTCATTCTGATGAAAAAAGGATAGGTTGCGTACGTTTAAGTGGGAGGGCACAGTCTAAAGCAGGATAGAATTTCGCCTATTTTGGCATTGTTCTGCATAAGAATGGGCGTACGAAGATCTGTGTTGGCGAATTATAGAAAAAAAGAACTAATGATTGCGATTATGAGAAGAGGTTTAAAGAAGTGATTGATCAAGACTCAAAGCGTTTTGCGATTCATGATGACACTTGGCCTTGAGAGAAGAAGACGAGTCTTGATTGCAGACTTTCAAGGTGTAGATGTGGAGAAAGAAAAAATAAGCTGGACAGAGAGGAAGACAGACGAAGGAGTGAAATATAGGGCAAGTTAAGAGAGAGAGAGAGGATGTTGGTGGGGGAAATTTGAAGTAGAAAGAAAAGAGAAAGTATGAGGAGGAATGTGGAGAGGTATCAGAGTGATGAAGTGTGTCATAGGCGGGAGAATACTTGAAGTAAATGGGGTAGAGGAAAAAAATAGAAAGCACTTTGCTCAGTGTGAAGTAAAAACCACGTGAAGGTACAGAAAGTATGACTTGAAGGCAGAAGTATTTCAGAAGTTCATGAGGATTAGCAAAAGCTTTCAAGAACCGTTACTAATGCATCTAAAACACACCAAAAACTAAACGATGATTTATGAGCTAATTACTCTTTCTGCGTTCTCATATTAATGGGTTTGTTCCAAGTTCAATAGATGTATGCCTAGAAATTTTTATCAGAATTCTAGTTTTCTTTTGATTGCGAAACAATTTTAATTTTGTCCTGCATTAATAAATAACATTTTGTCAAGTCAATCAGGTAAAAAGTATTTTGCGTTTCATAAAACATACACAAATGGAGTTCAATACGACGCCTAGATTGATAAATGTCGATTTTTCTCCTTCGTTTTCGATAATTGGCGTACGTACACAGGTCGTTGAAGAAGACAAATGTAAAGAAAAATTCATACGCACAAGGTGCACGGTATTAACTAAGCATAGAGAAAGGAATAATTATGCGTGTAAGTAAAAAAATTAGTACAAGGAATACAAAAACTAACGAACAGAATAATTCAAGAATGTTGTGAAAAATTCACTGTACGTAGACAAAAATGCAGATGTGCAAATGTTATAAAAACAAAAAAAAATACGAAATAATTAAAACAACCAGACGGAAAACATAAGAGAAACAAAAAATGACAAGGGAAGTAACATACATACTAAGATTACTGGTGGAAAATCGTTATAACCGTAAATGCGGTTAATCTGTGAAATTGGAGAAGCCCTTTGATTGGAGATAAGATGCTCAATTAGTGGAAAGCCTTGGATTCAGTAACAGCTACTCAGACTTGCGTCAACTCTGCACGAACCAAGTTCCCACACATGGCGAATGAATGGCGAATTGAAAATATAAGTTACAATTAGGGAGTTGGTTAGACTATAATTTAACCTCTCCTCGGTATTTTTCAGAATTTTCTGTCTGAATATAAGCAGCATAAGAGTCACGAAGAATGGACAAGCGATATGAAAGGGATAGAAATTATCGCGCTCAGTGTCGCAGAAAACGTCGCAAGCGAAGCAGAGAATCCGAAATACGGAGAGAGAAGATTCGAACGCAATCTTCAAGGGCTTCACGGATATAGAATGAAAATCAATACAGGAAAAATAGAATCTTAGTATGCGGAAGAGAGAAGCTTACTTCGGGCTTTCAGATAAATTAGAGCAAGTGTATTATTCGCCTGCCTCTAGGGAGCAGTTCCACGATCATTAAGCGAAGAAGCCCTCAAGTTCAGGAGACGTTCATACCATAGAGGCAACTGCCATGGAGATTAGTTTAAGAGCAAAGAAACACACGACCAGAACAAATTTTGGGGTTTGGCACTGCTCACGAACCCTGATACTGACTGTAAGAGCTAAACGGATAGATAAAAGAGAAGAGAAGATAGACCTAAAATAATAAAAGAGGAAGGATCATGTGGAGTACTGAACAAAAAAGAATATTCAGGCCATGGTTACAAATCAAATACTTTAGTATTACCACTCCTCCTGGTTTTTCCGGACACGTCCTCTTATTAAGAGCGTTCGGAGAAGTCTGGGAAGGATATGAAAGATTTTTGATTATTGTACTGAATGTGGGGACGTGTTAGTCCAGGTTATAGAGGGCTGAGCTACTGTGCGAAAATCCTGGGTTCTATTCCCGGGTACACCTCTGGGCTCACTCAGCTTCACCCAAGCTGTGTGAATTTTCGGGTACCAGATCCTCCTGGAAAACCATAACTGGAACAGGGAAAGGAACTGCCCCCCCCCTACCCTGAAGTGGGAATTTCACATGCTGTCGGGCTTAGCTAGTACGGTGAACTTTACTCTTGCCTATCAAACCGACCTTCGGGTTGTTTACTCTGATTGATTAGTTGTACTGAATGCTTCATGCAGTGAAAATGTGTATTTGTAATTACCCATTTCTCTGTGAGCGTTTGAAGATATTTCCATAGCACAGCATAAAGTCCTCTCTTTTGGGCATAAATTCAATATTCTCCTTTTGTCCTACATTTTAATTTCAATCAAAGTATCCTATAATCCTAGTAATACACGTAATAGTTCGTGCAGAAAACCCAACAGATAATACAGCTATTCCAATGCATCACATCTACTTTTATCAGTTCGTATATGATGTTGAGACTTTTTTCACTACATTTAAGGCCTTGGAAATAGATTTTAAGCTTTTGACCCCAGGTAGATTAAGCACATCTTCAGATGGATTTATTACCAACAGAATAGAAGAGAAGGCTTATGGGAGGATCCAGGGACAAATACGTAGTTTAGTCTACGTATTTGTCCCTGGACAGATTTGTCTACTATTTAGTCTCTCTTGAAATAATGCTGCAAGAAAGGACAGTGCATGAAAGAATCAGTAAAAATTGTGTACAATGCATGGTTAGCAAATTTGAAAAGAGATAGCCGAAAATATTACGAATGCCACTGATAAATTGAGATTCCATTAATAGTGACTCACTCCAGGTGGGCTGAGGCTGTGGGCTTGCAAATAAATTGAGATCTTCAGAGGTGTACGTTATACACATAAGGACACTCATCGTAAGGAGAAATGGATTCTCCCGCTAAGGAAAAGGTGAAAGTATTCAAGCAATACGACATTCTCCAAGCGAGTGTATAATTCTAAGAGCGGGTTGCACTGTCATAATGAAAAATGTAGCAGGTATGATGAGGAGATAACTGTAGTAGGTATGACCATTTAGGTAGATCTGTAGTATATCCTTCTATGTGAGTACTTCTGTATTACCATGAGTCTCATGGCACAGATTTCTCTTTCGCACTTCCGATACAATTGGCAATAAAATCACGTACTACATCTTAAAAGTATTTCCGGCTGGATGAAGCTTGCTTGTTTAAATGTAAAAAGATCTGAGACTAATGGAATTTAATGAAAGTCCAAAATCTCATACTAAAGCTATTGTTACCTCGCTCTCGGAACAAGTGAATTATTACCTGTCAGATTTTAATTACAACAATTACTCATTTACTTAATTGTACCATCGTTCAACTGAAACCGGCTAATTCGCATTCCTCCGGAACACGCGTGTTTGCTTTTTCCTGAACATATTTCACGTTCAGCCGACCACAATATCGTCTGGATGCCTGTCTGTCCGCTGGGGAAGCAATTTGACAATTCGCGAAAGGAAGTCATGAAATGAAATATGCCGGAGATATAGGCCAAGGCTGAGAGGCGTGTAATCTCATTTGAATCCGAAAGCTCATTTATTGGATCGTTAAGCATCGATTCTTCAGAACATTCTCAATTTGTCTCCGGCGACGTTGATTAATTACTTCCTTCGAAAGACCTGTCCGGAGGATTTATAAGAGGACACATCACGGGAATGATTGCAACATGCACACTACGACTTAACCCTCGCAATTTTCACGACATTTGGTAACCCTTTGTTTATCCAGTCTAAAACAACCTACTAAAGGAAGTATGAGGGGCGAAGACAGTAAAATAGAGTAACAATATGGTTTTTATAGGAAGTACAAAGATGTACTTCCGCCAGTAAACGAATAACATGCAGATTACACCAACCGGATCTAATAAGAGAAATGGACGCGCCGAGCTGATTGCCCTTCATTACTGATACAATTGTAACAAAAAAATAGTACACAATATTGTAGTAATTTCGACAAAAAATAGAAAACTCGCCGTCATCTGTTGCACACAGTTCTTAATTTATTTTTCTTATTCTTTCTTTTTGAGAGACAGTTGAGGTCGGTACTTCGTAGAATTCCACAGTAGTGCACAGGGAAGAATCAAAATGGATAGCAATAAATTTTATCCCGTGAAAATGCGACGTATTTTGATTCTATCTTTCACGCACTATTTTTACTTCCGCCAATACTGCACTAAATGACTTCAATCGCTTAGCTAATATGCCAACTTAAGCCTGATCATCCCCAAAATTAACTGTGTTAACCATCAGCCCAGTTACATACTTTCCTCCACCTTTTAATATACGAGGGTCATCCGGAAAGTAGTACCCGTTCGTGAAATAAAGACACAAAAGTAAATATTAACAAACATAAAAAATTTTATTTGAAAGAGGATACTTTAAACTACTTCTCAACATAATCTCCAAGCAAATTAAGGCATTTGTCATAACGTGTGACAAGTTTCTGTATTCCTGCTGCATAGTCCTTCGCCGCCAGCTCATTGAGATACAGGGTCACTCCTTCTTTAAGTTCTTCATCGCTGTCAAATCTTTTTCCTGCCAAAAAGTCTTTAAGCTTTGTAAAGAGATGAAAATCTGAAGGGGCCAAGTCCGGGCTATACGGTGGATGGTCGAAAGTTTCCCATTTGAATTGCTGCAAAAGTTTTTGTGTTATCCCAGCTGCATGAGGCCTGGCATTGTCATGAACGAGAATGACACCAGTAGACAATAGACCTCGCCGCCGATTTTGTATTGCCCGCCGTAATTTCTTTAATGTTTCACAATACGCATTGGCATTAATAGTGTCTCCACGGGCCATAAAATCAATAAGCAATACACCTCGTCGATCCCAGAAAATGGTTGCCATGAGTTTCCTGGTGGACAGAACTGTCTTGAATTTTTTTGGTTTGTTTGGTGAATGAGCATGATGCCACTCCATTGACTGTCGTTTACTCTCAGGTGATGCATAACAAACCCATGTTTCGTCACCAGTAATTATGCGAGTCAAGAAAGAGTCTCCTTCATCAGAATAACGTCCCAAAAACGTCAGTGCTGCAGCCATACGCTTGGTTTTGTGCTCATCTGTAAGCATGCGAGGGACCCATCTTGCACAAATTTTTGCATAATGCAGATGGTGTTTAACAATTTCATGAACAATTGTTCGAGAAACATTGGGAAAATGCTCACAGATGTCATCAATTGTGACGCGCCGATCGTTCCTCACGAATTCGTCAACTGAGCTCACCAGTTGGTCTGTAATGACAGACGGTCTCCCCGAACGCTCATCGTCGTGTGTGTTCCCCCTCCCCATGTTGAAGTTGCGACACCACCGCCGAACAGACGACTCGTCCATTACATTGTCTCCATACACCTCCTTTAATTGGCGATGAATATCACATGGGCGAACGTTTCTTGCATTGAGGAATTTAATCACTGCCCTCACTTCACAACTGGCGGCGTTCTCAATTTTTTTAAACATTGTAAACAATCACAGAAACAACACAGGCAATGCTAGCGTCACGCAACTTGGCTCAGAGAAGGCAGACAAGCCACTGAAGCTATCTGACCTCGTCCAGCGGCTACTCGCGTCGTCAGCACTTCATGCGGCACGAACGGGTACTACTTTCCGGATGACCCTCGTACATTGCCACTCTCTATCTACATCAAATAACTGAACTTTGACAAGACATTCTTCCACTTATTTGTCCGAATTTCCGGAATATCTTACTGTTCGATTAACAACACTCATGACTTATCTCTCATCGATTTAATCATATTTTTTTAGTAGCTTCCCACGTTCTTCTAGAGCGTATCCAGTTTTTCCTTCCTCTGAAATTGCTCCTTATAATCGACTGCTCTTTCTATCGCATTTCCCTCGATCCACTGACCTTTTGAATTCATTGTTTCGTTTCGTGCAATGGTTTGTTTTGCAATGGTTTTGCAATGCAATGGACAACGGATTCCAAGACTCTCTCGCTGCCGGGCACGATGCACGGCCGATTGGTCCGAGTCCCGCAGTTGCCAGGACTCATATTCTCTATTGTGTCCATCATAGCAATCTTGGGAATGACAATTGAGGTGGTTTCCCGTTGCCTCCCTCAATAGTGTTTTTAGCGTGACACCACTCAATGGCCGCCCCACTGGCGTCAGACGCTTTTGTAGCCGCCTGAGGAACAGACGCTGCGTGGACTACCTTTCGTCTGGCTCCTTCGACCTATATGGCATGGGTGACCTTACTTATTAAATTATTATTACTCCCGCCAGCACAGCTCTAGGGGTCATCTGGACGCACAAGCCCTTCCACCACGCCAAGGTTGTAGTCCATGGGAGGGATGTATACAGGTATACCTGTATATAGTCTAAATGTAACTGGTATTTCTTATGAAAACGATAATAAGTGGTATTCGTAGCTGGGTTTTCAATCGACTCCACCAAATCGGTAAAAACTAATGACTTACCCTTCAAAAATGGTATTATCCTAAAATTTATTGAATGATATTAAGTGAACGTAAAAGACGATCATGAAGGATGGCCGTTATGTGCTACGTAAAGGCCCAAAGCTGAAATATCGGAACTGCAAGCGTGAAACAAGGCGCGTAGGAATTATGGAGCAGGGGTAGGAGAACGTGAAAAATGTGTGAGAACTCCTGAGTGTTCCCAACGTTTGATGTATGGGGCAGGGAGGAACGATTTATATTTAGACTTCCGCAAACCCACCCACTTTATTATTAAAAAACTTTGCTGCCCAACATAAACTTGGACAATAGAGTAACAAAACAAAACTTACTTTTCCTACTTGCCTCTCACTGGCTTACGATCACAAAACGTAAACATGACTTTAAGTTCCATGTGTGAAGTGAGATCCTCTAGTGTGATTCTATTTAAGGGTCAAAAGTAATGAGCTAATAAAAACAATGACACGGGAATGGTTTGAACCTCACATGACGAATTTCATTACGTTTTCATTTCGATTTTACGCAATTGCTCTCGTAAAGAAACTACGCACTGAACGAAACAAATCTTCGAGTTCTATAATTGAACGCTTTGACAGACAACTTTTGCCGGACTAGCGAAATCTTTTTCGGCATAGTATTTTCAATTTCCAATTTTCTGCGTCGGGAACCATAATAACTGCGGAGCAGCGAACACTCCTGTTGGTATTTCTGCTAAGGTCAGAAAATTATAATTTATTCTGAATCTGCACTGTCCAGATATAAAAGTAGTTCCAACATGACATTTTCATAAATTAAAGTTAACATAACATTGAAAACGCCAGTTGATTTGAAATATAAAACTAAGATAAAAGTAGGTAATTACGACGTTACGATATGAAAGAATGCCTCAAATGCTCTCGAGACTAAACATGGGGAATAAAATGAATCAAACAAGCCACAAATGGAGTCCACCAGATTCGTTAGAAATTGCTGCGAGCGAACAGAGAGCGAGCGTTAAATGAAAGTTCAAACATACCACAAACAAGATGAATTTCATGTGATAAATTCGGACATCAATGGACAAAATCTAAATCAGCATTACGTTAGGCACAAATCTTCAAATTAAACGTTGGTGAAATTAATACTGGCTGTCAAAGCTGCATGAAAAAATCACCATTTTTTCTCAAATGACTTAATGAGTACCCCTTGGATCACTTGCTCGTAATATGTGGATTAATAAACAAAATCAAGTGCAAGAATGATTGCCGCAATCGTAGGACGCATTGCTCCATTCTGAATCCGCTAACTTCAACCAATTTGAGCGAGGAACAATCGGGCTACGGTAGTCTATGGTCGTGTTAAAAAAATGAAAATGGTACCTATTTACTCTCGAACCAAGGACCTTTTTCTCCATCAACCGTGAAGTATGTGAATGATCATACATGTCTTTTCAAATGGAGGAGTGCATGTAAAGTCATGTCATTCCAAGCTTTTTTCTGAGTACACTGCCATTGCACAACGAGAGGCCCCCGCTAATGAAAAAGATGATGAAAAAAATCGATCTTTCGGAATCTTCATCAACAATGGCTGTAGGCTTGGGGACCAACCCCCTTACCACTTCACCCTTATATTTTATTGTCTAAGGACCCCATTTTTTTAAAGACTAAAAACAATCATTCTGTCAAAGCTAATAAAAATAAAGTACAAGAACTTCCTCCAACCTTAGACATTACCAACTCCACGTTGATTCACTTAACTGAACGGAGAGCTTGCCCACGACTACTTAGCGGCCGGTTATGCTATGGATTTTTCAGTCATACCAACATAAAAATTTTTGCACGAAGTAAGTTAGTAAATCTCCTAAACCATTTCATTTATCTCACTACATTGAAGATAATATACTTAGTAATACTCCCTGTAATCACTACCCTTTACAACACCGATATTAATTACGTAGTATATGATATACAACCCTAGAAAAAAAGCTAAACATAAGTTAGCCCAAGCGATAAGTCGTCTTTTATAGCGAAAGGAAAACCTTTTGAGACAATATCTCCTAAACTAGAACATTTTTGTCTCCAAATTTTGCGTAAATCCAAAGCACTTCTTCCTCTCTCTGCAGGCCCACGGTTACCCTATGTCCATTGCCTAGTTTAGGATCCAGGGCCTACCATTCGTCACCAGAGTCGTCCTTTCACATCAAACATCAGAAAGTAATTAATAATATCTCCTAAACTAGAACATTTTCATCTTATAATTTGGCCGAGTTTTCGTAGTGATTTGTGAGTTAAGTTTCATCAGCAAATTCACAGGAGGGAACTGAGAACTGAACTGAGGGAAAATTAGGTATTCACAGCAGAACATTTACCAATGAGGTCTTCACAGCACCCATACATGGGTTTTATGACAATATTAAAAACAATGCTCATGGAACTGGTTTCAATACATTTTAAAGGTTTAACTTTACTGATTTGTCACCTACTTACCGCGTCAACAAAGGTTATTGATCCGCATTGCAGACCAAAATGGATGATTATATTTCCAATACCTCTCGTACCTCACGATGATTTTATTGTTATTTCAAGGAGTAATACTGGTTAATTTATATTTTTATCAAAGATAGGATTTAAAATAGCTTTCAGGACAATGCGATTTTGGTTTTCAAACTGGACAAAAAGCCCGACGAATTTCGTCACCAGTATGGGGACAGGTTATGCTACCCCGGTAGAAATGTCTACTAACAAGCGGAAACAATACCATAGAAGTAAGGAAACTTAATTAACTCTGGGGCATGGTTTTATAAATGGTTTTGAGGTACTCAGAATAATACAGATAACTATCGAAATCCATAATAAAGAAAGGGATAACCTCTCGACCACAGTTTCAGACAAACCTCATGAAGACGGTCAAGGTTCACACGGCAACAATTGCGGATGAACAGATCATTTAAGTTTAAGTCTTAATGTAGTCACAGGTCTTATTTTTCAATACTCTTTGGCACATTGTTTTGCATAACTGGCACTGAGGGACGATGTCCTCTATTTAGTAAAATGAGTAAACTCAATTAATATCTCACGTGCACTTCCTCCTTTTCACGTCATGTCACGTGAAAAGTGGAATCAGGTGAAAACAAACATCCCACTCTTTGTTGCCAAGGTACAGAACAAATGATGGATGTGTGCGCTTGCCAGGATCAATTATTTCAGTTTAAATAGTGGTGACCTTCATAGGGGTCCTGATGGGGGTCCATTTACCGGCGCTTTCACGGACCATTTTTGCAGAACGGGGAATGCCATAATTGCTTACTCACTTTCCTCACTAACATTTACTTTCCTAACTAACTAAAAGCTGCCCCTGATAACTGTCTCATTGATTATGCTTTTCTTAAATTTGTACCTATTCTTGTTATAACCTAAATATTATTTCTCTCAATCCGTGGGCATTTAACATGCATTGCGATATCTCCTGTCGTGCTTAACGCATTTGTTGCTTATGTTTAAGAACTGTGGTTATTAAGATTAGGTGAGCACTGGTTAAGGGAAACCAAAGAACACAATTCTTTGATTCTATCAATTCATATGTACGTAAACTCACTCCCAATTCTTCCGAAACCCTTTTAAAGTCATATTTTTGTGATTAGTTGAAATTAGTTCCAAGCAAGTGAAAAACGGCAGGCGCGGATTAATAACGTCTACAAGGTTTTATCCCCATATTAATAAGTCAAAAAATTAGTTATCACCTCGAATATTTTTCGTAATCTTCTAGGTAAGGCGGTTTTGAACTGACACAAGCTACAAAAGGGTACAGCGAAAATTCCCTTGCTTCTTCTAACAATACACAACGTGGCATGAAAATACGTACTAGGTAGGTCGTTCAATAACTCCTTAGAAAGCTCAATAGATGGTGCCAAATCTATGAATGGGAAAAGGCATGCATTTTGCAAGATTCATATCTTACTAGGATGCTGTTGAATTTTCAGTTATTTCCATCGAACGTTCTCATTTTCTAATTCTATTGAAGCGAAACATTTTGTTTATTTAGAAAAATGAAAAAAAATTATCATGCGGTGATTGAACGCTTCTATTTAAGAGGTTTAACACCGAAAAATATCAAAGCCGAGTTGGATAAACTCATGGCATGCTCCTGCGTTTCCGACTGTTAACAAGACGGTATATGCGTTAAAACGTGGCCGCATATATCCACATATGATGATCATCGTTTGGGACGACCAGTGGAAGTGATATACTTTAGAAATGATCGATTCGAAGATGAAAGAATTTTGTGAAATGAGGTCCCACTTCCAATCTTCTTTCAAAATATATTAAAGTGACGACTGCCAATTGGCTGGGAGTGGATAGAACCCGGACACCCGTTTTCACGAAATCCAGGGCCGAAGAGGAATGTTACTCCCTGGTCCATACCGGATTTCCAAAATCGGATTGGGAACCAGAGTGCTCAACATCCGGGATCCCCTTCTCTCACTTGCGGGTCTCCAGGCGCGGCAAACACCCATGTGGATCGCAGGCCGGATGGTATGGCCGTACGCAGACAGTAAATCCATTAGATGGTTTGGAAGTATCTTTTCTTACTTGGGGTTGGTTTTCGGGTATGTCTCCCCGCCTTTTTAGTCGCCTCCTACGAAAGGCAAGTATACTGCGGAAGAATTCTCAACCCCCCCTACCCGCACGAGGGCAACCAAAGTCATTATAGAGTCACCGCGAAAGAGGAATTGAACGCTACCCAAGGATATCCCAGTGCACTGCGAAGGCCGTCGGATGAAACGCAGCTGACTCATCGCACTTTGGAGGTGGAATTGGAATGAATTGCTGCTTCGCTTGTGCCTCAACCCTCCCTCCCCCTCTCCTCTCACCCTCCATCCAACCCACCCTCCCCGTTATGTGCAAGTTGCCATGCCCTTGTTTAATAAACTCGCAGAAAACTAAGGAAACATTCAGGTTCATACAACCTACTGAGGAAAAGTAGTTGCCAACACGTTTATTTTACCGAGTTCCTGATGAAATTTTCTTTAGAGCAATTGATCGCCAATTTAATGGGAACTTTTTTTATTTTATTTTTTAAAATTATATTATTCCGGGTCGCAAAGCGTTAGCATCATCATTGGGCTCATTTACTTAGATGTGTATTACGGCATTTATTTGTACAGCAATGAACTAACGACGGGACCCAAGTCTGGATTCCCTGAATTGTCACACGATTGCTCGGTTAATGACGCGCGCGCATTTCTGGAGGGGCACGCAATTGCACTGTTGGCTGGTGGTCTTGGAGGCAGGTGTAAGTACAATCGGCACTCAAGCTTTCGGCGAGGAAGGGAGCTGTTAACTTCAGGACTCCAGTCCGCTCCAGGGCAAAGCCCTGCGAATATACGCGAAATGCGCACTTTCGGAATTGAAATGGGCTAACAATTCCCTCCGCCTCCTATTCCATCGTCCCAATTCGAATTCACTCTCTCTTGTTCGAAGTCTCCCACTCAATAAACCCCCCTAGCCTCCCCCGCCTTCCCTCCAAAGTCCACCCCACTTACTTGCCGACGGGCATTTGGTCTCGCCAGTTCGCTTTGAGGGCCGGGATGAGCCAGCCGATCGAAGCGGATGGGCTCATCGCTATCCCGGAGTTCGTGGAACCCACGAGGGCATATCGTCGAGGTACTCTAGAGAAAACTTAAGTCACTGAAATCACGGGCAGATTTACATCATAGGTGAGTGAGGACTTCATACCAGCCCACGTGCAAACGTACAGTGGTAGGTTAGGTTTCTTTATAATCGTGTTCAGTGTATAACTTTTCTAATTGTCAGGTTTCAATTATCTAGATCTTAGGGCCACTTTCCGAAATTGCAGGTTGAATGTTTGTTCGTAAGTATTTAGCCTACAAAAATTGTTTTGAAGTGTGCTTTCTCTGGCTGGCATCCATATATACATAGAATGAGCAAATGGTTGACGTACGCGGTAAATCCGATTTTCAGCGAGGCTCAATTTTCGTTGGTAATTGTCCTGGGGATCTGTTAATGATGGTCCCGTAATTGTCATCACTGGGGATCGGGATAGTGCGGTGGGTAACGTACTGGTTTCCGACCCAGAGGGTGCCAGTTTGAATCCCAGGAGCGGCAGGTATTTTTCGGTGATTTTTCGATTCCTACGATAAAAGTGCTTTGTGGAGAGCACTTTGAGTGAATACACAGTCCATCGTTTGGGACGTTCAACAGCGGATCCCTTGGCGCCTTTCGTTAGGAGTGGACGACTACCGACGTCAGGTTTCGCTCCACCCTTCCTCCTTTCTCATCCACCCCTAATGGCGCTAATAATCTAGGCTTTCGGCCACGCCCGCCTAAAATTATAAATATTGTCGATCCTCGGCAATACTGAAGTTGCAATCACGGCCGCGGTAGCTTGCAGTTCTCGTGTGCACACACAATGAAATTTCGATTTGCGACGTCAAATTCTTCGTAATTGTAGACGCTCCACAATTTATAATCTTCTTATCATCATCGAGGGGTAGACCAGAAGGTCTACGCATACCTTGGAATGTGATTGGAAATGGGGAGGAACTGCAGATTCGATCGCGTGTTAACTGGGTAAAAATTTAACCTGAATTTTGTAGTTCATTCCTAATGACACGACGATGGGACCCTAATTAATATCGCGATTGCCATTCTCAGACAACGGCTGTGCGCTCAAATCTAGCGTCGGATTTGCGAGCGACTGGAATGTATTTCACAGGAATCATTATAAGGAAAGCAGAGCAACCGTCACAGTGCATTGGAGGTTGGGGAAATTAGCCACCAATTTCTTAATTTTGTCAGTTTCAAAAAAAATACTGTTTTGAAATTACTTTTTCCGCAGATACGATTCAGATGAGGTCACTTCTAGGCTGATCCATGTCATGAAAGTTTTGTGGGAAACGCGTCGCATTCTCCTGTCATTAAAAAAATAAATGCCCACCCAATGAAGTCTGATATTGAGTGCATTAAAAAGAACGTTAGTCAAGGCAGTTGATTTTAGGAATATACTAGGGATGGTGGGTGGAATAGATGTGGAACAGAAGGCTTTATTGCAGTGTGTGGTGTCAGGTATTCTTTTTTTGCAGGGTTGAGAAGTGAAGTGGCTACATTTTAGTCTCTTTCCAATACCAAATTTAATCTTTAATTTACCGATGAAGTAATATATTATTTACAAGTTAGTTATATTAACTATTAGTAATGGTTAAAACTTTGTTTTACCCTTTCTTGTGAAATATTTTACCTGATTAAAAAATTATTCCATAATGAAAATTTTTCTGTAAAATATGGCACCAATTTCTGGTCGTGGGAAAAATGTTGAGACCACTTCTTAAATATGTAGGCCTGTCAAATCAAGTGAGTTGATGTAGATTTTTTAATTAATATGAATAGGAAAGTTACCAGTTTAATGACACCTAAGGTACAATTACAGATCAAATTAGCTTTTTTATTGAGAGTAGTTTGGCTCATGTTAAAAGAATCACATCTTTGGAAAAGCAATCCAAAAAGTAACCAAAGAAGCCCGATTGGTAATCATCGTAAAGGTCCAAGATAGTGGATACATTATTATTTATTGAAAAAAGTCCTTTTTTTATATTCCTGCATTAAATTAACATTCTCTTATGATGGAATTTAGTATGCAATTATTCCTTCTGGGAGATGTGCTAGCCAAGAGATTAGATAATTCAGTTTAATTCTAAAGGGCCAGGCCTGATTCCTGGTGTCTTTCGAAAATTCCCAGCTTCACCGTAATTCTATTACTTTTAGAGTGCTCTACACGCCAACCATATGCAGCACAAGAAAATGAACTGACTCATCTCCATGACACATCAATGGATGAAGGACAGAGGGTCTCAAAAGGCATCACTCTGATTCAAATCCAGGCCCCTAGAGGAGTAAACCAACAGGCTACCCATTGGACTACCACACCCCTTGCTTAGTTGGTATGTAATATATTTTTAATAGAGTTAAGTTAAACCAAATTAAAATAATTTAAGTAAAACCAGAATATGCCTTAATTCTTCGGCTTAATTTAACAAAAGTATTTTTACTCACAGAAAATATTATGTCAAGAAGTTGATCAATTTCTCTAGGAGATAAATTATTATGAAAGCTAATGAAAATTTAAATTACCCTAAATTTTGTGAAAGTGTCATGTTAATGCTGCTCACATAACTTTTTCATCTTTTCTTTGTATTGAAAAATTATTTCAAGAAGAATCACCTTTTGCGTGATGGATTATTTATTAATATACTAATTTTTGCCTAATTATTTCTTATAAAATGCATTGTGACAAAATGTCTCGTAAAAAAATTAATTAAATCACTAAAGGTTACTCAACTTAGTAAATTGTTAACACTTTCATTTTAGGTGAAACTATCAAAACCTCAGCATACTTAATGCACTAGTTTTCCAAAAAGACACAAGTCCTTAGATATAATAGTGCAATATTACTGGAGGATATTGATTTCAATTTCAACAAGAAATAATTATTTATACATTCAATACCATGGTTTCAGGTATACATGCTTAATAAACTGATGGGCGGAGTATTAATGTTAATAACCTATGTTCTGAACTTCACACTTTGATGTACACTTTTTGGTTCATGCATAAGTCTCAAGAGGTATTAAACCATACTATATGTACCATTCTGCTTTCTTTCCAATCATATGGGATATGGTTCATGGGATCATCTGTATGAATGTTGTACAAAGTTATCTTCGACAAAATTGTTCATAATTCAAAAAATTTTAATTTTTTTACCATTCCTTCTATGTAATATGTATTTGCCATGTTTTTCTAAATAATAAATAATATTAACATCTTTCATGCAAATTCACTCATATTTAACTAGAAATCGTAACATTCACATATTTTATCATAAATCTACAATTTTATATAAAATCCCAGTGGTTGTTGGTGTAATAATTTATAACGCAAAGCAAATTCATTGACAATGAGTGATAATTTATTGCAGTTTAAAATTGAAAATCAGGAAATCCTTCTAAAGAGGTGTTATTTTTCATTAAATACATTTCAAAAAACAAATAATTGTAATAATTGTCTTTGCATTTCTGGGTTCTCCATCTTCATTGGTTGTCTTTTGGTGACGACAGTTTCACTGTCCATCCTGCCAGGTCTAAGGTAATTTTCATAGCTTTCGAGGCACCTGCATCTTCCTGCTCTTCATTCCCTGCATTCCTCCATCTCCCCTTATTGCCTACAATGCTTTCTTCTCTTCCTGGCAGTCATCCTTCTCTCAAGTGGGGTGAGAGTGGAGCTCTCTCGAAGCATTCTGTTCGTGGCTGCAGAGGGAGGATGAGGGGGGGAGCCGGAGTGAGGGAGGAATGAGCTGCCCCAATGGGTCAATGGAATTACTGGATGCTGCTCAGTGTATTCCAGGTGGGCTTAAACGAGTTTCATAAACCCTTACCATTGATTTATATCTTATTAAATGATTTGAAGGGATTTTTTAAAGATGACAATGATTGTACAGCCCTCGATGAACTGTCTAATCCTACGTGAAGCTCTAGAATCAACTGAATGGGAAAATTCAAAGCATATGTCCTATAATACTGTTATCCTCAATGCATGGATACCACATAATATTCCTATTTTAATTTCATATTTCTCCAAAAATATCAACTAGGATTTCATTCAAGGGGCCACTTAACAGCATGTAAAACTTCAGTTTTCTGGAATACCACGTTGCATCATTCTTTTAGAATTATTAATGTAAAATATATATCAATCATTCATAATATCAAATTTTTTATAATGTTTTTGAATCCTTAGTTGCTAGACAAATGACATGACTTCATTGAAGATCGAGTTGGTGCGGCAGCTCATGTATTGGCTTTGCATGCTGAAGGCCTGGGGTCGAATCAGTGTTGGAATAACTTTTCTAAGATACCCTGATCCCTACTTGGGTGCCATATGCTATAATGGAGTAGTCCATCCATCAAATAGAGCATTAATTTGTGTGACCCCTTGGCGTCTTTCCTTTATAGTAGAATAATGCTGACAATGGTGTCCTCTCCCCATCCTCATTGATGTCCTAGGGTATTTATTCAAGCACAAATGAGAATATTCATGAACTTCCACCTCCAACATTGGTCATGGAGATGAACCTATTCAGTAATCCTGTTTGCTTCTCTTCAAATGTTCAATGAGGCTTGAAATAAAATATTTCAGATATTTCTATCAGGTCTGAGATATTTCATTTCCAGTGTGCCTATTTGTGCAAGTTATGCAGCTTCTTTTTCACCAGAATACTGTCAGTCGAAATGTATGTACCAAGTGATAGCTTGCACTTTGACTTGCGCCAGTCTACCATCCTTTTATTACTATGTACTATGTAAGTATTTTCACATTATTATGCCATTTTCAGGTACTTGTGATCACATGTAAACAAATATGCCAACTACTACAGGAATACAAATATAGATTCACACACAAAATATAACTGGGAAAGTGCAGTACTTCATTGTACTTCTTTTAGTATTTGGTAATCATCTGGGGAAAGATTTTGTGGGAATAATTCTAATGAACAAATCATGGATGAGTAAATCAAAATTGAAAGAAATTTCATAATATTGCATTTCATAGTAATTGAAAATGGTGTTACTGACATATGTTATCAGCATGTAGTTGTTTCTAAAATTAAATAGTTATGATGGTAAATTAATTTCATATAGGTATTGAAAATTTAGAGAAAAAAATTCAAAACTCTCTAATCATAACCATCAAATCAATCTGCATTCAAAAGTCTTACTTTTCTTACTTAATTTAGTTTTTTACTTATTTTTAATTAGTTACTTAGTTTTATCTTATTTATTTTAGTTTTATTACTAATTTTTTACATGTCCGAAACATTTAACTATCTGCTATCTAATTCTCATACCATGTACAGAAAGTCAAAATAGTAATAGTCTAACCACACTAATTAGGAGATTTTGTAACCAAATTTTCATAGTTCCAGAATTTAATGTTGAATTATTTCTTTGTTGCCTTAACCACTAAACGGTTCATGTGTTTGAGTGATACTTTTTTTAATCACCAACTCCCCATGGTGCCATCCCTCCTATTGTTGTACTTATCTAAATTTGTAATTTATTTCTAGAAATAATATTGGACCTCAACTCTTTTCCCCAGTCAAGAATGGACTCTGCTTTGGAAGAAACTGTTTTATGATGTCTGCAACATCTCCTATTCATCATCAGCATTACTTCGGTGTCACCATTTGTTTGCTCTCAATGGAAAGAAGCCACACTCTGTGCACGTGGCCACATGAGGTTTTCTGAGGCAGAAGAGGGGACGGAGAAGAGAGCAATATTCACACTGTGAGTAGTGACGTAAGCTATTTTAAATCTTTATATATTTTATCCTTTCTGTGAAAATATTAAGATATTTGACTTCAAGATCTTTACTGTGCTTTTGCAAGAAATAGTGAGCGTTATATGCAGATAGTTGCATGTCTCAAGCCAAAGATGCCTATTTGTTCTTCAATAAATTGAAAAACATTTCATTTTATTATTCAAACTTTGATTGAGTTCCCTTTATTTCTTTCTCAAATGAATCTTTCAATCAAAGAAAAACTCTTCCAAATCAATCTCGTATTTCCGTGTAACTGGTTCGATGCAAGTCATCTAGTGTGCTCTGTAAAATGAAGTTTTCTTTGGATCTTGGCATAAATTGAAATTATAATGCAGGTGTGGTACTGTCTTTGTCTTTTAATTTATCTTGAAAATCACAACAAACCTTATGTTGATTGTGGGGTTGTGATTTGGATATTTTCTCTCAAATGAGTTCAAGGATGGTTGGGACACTTGTTCTAAGGAGCTGTTTAGGGTGATTTTTTCTTAGAAAAGGATTATAATAATCAGAGTATATATTAAATACAATTACCTTCATAGACACATTGATCATGTGAAGATGATCTTAGTTGTTCTTAGTTTTCTTTCAATTTTTTCTTTCTTTTTTCCTTATTCTTAGTTTTCTCCAAGTTGCCATTTGAATTTCACTTCCATGGGTTAGTGGGCATCCTATGTTGATACTCTTGGCTTATTTGTATGATTTCTGTGACTTCTTTGATGAGTTCAAATTAGAATCGGCTATCAATGGCCATTAATTTTGCCTCTCCAAATTACATGTTGAGCATAGGCAATTCCACACATATTACGCAATTGCCAACAAAGAGAATTGCTTTTTTGTCAATGTCTCTATTGTGTTATTACTATTGACAGTTGAGTTTTGCATGAATGGTCAATATAAGACTTGCCGCAATAACCTTTCACCTTGCAAATGCCTCCGGGGATGTTTCTAATTATAAAATCTTTGGATCAATTGTAAAACTTTCAGACCAGATAGACCAAAGCAGTGGAAAACCCAGGATGACCAATTCATCATTTTCCAGTCATTTCCTATCCCTCTATCACTGCAATCAGCACCAAAAACCCCTCTGTTACCTATTTTCTTGAATCTGTATGAGCCCCAGTCCCCTCTCTCCACAGCTTTTTCAACTCTTTGCTTTTTTCTCTGTACTTGCCTATTTTTCATTGCCTTGTTTTGCTCGATCACATTGTCCAAGAAAGTCAGTTCACCTTCCCTTCCGCAGAATCTCACTGAAAGTGAATCTACTCATATAATGAACAAGATGTTTTGCCTTTTAAGTGATACTTCATGGAATACACATGTCTGCAGTTAAAAGTAATGATTAATTATAGCTTACTTCTTTTGAAATTTCACTGTTGTCAACCATCTCCTCTTTCTGACATTTTTGCAGACTTTGCCCGGAGTGAAAATTATTACTTCGTCTGAGTTGAGCGAATTATTAAATCTTACCTACCCAAAGGGATCGAGTTAAAAATCAGGAATATCTATAGACCCTATTACTCAGGTTCTCTTGGACCCATGGATTGTGACCCAAATGGGGCTTTGAAGGGTTTTCTGTGGGATTGCCAGCTGAAATCCACTAAAAATGTTTTACAAGCAACTTTGATTTCAATCAGTATCGTAGTTTGAATCATACCATAATTTTAAATATTCGATAAAATCCATTAATACAATCCCAATTGCAAATTTTGTTACTTCCAAGAGGGAAAAGAGTTCTTTGTTACTCCCAACAATACTCGCCTTGGATATATCCTCCAAAAGTATTCTTAAATGTTTTAGCACTGAAGTGTTGTTTTATTTCAATAGCTTAGGTACTGTGGGGCATGACCCAAGTTATTTTGGTATAAGGCTAAATGGAGAAGGCAGAAGGGAAGGTTGAAGACTTGTCTTAGGACTTTGGAGGAACCAAATGGGAGGCATTTGTCAGTGCACCATCTCTATCATCAATCATTTTTCTCCATTCCTTCAATTTCTCCTTTCTATTGCATTCCTCATTTTCTCTAAGCCCTTCATCACCACAATTCATCGAGAGAACATTAGTGATAGACAGTGGATTGGTGCTGTTCAGTGTCACATCAATTGGATTACTGCAAGGAATATTATAATGATATATTGCCATAATGACTCTTTGACAAAGAAAAGTTCTGAATTTAGATTTCTATTATTCTTGTTGAGGCTCATAAAGATAATTTCTCTGGACAAACTTGTCCCCCTAAATACTTATAAATTTCCACTAGGTAGGCCATTAAATAAAAATTCAAGAAAAAATAAAGGGTTGCCTACACGGGCAACAGTAGGAATTAAAATCTAAATAAAATGTAATAGAAAAGCTAAAAAAATAATAAAAAATATGAAATAGAAACATTGCATTCTACTTGACTGGTTTGACAGGAGAGATCTATTGAATTTACTAAATATTATTTGTACCATATAATTCACACAACAGCATAATAAGATAGGGCTAGTTCCATTCCCTAAGCTGGCTCTGGTTTCCCAGACAATCTTTTTTACTGGCAAATCACACATGTAATCAATCAGTCCGTAATAGTCTATGGAGAATTTTGAATGAAATAGGGTTTTCAAATATGCACTTTTGCTATGCCAAATTTTGTTTTTCATCATAAAAGGTATTGTTTGCGGAAACTGAGTTAGTATCAGCTTATGAACTAATTTCTTCCAAAATTTGTGATAAGTGTCAAATTCGACCTGCTATGATGGTAAAGGAAGAAATCAAATAAAGACATCATTGGGAGACCTGATAGTCCAGGAGTATTGCTGGAATGCTGACCGGAGGATCCGGGTCTGATTCAAAGTCATGTCTCTAAGGTGCCCTCTGGTCCACCCAAGCTGTTTTTTTGGGTATCAGATCTTCCTGGGAAACCTTAATCGGCACAAGGAAAGGCTTTGACCCCCCCATTCCACCCTGATATGTGAATGTAACACCCCATTGGACTTAGAACGGAGTGAAAAAAGACCTTTGGGCTGATTACTGCGATTTTTTGTGGTTTATATCACAGTTGTGCCTAGCATCCAAGTATTTAGTGGTTTTTCATTATGTGGCTTGATTATTCTTTTTTTTTTTTTGTAATTAATAAATTTATCCCTATTTGATGTAATCCAATCTGCAACATTAAACTATTTAAATAAAGACTTTTCCCATATAATTTTGGAGTAATTAAATGTTTTCAAAAAATAATTAACAGGCAGCCATTCATTTTTTAACTGCCAGAACCAGGTAGACAAAATGAACAGATAGGTAGGTAGGTACCCGTGGTTGAAAATAAATTTCGGCTGATTAAATTGAAGTGTGATTTAATATGTTAATTTATTCAAGCTGGAAAACCTATAAACAAACACCAATGAGTGCATTGCAATAAAGTAGCCATAATGAAGAATTGTTATTGGATAGCACTTTGAAATTGTCCATTAAGATCCCTTAAACCCTTAGTCACTCACATGTAAATGGCCTACTCTTATTTGATCCTTATTTAAAATGTATCCTCAAATTAAGTTTCCAGAAAAAAAAAAGGTTGATATTCTCCAATTTTTCCAAAGGCTTTTTGTCTCCTTTTATCCACTTAGGTTTCTCAAGGTCCAAATTCTTAAGTATGAAGAGCATTGATTATTTTGAAGTAATCTAGCATTATCCATTCCTATTTTAAGTCACATATTTGGTAGGAGATATTATCTAGTTATGTAATTGGCAGGTATATCTAGTCTAATAAATTACGGTTCATAAACAATTATGATCAAGTTACCTGATTCATAATCCTTGTTTTAATGTTAGATTCCATACAAATCAAACCTCCTACTTTATTATAATCTTTTTATTTTAAATTCCTTGGTGCCTTATTTTCATTTTATTGCTACTTTTCCTGTTCTTGAACATGGATCAAAGAATAATTATAATAATGTTCACTGCCGGTAGAGGTAGGTTTATGATGAAAACCAGCTACCAAACATTACAGACAGAACTTCTTTGCCTCATCTAACAAAACCACCCAACATCCAACACTACATTAGATCCCTCTTCAATCTATGCATGCCTTCTTGTTCCATTCGGGCTAATACCTCTACTGTCCCTTCCCCATCTAACATTCTCCCCGCTATTCACATTTTCTGCATCCCGTTAACAACCCTAGAAAGGGAACGCCCAATTTTTTTACCTATTCGGGGATTTTTTTCTTTACCTATTCGGGGATCGCGGGGTGAAAAAACACCCCCAGATTTGAAGGGCCCGTACCTCGGGCCCAGCATGATTCGGAGGGTTCCACGAGGGCTCATTTATTCGTCTTTCGATTAAAAAATCAAGGGGGCTAACTAGTTTTGGCTAAAAGTTTGAAGGGTCCGGGAAAATCGACCAAGAACGGGGTAGTAAAAGTAAGCAGTTTCCCTTTGCCGCGAGATTTTAACCGGGCTGGGGTGTTTTTCTTCACCTAGCGGTCCCGTTCTAGGGCTAATCAAAAAGGTTTGCATCCACCTTTCCTGCATGATTATTCCCAATAATCCCCTCTCCTCCCTCACGATTCATAGTACTCCCAAGTTGGTGGGCTAGTAACATGCAGTTGGAAAACTCATTATAATCTAAATTCCTTATTCCTGTGCAACTGAGCAAATGAATTTTTATTAACTTTTTAACATGGATCCCATTGATTGGTAAACATGAATAATTTAAGAATATGACGTACTAAGTGACGTATGGATAGTATTTTGTCAAGTTAAATTTCTGGTACAATTTAAAGCATGCGTTTTAGTTTCTCCATGAAATGGAGTAAGGGAGTAAATTATTCCTTCAACTTTTCCTGTAGACAAAATATTCTGTGAACATTTTTAAATATAGGTACTCTATTTGTATATGGGTGAAAGCCAAAGAAACTTATTTGGAGATGCGGTAATATTATCCCTGAAATATCAGAGACATGGTTTTTTTTTCAAACCCAGGGAGTCTTCAGACACTGTTTTGATTGATGTATTGCTTAAGAAGAAAATAAAATCTTGTTAGTCGACAGTTCTATATTCTGTAATTTTGAAATTAATAAAGTTTTTAAATATATATTCTTGCATTATTGATTCATTTGTTTAAATAAAATGTTAACTACTATGGCCGCAGTAATAAAAACATGAGAAAGTTGCAACCAGTGAAGTGGATAGTATACTAGGCTCTGACCAAATACATCATTAAAAGTGTTGAGCTCAAGTTTTTGGAGAATACTATTAACTAATCTCTATATATCGCAATTGGATGTTTTCATAGAAAAAAAACAATTCCATAAATTCCTGAATATGAACTAGAAAATACTGCAAGCGTTCAGGGCTACCGCCCAATTTTTAATTTGAGAATTATCTAATATTTAACTCTCTAATGTTTAAATATAACCTCGCTTATATTTAAATACATTAATAAATTCAAGCACAATATTTAAGAGTGTGCTGCAAATAATCGGAAGGGTGCGTCATTCTTTATATTATCAGTGCCCCACGTTCGAACGAATCCCATAAAGTCAAATGCGGCATAACAATGAATTTTGCATGTGACCATGCCAAAATTGAATTGCGAAATTACACGTTGGTGTCTCTAGTGGGAAAAGGATGTATTAGGATGTGCTGATATTTGAGTAGGTTTCAAATAGTGAAGGCATGCGCCATCTGTGGGCTGGATACCCAACCAATCTGTTAATTATTTTTTTGTGCAATAATTTTCAGTAAATTATCATCAGAGATTTTGACGGTGGGTTCAGGACGCCGCGGGAGATCAGGAAAACAATTAAATATTGAATATTAATATGAGGAGGGCTGCCATTTTTTCCGGCGCCCCGCGGCCCGGCCGGAAAAAATGGCAGCCCCCCTCATATTAATATTCAATATTTAATTGTTTTCCTGGTCTCCCGCGGCGTCCTGAACCTACTGTCAAAATCTCTGGTGACAGTTTTGTTCATATGAGCGATTCAAAAATTTTTTGCAAAAAAAAAAAATTTCGGCAGCAAAAGCGAATCGAAGTAACATGCGCTATAGTCTTGCCTCCGCAATCCGCCCCTTATCCCCCGGGCTACCGGGATTCTTGTAAATATGATGGTTCGGAAATGTACTTGTTCTGCTAAACTACGGACTTTGCTGATTTTTTCTCCAAATCAACTCGAACCTCAGCGAGGCTCTCTCACCCGGCGGATCCAAGGCATCTGCCTGCCTCGACGCCTCTCTCGCCTGGCGAAGGGCTCTGGACTTAGAATATTTTTCGCTGGGTGGAGTCGGGACTTGGGGAAGTATATTTTCTCGGGGAGGCTTGGCACCTCACCTTGGGTCTCATCGTACTCCGAGGCTGCTCGTGAGCGGTTGGCCGTCGATGGAGCTACTCTTTTTTGAATCGTGAGCCGGTTCTTGGAAAACATTCGACACTATGCTTTTTCGCATATTATAGCCCAATTAACTCTAATTATTGGACTTCGTCCAGATGACGTAATTATTGACCCGGTGCGAGCAAATGTAGCTCATTTGTTTAATGTAATCACGCATTTGACCTTAAAAACCAAAGAACAATTGTTCTGAGTGCATAAAATGTTGCTATGCAGGATATATTAAAATTACTTGGAATAATTTGATAGTCGGTAATAAAGTTTCAAATATATATTTGCAGCAAATACCGACATTCCATTCAAGTTAAACAATATCGAATTGAAAAACCCGCATTGCCGAAAGTGAGTGGCAGAGGGTGTAAATGTAATTTTTCTGTCATTATTTTAAGATTAGAAAAATTAATTTGCATTCATCAGTACTTTATGGAACAATTCAAATCAGCATTTTCATAGTGTTTTTCCAGATGGACAATTTTCAAATTTGACAAGATTTTTAGGAGGATTCCTTTTTCATTTTATTATTTTGCAGCACATTAAGGCAAAAATTGGTCATTCATAAGTTACACAAGGAGAAAGCTTAAAAAATTAGATAACATTCATAGTTTAGTTCATCTTTATTACACATAAATACATTTATTGAGATACATTGTATTAGAAATTGCATCAGTATTCCAATCATCCTTTTTTAACATAAGTATTTTACTGAAATACCCTCACAGGCATTATCCACAAAGATAGCGGTGGAGGAGTTGCAGGCTATTCAGAGGCTTCTTGAGGCTGACACCCACATGAAGTGCACGTCTTTAGATGCTGACAGCACTGTCCAACTAGGCACCAGCATGGAAATATACACCTTTATTCCTTATTTCCTTCAATGAGAAAGATTGCTGATCAACCTTTATTCCCATGGGTGCTCCTCTTCACACATTGCATAAGCATCCAATGGAAGACCTGAAGGAAAACAATTGCAATATGATTATGCATTTTAAGTTAGTGTAGTTTTTTTCAAACTACCCTTACGATTTTCTAAGCAAAATTATAAATACTTTTGTTCAAATGGGCTAAAGATATATTTACTGGGAAAATATTGAAAGATTGGTTCCCCTTTAAAATTTAAAAAAATATTAAATTTCACTTGAAATTTCACATATAACCATATTAAGATATCAGAGATTTTAAGCTTTAATTAAAATGGAAAAAAATCTTATTCAAATGGTATTTTAGTGAAACTGATGCAATTCATTCAAAACAATATTGAAAATTTTTTGATTAATAACTACTGCTAATTCACTCAATGTCAACATTTATTCATTTATCTAAAAGCAAAGGGCAGAATGCCTTTAAATGAATACTCATTTATGTGATGAACAATGATTCAGAATGGCTTTGCTGAAATTAATAACTTCCGATCATCACTCATAAATTCCATGGAAGTGATCTGAATTTAAATGCATTAATGTTTGTGCATGTTGACCAAATTAGTTTTTAAAAGCATTCATATTTCAAAGATTTCAAAATATATTTAAACATTGTCATATGAATGTAGAAATTATAAGATTAAGTTAAAGTAAGGATCTCTTCTTTAAAGAAAAGGAAGATGAGGTACAATGGAACATGCAACAATGAAAATTTTACTGTATCAAATATGTTTATTTAATGGAAAATCATCTGGGCTAATAATTAAGTTCACAACATGTTTTTACAGACCTATTGATCGATTTATAATTTTTTGTAAAGGAGCTCCAACCACTGCATAACCTTCCTTTCCACCCTCCTCACCTGCCCATGTGAGCTATATATACCGGGTAAGATGATTAAATGATGCAAGTGGATAGGCTTCTATCAGATGCTTATGAAAAGGCATGGAGAGTCAAAAAAAATCAAATCGGAATGAAATTAAAACAATGAATTCGCAGCATTGTAGGGGAGGTGGGAGATGTTTTTGGGAATAATTTGAAGAAAGTGGGAATTTTTGTTGGACATATTGACTGGAAATAAACATTCAATGTGTGTGATAGAAGGGAAAATGAATGCTGGGTCTTTGTGGTAGTAGGAAATAAGTTTTAGCAAGAATTCAAGAGCTCTACGGTCTCTAGGTTAAATAATAAAGGCTGAAAACTCCACTGGCCGTAAAAAACTGTTTTTTACGGCCAGTGGAGTTTTCCCCCTTTATTATTTAGGAAATAAGTTAGTTTTATGTTTTAAGGGTGCATCAACAGCTAAGGTCATTTTGCACCATTGTCTACTAATTTAAGAAAATAATACTTTGAAGTAAATTAAATGGCATTTTACATTAACAGGCAGAAAGAAGGGAAAGACTTGATACTTTGAATGAAATTGAAAGTAAGTGTTAAACTTGTGTGGTGGAATACCTGACACCCAGTAAACATCACAACATTGACAGAATTGACCTTATGGACATCACAGGGGGAAAAGCACTATTAAACATCAAGACTAGAATATCTCTATCACTGAAGAACATCTTTCATAAAGGAATTTTTTTTTCATCTGGTGAAATCCCAAATTACCTCAAAAACAGAAAAGAATGAAACACGAATTGGGCATACATTAACTAAAGGTTGAGTGCCCAAATTTTGTTTTTATTGTCCACAGACCATACATATCATGAATGTCATCGAGAGTCTTGGGAGTCGTCAGACAAAATTTTTGAAATATAATTTTGGCACTGTGAACAGGCTTGAAAAAGAGTATACATTAATGTATGTAATAAATACTATGTATTACAATTACTTTGTGCAAAGGTTTCCATGGCATTGCAATGCTTGTCTTTACATTTCCAGGTTCTCCATCTCCATTGGTTGCCTTTTAGTGAAGGCAGTATTTATATAGAGTTTGTAGTCAAGTACTGCGCTCTGATTGGATTGTACCTTTCCAATGGTCGATGTTGATGTTTCTTGGTCTTTCATTAGAAAGCTTAGAAAAATACCTTCAACCTGAAGATGCAGGCAGGATTGCCAGCAAAACTGTCATCACCAAGAGACAACCAATGCAGCTGGAGAACCCATGAATACAAAGACAAATATTACAATTATTTGTTATTTGAAATGTATTTAATGAAAAATAACACTTCATCAGAAGGATTACCTGATTTTCAATTTGAAACAGCAATATTTTATCACTCCTTGTCAATGAATTTGCTTTGTGTTATGAATTATTTCACCAACAACCATTGGGGTTGTTTATATGAAGTTGCTGATTTATGGTAACATATGTGAATGTTATGATTTCTAGCTAGATATGAATGAAAATTGCTATTTACATGAAAGAGATGGATATTATTTATGATTAAGACAGGCATGGTAAATACATATTACATAGAAGTAATGGTAAAAAAAATTAAAATTTTTTTAATTACGACCAATTTTGTTGGAGATAACTTTGTACAACATTCATACAGATGATCCCATGAACCATATCCCATATGATTGGAAAGAAAGCAGAATGGTACATATAGTATGGTTTAATACCTCTTGAGACTTATGCATGAACCAAAAAGTGTACATCAAAGTCTTCAGTTCAGAACATTGATTATAAACATTAATACTCCACCCATCAATTTATTGAACATGTATACCTGAAACCATGGTATTGAATGTATAAATGATTATTTCTTGTTGAAATTGAAATCAATATCCTCCAGTAATATTGCACTATTAAATCCCAGGACTTGTGTCTTTTTGTAAAACTAGTGCATTAAGTATGCTGAGGTTTTGATAGTTTCACCTAAAATGAAAGTGTTAACAATTTACTAAGTTGAGTAACCTTTAGTGATTTAATTAATTTTTTTTACGAGACATTTTGTCACAATGCATTTTATAAGAAATAATTAGGCAAAAATTAGCATATTAATAAATAATCCATCTCGCAAAAGGTGATTCTTATTGAAATAATTTTTCAATTCAAAGAAAAGATGAAAAAGTTATGTGAGCAGCATTAACATGACACTTTCACAAAATTTAGAGTAATTTTAATTTTCATTAGCTTTCATAATAATTTATCTCCTAGAGAAATTGATCAACTTATTGACATAATATTTTCTGTGAGTAAAAATACTTTGGTTAAATTAAGCCGAAGAATTAAGGCATATTCTGGTTTTACTTAAACTATTTTAATTTGGTTTAACTTAACTCTATTAAAAATATATTACATACCAACTAGGCAGGTAGCGTGTTGGTTTGCTGCTCTGGGTGCCCGGATTTAATTCAGGGAGAGGCCTCGAGACCCTCTGCCCTTCAACCATGCTGTGAGATTTTCTGGGTACCAGGTCTTCCTGGGAAACCACAAAGTGGCACAAGAAAAGGAACTGGCTCCCATTATTACACTGTTGATTTGTGAATGACACAAAAAATTCAGCTTATTACTAGGTGAGGTATATCAAAGCTAAACTACAAGTAAATTAATGTTGGACAAAATGAAAATAACATCCTAACCCACTGTATTAAAACACACTATTAACTAATGTTACTGTATAATAAAACTAACTTGTAAATAGGATATTGGTTCATCGGTAAATAAAAGTTAAAAGTTGGTATTGGAAAGATGCTAAAATACAGCCACTTAGCTTCTCAGCTGTGCCAAAAAAGAACACCTGACACCACACACTACAATAAAGCCATCCTTTCCACATCCATTCCACCCATCATCCCTAGTGTATTCCTACAATCAACTGTCTTGATTAATGTTCTACCCTTTAATACACTCAATATCTGGATTCTTTACATTGACATTTTTTTAATGAAAGGAAAATGCGTATGTATTTCCCGCGGAACATCTTATTTCAATACTCAGGCGTCATCTTATGATACACAAGGATTATAGCATATCTGCAGAGAAGGCAATTTCAAATATTGTAAATTTTTAAGACTGACTTAAGGAATTGGTGGCTAATTTCCCCGAGCTCCAACGCACCGAGACGGTTGCTCTGTTAACCTTATAATGATTCCTGGGATATACATTGCAGTCACTCGCAAATCCGACGCTAGATTTGAGCGCACAGGCTTGGATGACGAGCGCGATATTAATTAGGGTGCCACCATCGGATACGAAGGAATAAACTACACAATTCAGGATGAATTTTTATCCACTTAACACGCGATCAAATCTGTAGTCCCTCCCCATTACCATTCACATGCCAAGGTATGATAAGAAGATTATAAATTGTGGAGCGTCTACAATTACGTAGAATTGGACGTCGCAAATCGAAATTTCAGTGTGTGTGCACACGAGAACTGCAAGCTACCGCGGCCGTGATTGCAACTTCAGTATTGCCGAGGATCGACAATATTTAAAATATTAGGGGGGGCGTGACCGAAAGCCTAGATTATTAGCGCCATTTGGGGTGGATGAGAAAGAAGGGAGGGTGGAGAGAAACCTGACGTCTGGAGCAGTGCTCTTCTAACAAAAGGCGCCAAGGGGTCAGCATTTGAACGTCCCAGACGACGGACTGTGTATTCACTCGAAGTACTCTCCACAAAGCACATTCATCGTAGGAATCGAGAAACCACTGAAAAATACCTCCCGCTCCTGGGATTCAAACTGGCACCCTCTGGGTGGGAAGCCAGTACGTTACCCACCGTACCATCCCGATCCCGAGTGATGACAATTACGGGACCATCATTGACAGATCTCCCCAGGACAATTACCAACGACAATTGAGCCAAGCTGAAGATCGTATTTACCGCGTACTTCAACCCTTTGCTCATTGAATGTATATACGGATGCCAGCAAGAGAAAGTACACTTCAAAACAATTTTTGTAGGCTAAATACTTACTAACAAACATCCAACCGTCAATTTCGGCAAGTGGCCCCAAGATCTAGATAATTGAAACCTGACAATTAGAAAAGTGATATACTGAACACGATTATGAAGAAGCCTAATCTACCACTATGTTTGCACGTGGGTTCGTATGAAATCCTCACTCATCTATGATGTAGAGCTGCCCGTGATTTCGGCGGCTCAGTCATCTCCAGAGTACCTCGACGATATGCCCTCGTGGGTTCCACGAACTCCGGGATAGCGATGTATCCATCCGCTTCGATCGGCTGGCTCATTCCGCGGGCGTGGCCGAAAGCCGAGGTTATTAGCTCCATCGGGGGTGGATGAGGATGAAGGAAGAGTGGAGAGAAACCTGACGTCGGCGGTAGTCCACTCCTAACAAAAGGCGCGAAGGGATCCACAGTTGAACGTCCCAGACGACGGACTGTGTACTCAAAATGCTCATCACTAAGTACCTTCATCGTAGGGACCGAGACACTACTGAAAAATACCTGCCGTCTCTAGGAAATTAGGACCCTCTTGGTGAAAAGCACCTTACCCACTGCACCATCCCGATCAAAAGTGATGTCAATTACAGGTCCATCATGTGTTTGAAAATGAGGATGTCAGCAAGAGAAGGCACATTCCAAAATAATTTTTGCAGACTGACTACATACGTTCCAACATGCAACCGTCAATTTCTAAAGTGGCCCTAAGATCTAGATAATCGAAACCTGACGATTAGAAACTTGTATGAAATTAGACCTTTATGAAAACACCACTCACCAATGATACAAAACTTACCGTGATTTCGACCGCTTAGTCTTCTCCAGATTAACTCAAAGATATACCCTCGCGGGTTCCACGAACTCCGTGATAGCGAGGAGTCCATCCGCTCCGATCATCTGGCTCATTCCGGCTCTCAAAGCGAACTGGCGAGACCAAATGCCCGTCGGCAAGCAAGTGGGGGGGGGGGGACTTTAGGGAGAAGGCGGGGGAGGCTGGGGGGGTTTATTGAGTGGGAGACTTCGGACAAGAGAGAGTGAATTCGAATTGGGACGATAGAATAGGAGGCGGAGGGAATTGTTAGCCCATTTCAATTCCGAAAGTGCGCATTTCCCGTATCTTCGAAGGGGAATGCACTGGAGCGAACTGGAGACCTGGGGTTAACAGCTCCCTTCCTCGCCGAAAGCTTGATTGCCGAGTGTACTTACACCTGCTTCCAAGACCACCAGCCAAAAATGCAATTGCTTGCCCATTCAAAAATGCGTGTGACCATTCAGACTTGGGTCTCATTTTTAGTCCATGTATATACAAATACATGCCGTTACACACATGTAAGTAAATGAGCCCAATGATGATGCTAACGCCTTGCGACCCGGAAAATATTTTTCAAGTTCCAATGATATTTCCGATAAATTGCTGTAAGGAAAATTTCATCAGTAACTCGGTAAAATAAATGTGTTGGCAACCACTATTCCTCAGTAGGTGGCTTGAACCTCAATATTTCCTTCGTTTTCTTTGAGTTCATTACATAAGGATATGGCAACTTATACATAATGGAGATGGTGGGTTCGATGGAGGGTAAGAGGAGAGGGGGAGGGAGAGTTTGAGGCACAGGTGAAGCATCATTGCCAATCCCACGTCGGAAGTGCGATGAGTTAACAGCGTCCTAACCGGCAGCTAGTGCAGTGCACTGGGATATCCATGGGTAGCGTTCAATTCCTCTTTCGCGGTGACTCACTTTGGTTGGTCTCAATACCCCTACCCTCGTGCGGGTAGAGGGGCTGAGAATTCTCCCGCAGTATCCCTGCCTGAAAATGAGGTGACTTAAAGGGCGGGGAGACATACCAGAAAACTAACCCCTACTAAAAAAGGGATACTTCCATCCAATCTAAAGGATTTACTGTCTGCGTACGGCCGTACCATCCGGCCTGCGATCCACATGGGTGTTTGCCGCGCCTGGAGACCCGCAAGTGAGAGAAGGGGATCTCGGAGAGTGAGCGCTCTGGTTCCCAACCCGGTTTTGGAAGTCCGGTATGGACCAGGGTATAATATTCCTCTTCGGCCCTGTATTTCGTGAAAACGGGTGTCCGGGTTCTATCCACTCCCAGTCAATTGGCAGTCGTCACTTTAATATATTTTGAAAGAAGATTGGAAGTGGGACCTCTTTTTTCCGAAATTCTTTCACTTGGTCTTCCAAAGTCATCGCTTCATAAACCGAGTATTATATTACATTATGCATGATATGAAGAACGGAATGAAAAAATTAAATAATATCATAATCAGAATTCACATCGTGTTATACAAGTGAGAGTATACTGGTCTGAATGCGAGGGCTTAGAGACCATTATGCTCTCACATGCCATTTGTCCTCCAACAAGGATGTATGGAAACAATCAATGCACTTCATTATGGCTTGTTACTCAAAATTCGGATCGACCCTAGTTCAGCGTGATATTTCAAGTATTAAAAGCGGGAGAGTCGAGGTCAGAATATTACTAGTCATTTGTGGTGAAACCTTGTAGTTCAAACTAGGTGAGGATTATGTATGTCTCGGCGCCATAACACAGTGCATCTGCGATCAATATTTAGGTTGCTCCAAAGGACTTTGAGAGAATATCATATAAATGACTGTCATTACCAAAATCCAAAAATTTCCAAAATACCTACCCGTCAACCTTAGATCGAATCTCAATCACGATACCCTCCAACGCAGCGGAACCGGTCCTTAGAGCCAAGCACATACCCGCGCAGGCGTGCATTGCGACATAAGGTCCAGTGGAAGATGGCCATCCTATTTCTATCGAAAAGACCAAATTTAAAAACAAGGGGTAGGTTAAAACAATGTAAGTTATTTTAAGATTTTAAAAATGTCTTTAGGCTTAACGAAGGCTTCTTTATCGTTTAAATTGATGTCACTGACCTGCTTAAATAAAAAAAGTCCACTACCTATTTGAAATAATTATTCAAGCGCCCCCCGCCCTTTCCCAAGATAGGTGACTAATGATGGCTTCCCTGTTGAATTAAAAATACTTCTAATTGATACTGACTACATCTGCAACAATTTGAAATCAGAAATGTGCTCCTCTGAGATATTACTTCCAATCAACAGTAACCCGAGCCTATAATCTTTCTCTTTTTATGTTCCGTTTCTGTCGTAATGAGTCAAACAATTGGGTAATTTAGATGCTTTGAAGTTTAAATTTAGTGATACTGGAGTTATTTAAAAGGGTTTTATTTATCTTTTTTCCACTATTCTCCCTTTCAGAGTAATAGCTTCAATAGAAGGTCATCAGATTAGATATAATATTCTCCAGAAAATTCTTAAATTCAGCCTTCTGATATTCCTTTCTTGTCGTCGTTAAAACGTCTCAATTCCAAATCCTAACCCGCTTACATTGCATTTTCTTTTTCAATCGGTCGCTGCACTTCATAACAACTACATTGTGATGAACCCGCATCCGCTATCGAGAACCTGTGCAAATTGTTCACGCTGTTCCTAAATCTTTGCTAACCACAATATAATCTAACTGATACCTTTCAGAGTAATCCAGCATTTTCCATGTATACTTACGTCTTTTGGGGTGCCTAAACTAAGTGTCGGTGATGACTGACCCCTGCCTCATGCAGAAATCAATTGCTGTCTCCCCGCAATCATTCCACCTACCTCATAACTACATTTTTCTTCGCCTATATAGTATTTGCATCCTAATCCCCCATCACTATGAAATTCTACCCTCCAGGGATATCCGCGATTAAATCCTCTAACTGATCGTATACCCTATCGACTTCTTCCTCCTTATGATTGCTTGGTTACGTGTATTACTGAACAATGACCGAGTTCGTCGGTTCTGCTTTTAATTTACCTGGGTAAAATCCTATCCGTTGCATCCTTTTGGTGACTTCTTACCTTGTTACTCAGTATTATGGCAACCCCTCGTCGGCTCCCGTCCCCTCCACTGTAAATTATCTATAACTATTACTCGAGTAATCCCCGCTATCCTTCCATCTCACCTCGCTAGTGCATAGCCATAAATCACAGAAATAAAATGCGTAGACTCGATTAAATACCAAAGCGTTACATTCACTCACGACCTCTCCTGGGTGAAACACATACAGGGAATATGTGGACAAGCTAAAAAAAATTAGTATTTATTGGTAGAGTTCTATGTCAATGTGATGAAAAAATAAAAGAGAAACGTTATATTTCCATGGTTCGCCCTCATTCAGAATATGTTACAAGTAGATTTAGAATATGTTACGGGATCTTCACGAAGTTATATTGATTGCCAAATTGGATCACGGGGAGCGTAGAGGAGTTAGTTATTTAAAACGTTTTTCTGATAAACTTAGTAGCGTATCCAAAATGTTAGAGCAACTTGGCAGGAAATCACTCACGGTAATAAATTAATTGAGCTCTTACGACCAATAGAATTAGAATAATTGAAAAAACTGCAATAACCGTAAACAGTTTACCTTTCGAAAGAGGGTACAATTGGAATTAGTTGGTAAGCGCCACAAGACGAAGGATGGGGTAAAGAGTAAATAAAAAGGAAATGAAAGGTGAATACGAATACGCGTATTTCGGCCATAAAGTAGCCCTCTCCAGAGTACTGAAGGTAAATCGTCACGACAACACGAGTTGAAGAGATGTATTGGACTATGTCAGATGGATATCTGGATATGGATGGATGGTATGGAGAGATCATGTCAATATAATTAGAGAGATCATTGGAGAACAGATGGATTTGAGATGCTATTTTTTTCAGGAACGATAAGACATCAGAATGACATTGTCCGACCGCAGTGTCATTTCTTCGTCAATAATTATTGACGAAGAAATTATTATAATAGCCTTCAGGTGTAGGTAATTCTTGCTCACAAGCTGAAAAGTATGTGCCGACAGTCTTCAAGATGGCTGGGCGACTCTTGGGTAAAAAATCAGGACTTTAATGATAAACAAAGTATTTCCTCTACCGCAGAATAAATTTAGACGTCCTCTAATAATTAAAAGATGATAAACCCGTAAGGTTATTCGAAAGGTGGTAATCTTAACCCTATAAAACAGATTAAATGAAATAAAAATTTTTGAGTAAAAAGGTAAAATAATAAATAAAGGTAATTACCAAATGTCATCAAAAATCTCTAGTTAAGAAAAGAGTACAGTGTCATCGAGGAAGTTAAAATTTGATATTTAGACATTTGGAATAAATATACCGGCACAACTAAACATGGAAATAAGCCCACAATGCTTAATTGAATCTCTCACCGGAAGGGAATGGTTTCAATGGACGAATTACTGGAGAATTCCGATGGAAATGGCAACCATAAATGAGCGATTCTCTCTAAGTCCTTCGGGGTGACCTCAATATTGATCCCAGATGCACTGTAGAAATTATTTTTTTTAATTAAAAGCTTTTTAAATTTTTTTTAATTAATAAGCCAAAATGAAGTGCATTGATTGTTTCCATATATCCTAGTCGGAGGACAAGGGGCATGTGAGAGCATAATGCTCTCTAATGGTCTCTAAGCTCTCACATTCAGACCAGTATACTCTCACTTGTATAACACGATGTGAATTCTGATTATGATATTATTTAATTTTTTCATTCCGTTCTTCATATCATGCATAATGTAATATAATACTCGGTTTATGAAGCGATGACTTTGGAAGACCAAGTGAAAGAATTTGGGAAAAAAGAGGTACCACTTCCAATGTTCTTTCAAAATATATTAAAGTGACGACTGCCAATTGACTGGGAGTGGATAGAACCCGGACACCCGTTTTCACGAAATACAGGGCCGAAGAGGAATATTATACCCTGGTCCATGCCGGACTTCCAAAACCGGTTTGGGAACCAGAGCGCTCACTCTCCGAGATCCCCTTCTCTCACTTGCGGGTCTCCAGGCGCGGCAAACACCCATGTGGATCGCAGGCCGGATGGTACGGCCGTACGCAGACAGTAAATCCTTTAGATTGGATGGAAGTATCCCTTTTTTAGTAGGGGTTAGTTTTCTGGTATGCCTCCCCGCCCTTTAAGTCACCTCATTTTCAGGCAGGGATACTGCGGGAGAATTCTCAACCCCTCTACCCGCACGAGGGTAGGGGTATTGAGACCAACCAAAGTGAGTCACCACGAAAGAGGAATTAAACGCTACCCAAGGATATCCCAGTGCACTGCACTAGCTGTCGGATGAAACGCCGTTGACTCATCGCACTTCCGAGGCGGGATTGGAATTGCTGCTTTGCTTGTGCCTCAACCCTCCCTCCCCCTCTCCTCTCTCCCTCCACCCTCCCCGTTATGTGCAAGTTGCCATGCCCTTATGTAATAAACTCACAGAAAACTAAGGAAACATTCAGGTCCATACTATCTTCTGAGGAAAAGTAGTTGCCAACACATTTATTTTAACGAGTTCTTGATGAAATTCTCCTTACAGCAATTGATCGCCACTTTAATTTGAACTTGCAAATTATTTTCCAGGTCGCAAGGCGTTAGCATAATCATTGGGCTCATTTATTTACATGTGTGTTACGGCATGTATTTGTATATACATGGACTAAAAATGAGACCCAAGTCTGAATGGTCACACGATGGCTCGTTTAATGACGCGCCCGCATTTCTGGGGGGGCACTCAATTTTGTTGGCTGGTGGTCTTCGAGGCAGGTGTACCCGTACGTACACTCGGCACTCAAGCTTTCGGCGAGGAAGGGAGCTGTTAACTTCAGGACTTCAGTGCAAAGCCCTGCGAAGATACGCGAAATGCGCCTTTCGGAATTGAAATGGGAGAACAATTCCCTCCGCCTCCTATTCCATCGTCCCGATTCGAATTCACTCTCTCTTGTGCGAAGTCTCCCACTCAATAAACCCCCCTAACTTCCCCCCTCCCCGCCTTCCCCCCACATTCCTCCTTGCTCTCCGACGGGTATTTGTTAACGCCAGTTGGCTTTGAGAACTGCGATGAGCCGGTCGAGCGAAGCGGTTGGGTTCATCGCTATCCTGGATTTCGTGGAACCCGCGAGGTCATATTGTTTAGATAATCTGGCGAAGGCTAAGCGGTCTAAATCACGGTAAGATTTAAATCATTTGTGAGTGGTGATTTCATACAAGCCCATGTCCAAACATAGTGTAGATTAGGCTTCTTCATAAACACGTTCAGTGTATCAATTTTTTAATCGTCCGATAGCGATTATCTATTTCTTAGGGCAACTTTCCCTAATTGACGTTCGTATGTATTTAGTCTATAAAAATTGTTTTGATATGTGCTTTCTCTTGCTGGCATCCGTATATACATACAAAGAGCAAAGGGTTGAAGTACGCGCTAAATGCTATCTTCAGCTTGGCTCGGTTGTCGTTGGTTACTGTCCTGGGGATGTATTAATGATGTAACTATCTTGCAATTGCCATTTCTGGGGTTAGGGATGGTACAGTGGGTAACGTACTGGCTTCGCACCCAGAGGGTTCTAGTTTGAATCCTAGAGGCGGCAGGTATTTTTCAGTGGTTTCTCTATCCCAATGATGAAGGTGCTTTGTGTAGAGCATTTTCAGTTAAGTCCATCGTTTGGGACGTTCAACTGTTGACCTCTTGGCGCATTTCGTTAGGAGTGGACTACTACCCACGTCAAGTTTCTCTCCACCCTTCCTCCTTTCTCATCCAACCCTTATGGCGCTAATGACCTCGGCTTTCGGCCATCTCCAAAAAATTACATATACTGTCGATCCTCGGTAATACTGAGGTTGATATCACGGCCGCGGTAGCATCCAATTCTTTTATGCACAAACACTAAAATTTCGATTTGCGACATCATATTTTTCGTCATTTTCAACGCTCCGCAATTTATAATCTGATTACCTTCTGGTCTACCCCTCGCTTGGTATGTGATTCGAAATGGGGAGGGACTGCAGATACCATTGTGTGTTAAGTGGATAAAAATTAAACCTGAATTTTGTAGTTCGTTCCTTTGTACGCGACGGTGGCACCCAAATTAGTATCGCGCTCGTCATCCAAGCACAGAGGCTGTGCTCTCAAATATAGCGTCAGGTTTGCGAGCGACTGGAATGTAATTATCAGATAATTATAAGGTAAACAAAACAGCCGTCTCGGCGCGTTGGAGCTCGGTGAAATTAGCCACCAATTCCTTAATTTTGTCAGTTTAAAATAAAATACTATTTTGAAATTACTTTCTTTGCAAATACGCTTCAGATGAGGTCACTCCTAGGCTAATACATATTAAGCTTCCCTCATCATTTCATCTTATGCCAATTGCAGGAAAATCACCTGAAAAAATATCCATCTGCTTCCAAGAGAAAATTTGGGTAAAATCTTATAACTTAAGGCTGCTCTGGCTCTACTGAGAAAAATTGCCAAAACTTTCTACTCACTTCCCAAGTATTATAAGTACGATGAAGAATTATTTATGTTTTGTCTTAGCAAGTAGACATGGTGTAAATATTGACACTGTAATAAAAGATTGCTATGTATTTTCCACAAAACTCTACATTTGCGACAACTAGCTTCAATGCAAAGTCAGAATCCTTGGGTACCTTAAAATGACGCTAGTTATTGAAATTAGATGTAGCACATAAGTTTTGTGGGAAATACATTCGCATTCTCCTTTCATTAAAAAAATGTCCACATAATGAAGCCTGATATTGAGTGTAACAAAGGGGAGAATGCTAGTCGGGATGATGGGCGGAATGGAAGGCTTTATTGTAGTGTGTGGTATCAGGTATTCTTTTTTGGCACAGCCTAAAAGTGAAGTGGCTGTATTTTAGTGTCTTTCCAATACCAAATTTAAACTTAAATTTACTGATGAACTAATATCTTATTTAAAAGTTAGTTTTATTAAGTAGTAGTATTAGTTAAACTTTGTTATACCTTTTATTATGAAATATTTTACCTAATTAAAAGTTCAATCCACAATGAAATTTACTTATAAAATATGGCACCATTTTCTGGTGTTGGCAAAGGATTTTGAGAGACCTCTTCTTAAATATGTAGTATCTGCCAAATCAAATGAGTTTACGTAACATTTTTTGTAGTAATATGACCAGGGAATATCAGTTTTATGACAACTAAGGTGCAATTTAAGATTTAAAGTAGCTTTATTTTTATAGTAGAGTAGCCAATGTTGAAAGTAACAAATCTTGGGAAAAACAATGTATAAAGTAACCAAAGAAGCTCAATTTGTAATCATCCCAAAGATGCAAGATAGTGAATATATTATTATTTATTGAACAGTCATTTTTTATATTTTTTCATTAAATTAACATAATCTTATTATGGAAATTCGGTATGCAATAATTCTTTCTGGGAGATGCGCTAGCCATGGGATTTGATAATTCAGTTAAACTCTAAGGAGCAAGGCTTTTACCCAAATTTCCAGCTTCACTGTAATACTATTAATTTTAGGGTGCTCAACATGCAAACCACAGACAGCCCAAGGAAACAAACTGCCTCATCCCCGTTCCTTAATTTTGGCATGTTGCCCTAATTTGCCAAACACTTTTGCAACTGGTTGTGAGGTTCTCTGTCAAACATTTTAATCTCGCATGCCTAGGTCATTGTGAAGTGAGGCACACTATTGAATTTATTAAAATCAATCCTTGTCCTGTTATTTGTGGTTCCTCTTGTTAAATCATATGGTTAGTTTGATTTTCATATTGTTTTCAAATTTGGCTTCAAGTAATATGGATTTGGTTGAAGCCACGGTTCTACTAATCTTATGCTGTCTGCAATGTTATTTTCATTTTATCCACAATATTAACTGGTAGGTTGGTTTTTATATACCTCACCTAGCAATAAGCTGAATTTTGTGAGTCATTCACTAATCAACAGGGTAATAATGGGGGCCAGTTCCTTTTTTATAGTACTTCGTGGTTTCCCAAGAAGACCTGGTACCCGGAAAACTGCACAGCATGGATGAAGGGCAGAGAGTCTCAAGAGGCATCACTCTTAATCAAATCCAGACCCCCATGTCTTCACGTCGAAGGTATTTTTTGAATCTTTCATGGTACCTGCATCTTCCAGCTCTTCATTCCCTGCATTCCTCCATCTCACCTTTTTGCCTACTATGCTTTCTTCTCTTCCTGGCAGCCTTTCTTCCCTCCTGTGGGGCGTGAGTGGAGCTCTCTGGAAGCATTCTGTTCGTGGCTACAGAGGGAGGACGAAGAGGGAATGCTGGAGTGAGGGAGTGAATGATGGAATGTGCTGCTCCAATGGGCCAATGTAATTACTGAACGCTGCTCTGTGTATTCCAGGTGGGCTTAAATGAGTTTCACAAACTCTTACCATTGATTTAAATCTTGGTAAATGATCCAAAGGGATTTTTTGATAGATTACAATGATTATACAGCTCACGATGAACTCTCTAATCCCACATGAAGCCCTAGAATCCACTGAATGGGAACATTCAAATTATCTCTCTATCCTATAATACAGTTTTCCTCAATTTATGAATATCACATAATATTTAAGTAATCTACCAGTTAAGGTAGGTTTTTGGATGGACAAACCTATCAAATAAACCCAATCCAGCAACCTAATCTACATCAGGTCCCTCTTCATCTCTGTGTACTTCTTTCCTCCCTTCATCCCGTCCAACATCCCTATCCTGTTCCTACCCTTTCCTCACTTGCCCAACATCCTCCCCTCTATTACCTTCTTCAATATTCCACTACTGCTCAATATGCCTTTCATCCAATTTTCCTGCCTCCATACGATTTCTCTCAACAAACCCCTTTCCTCACCCACCACCTCCAGTACTTCCTCATTTGTTTTCCTTTCGGTCCATTTCACCTCCTCCATTCTTCTCCACACCCACATTTCAAAAGCCTCCAATCTATGTCTATCCTCCATCTTCAGTGACCACGTTTCCGCGCCGTACATGGCTACGCTCCATATCAGAGTTTTTATGAGTCTTGTCTTAACCTCCCTACTCAACGTCCCCGTCATCAACTCCCTCCTCCTTGAGAAAGCCTCCTTGCCTAGCGCAATTCTTCTCCTTACGTCCCTACCACTTTGACCGTATTGGTCCAAAACACTTCTGAGAAATGTAAACTGTCTACCTGCTTTATTTTTTCCCCACCTATTTTAATATTTCGCTTAGCCTTTTTCTTTCTGGAAAATCGCATAACCTTTGTTTTATTAATATTGATTCTCATCCCATATTTATTGCACTGAACCTCCAATTCACTCAGCAATGCTTGTAACCCCTTGGCTGACTGAGCAACTAATGCTTGGTCATCAGCAAACCTAACCGATTTTACCAATTCCCCTCTGACTTTCATTCCTACCTCCAGTTCTTCCCATGCCTCTTTAATCATTTCCTCCACATTCATTGAACAGCACCGGTGACAATGGGCAGCCCTGCCTTACACCTCTTCCTAATACTGCCCATCCAGATTCTCCGTTCCCCACTCGCACCTGAGCAGTCTGAGACATGTGCAGGTTGCGGATCAGTCTCCTGTCCCTCCAATCCATTCCTATTATCTGCAATACACGCATTAATTTTTCCCAATTCACTCTATCAAACGCTTTTTCGAAATCTACAAAACAGGCAAAAACGTCCTGATTGTATTCTATATTCCTCTCGACTAGTGATCTCATTACTGCAATGACATCACGCGTACCTCTTCCTTTCCTAAACCCAAACTGATCATCCCTAAAGTAATCATTTGCTTTACTCTCTATCCTTTTGTTGATGATCCTGAGAATAAATTTAGCTGCGTGGGATATCAAACTTATTGTTCTGTAATCCTCACATGACGAAGCCTTTGCCTTTTTTGGAATAGGAACTAACACCAATCTCACAAAATCTTCCGGCCAGATTCCTTCCTCATAGATACTACGAATTAGTCCACATATGGCCTTCTTCCCACCTTTCCCTAACCATTTCAACATTTCTACAGGAATATTGTCCACCCCCACAGCCTTATTTGCTTTCATCTCCTTTAATGCCCTTTCTATTTCATCGTCGAGTATGCCTGGACCTAAGCTATCTTCTTCAACATCATGTTCCTTTTCTATGTCTAACCTTGTCGGCCTAAGTTCTTTACCATACAGTGTTTCTATATATTCCTTCCATCTCTCTTGGATTTTTCCTGGTTCAACTATTATCTTACCCCACTTATCTTTTACTGTTAGCACAGATCTTCCCTTCTTACTTCCCGATAATAACTTAACCTTGTCATATAGAGCACCAATTTCACCCTTCTTCTGTAAACTGAATGTCACATAATATTCCTATTTTAATTTCAGATTTCTCCAAACATATCAACTAGGATTTCATTCCAGGGTCCACTTAACGGTATGTAAAATTTTGGTTTTCTGGACTACCATGTCGCATCATTCTAATAAGAATATTAATGTAATATATCAACTGTTGGCAGCAGTTACTTGGCAAGGATTGATTTAGGCAGATAATTTTCTCAATCTTATATCTTTTCATGTACTTCAGTAAAAATTCATCCTAAGTAAACATAATTAGTTATAGTCGAGTTACATATGTAATTTAAAACTGGTGCCATGTAATTATGACGTTGCAAAAATTTTTAACTTATAACAATCATAACATAATGTCAAATTTTTTAGAATGTTTTTGAATCTTTAGTTTCTAGACAAATGACACGACTTCAATGAAGATCGAGTTGGTGCGGCAGCTCGTGTATTGGCTTTGCATGCTGGAGGCCTGGGGTCGAATCAGAGTTGGAATAACTTTTCTAAGATACCCTGATCCCTACTTGGGTGCCATATGCTATAATGGAGTAGTCCATCCATCAAATGGAGCATTAATTTGTGTGACCCCTTGGCGTCTTTCCTTTATAGTAGACTAATGATGACAATGGTGTCCTCTCCCCGCCCTCATTGATATCCCAGGGTATTTATTCAACCACAAATGAGAATATTCATGAACTTACAACTCCAACATTGGTCATGGAGATGAACCTACTCAAGTGATCCTATGTTTGCTTCTCTTCAAATGATCAATGAGGCTTAAAATAAAATATTTCAGATATTTCTATCAGGTCTGACATATATCCATCCAGTGTGCCAATCTGTGCAAGTCATGTAGCTTCTTTTTCACCAGAACTCTGTCAGTCGAAATGTATGTACAAAGTGATAGCTTGCACTTTGACTTGCGCCAGTCTACCATCCTTTTATTACTATGTACCAAGTATTTTCACATTATTATGCCATTTTCAGGTACTTGTGATCACATGTAAACAAATGTGGCAACTACTACAGGAATACAAATATAGATTCACACACAAAATATAACTGGGAAAGTGCAGTACTTCATTGTACTTCAAGCATTTGGTAATCATCTGGGGAAAGATTTTGTGGGAATAATTTTAATGGACAAATCATAGACGATGAGTAAATCAAAATTGAAAGAAATTTCATAATGTTGCATTTCATAATAATTGAAAATGGTGTTACTGACAATGTTATCAGCATGTAGTTGTTTCTAAAATTAAAAAGTTCTAATATTTAATTACTTTCATATAGATATTGTGATTCGTTGGCTTTTGGGGATAAGAGTTTTCACTGGCCATCTGGTCCGTGTCTTTAGGTTGAATGTATTTTTCGAAGCTTTCTTGTCAAAGACCAAGGAATATCGACATGGACAATGGATATCCATTTAACAGTACGTAGAAAAGTACTCTCCAATCAGAGTGCCTTACTTGACTAACAGCGCAATATAATTTATAACTCAAAGCAAATTCATTGACAATGAGTGATAAATTATTGCAGTTTCAAATTAATAATCAGGTAATCCTTCTAATGAAGTGTTATTTTTCATTAAATACATTTCAAATAACAAATAATTGTAATATTTGTCTTTGTATTTATGGGTTCTCCAGCTACATTGGTTGTCTCTTGGTGATGACAGTTTTGCTGGCCATCCTGCCTGCATCTTCAGGTTGAAGGTATTTTTCTAAGCTTTCTAATCAAAGACCAAGAAACATTATCATCGACCATTGGAAAAGTACTATCCAATCAGAGCGCAGTACTTGACTACCAGCCCTATATAAATACTGCCTTCACTAAAAGGCAACCAATGGAGATGGAGAACCCGGAAATGAAAAGACAAGCAATGCAATACCATGTAAACCTTTGCATAAAGTATTTGTAATACATAGTTCTTATTACATTCATTAATATATACTCTTTTTCAAGCCTGTTCACAGTGCCAAAATGTATTTCAACAATTGTTTTGTCTGACAACTCCTATACGTACATGATATGTATGGTCTGTGGACAATAAAAATATTATTTGGGCACTCAACCTTTAGTTACTGTACGTCCAATGCTTGATTCATTTTTTTCTGTTTTTGAGGTAATTTGTGATTTCACCAGATGGTTAAAAATGTTCACTTATGAATGATGTCCTTCGGTGATGGGAGTTATTCCGGTCTTGATGTTTAATAGCGCTTTTCCTCCTGTGATGTCCATAAGGTCACTTCTGTCAATGTTGTGATGTTAACTCCATAGTTTCAGCCTCAACTTTGTGGAAGTTAATTTTAATAAATGAAAAAGAAAAACTTTGTTCCAATCCACCACTTTATATCAGGTACCACTAGTTTGGACGCTACGGTGTCATCCTCAGGTACAAAGTTTAGAGACACAAACATTGTATATATGCCCTCTTCAAGAAAGGATGGGGGAGTTGAGGGAAGAGGGGGCGGGGAGGGGAGTACGGGAGTAGGTACTAAGGAAAAGCATTAGTGAGTGGGGGGGGGGATTGGAAGGTGGGTTAAGAAAGTTGGGTTGAAGGTTGGGAAGGTGGGTTGTGATGTTTACTGGGTTTCAGGTATTCCACCACACAAGTTTAACCCTTACTTTCAATTTCATCCAAAGTATCAAGTCTTTCCCTTCTTTCTGCCTGTTAATGTAAAATGCCATTAAATTTACTTGAGGGTATTATTTTCTTAAATTGGTAGACAATGGTGCAAAATGACCTTAGCTGTTGATGCACCCTTAAAACATAAAACTAACTTACTTCCTTCTACCACAAATACCCAGCATTCATTTTCCCTTCTATCACACACATTGAATGTTTATTTCCAGTCAATATGTCCAACAAAAATTCCCACTTTCTTCATTTTATTCCCAAAAAATTCTCCCACCTCCCCTACCATGCTGCAAATTCATTGTTTTAATTTCATTCCCATTTGATTTTTTTTGACTCTCCATTCCTTTTCATAAGCATCTGATAGAAACCTATCCACTTACATTAGCAACTGTTTTAAATGATGATACAACAACACAATTTCTTTGAATAAGAGCTACTTTCTTCTGTTAAAGATTATTAAGCAAGGCAGATGTTATGATTGATAACTGGCTAGACATTTCCTTGTTTACCCTCACTGTTTTCCTAACTCGCGTGCCTTGGGCTCACCCAATACACTCTCCTCTATTTCAATTCTGTCCTTACTCTCAAATCCAATCTTAATTTCTTGGTTTGCATTTGATCATCTTAACCGGTATATAGCTCACATGGGCAGGTGAGGAGGGTGGAAAGGAAGGTTATGCAGTGGTTGGAGCTCCTTTACAAAAAATTGTAAATCAATCAATAGGTCTGTAAAAACATGTTGTGAACTTAATTATTAGCCCAGGTGATTTTCCATTAAATAAACATATTTGATACAGTAAAATATACATTGTTGCATGTTCCATTGTACCTCATCTCCCTTTTCTTGAAAGAAGAGATCCTTACTTTAACTTAATCTTATAATTTCTACATTCATATGACAATATTTAAATATATTTTGAAATCTTTGAAACATGAATGCTTTTAAAAGTTAATTTGGTCAACATGCACAAACATTAATGCATTTAAATTCAAATCACTTCCATGGAATTTATGAGTGATGATCGGAAGTTATTAATTTCAGCAAAGCCATTCTGAACCATTGTTCATCACATATATGAGTATTCATTTAAAGGCATTCTGCCCTTTGCTTCTAGATAAATGAATAAATGTTGACATTGAGTGAATTAGCAGTAGTTATTAATCAAATAATTTTCAATATTGTTTTGAATGAATTGCATCAGTTTCACTAAAATACCATTTGAATAAGATTTTTTTTCCATTTTAATTAAAGCTTAAAATCTCTGATATCTTAATATGGTTATATGTGAAATTTCAAGTGAAATTTAATATTTTTTTAAATTTTAAACGGGAACCAATCTTTCAATATTTTCCCAGTAAATATTTCTTTAGCCCATTTGAACAAAAGTATTTATAATTTTGCTTACAAAATCGTAAGGGTAGTTTGAAAAAAACTACACTAACTTAAAATGCATAATCATATTGCAATTGTTTTCCTTCAGGTCTTCCATTGGATGCTTATGTAATGTGTGAAGAGGAGCACCCATGGGAATAAAGGTTGATCAGCAATCTTTCTCATTGAAGGAAATAAGGAATAAAGGCGTATATTTCCATGCTGGTGCCTAGTTGGACAGTGCTGTCAGCATCTAAAGACGTGCACTTCATGTGGGTGTCAGCCTCAAGAAGCCTCTGAATAGCCTGAAACTCCTCCACCGCTATCTTTGTGGATAATGCCTATGAGGGTATTTCAGTAAAATGCTTTTGTTAAAAAAGGATGATTGGAATACTGATGCAATTTCTAATACAATGTATCTCAATATATGTATTTATGTGTAATAAAGATGAACTAAACAATGAATGTTATCTAATTTTTTAATCTTTCTCCTTGTGTAACTTATGACCAATTTTTGCCTTAATGTGCTGCAAAATAATAAAATAAAAAAGGAATCCTTCTAAAAACCTTGTAAAATTTGAAAATTGTCCATCTGGAAAAACACTATGAAAATGCTGATTTGAATTGCTCCATAAAGTACTGATGAATGCAAATTAATTTTTCTAATAATCTTAAAATAATGACAGTAAAATTACATTTACACCCTCTGCCACTCACTTTCGGCAATGCGGGTTTTTCAATTCGATATTGTTTAACTTGAATGGAATGTCGGTATTTGCTGCAAATATATATTTGAAACTTTAATACCGACTATCAAATTATTCCAAGTAATTTTACCCTATCGTGCATAGCAACATTTTATGCACTCAGAACAATTGTTCTTTGGTTTTTAAGGTCAAATGCGTGATTACATTAAAAAAATGAGCTACATTTGCTCGCACCGGGTCAATAATTACGTCATCTGGACGAAGTCCAATAATTAGAGTTAATTGGGCTATAATATGCGAAAAAGCATAGTGTCGAATGTTTTCCAAGAACCGGCTCACGATTCAAAAAAGAGTAGCTCCATCGACGGCCAACCGCTCACGAGCCGCCTCGGAGTACGATGAGACCCAAGGTGAGGTGCCAAGCGTCCCCGAGAAAATATACTTCCCCAAGTCCCGACTCCACCCAGCGAAAAATATTCTAAGTCCAGAGCCCCTCGCCAGGCGAGAGAGGCGTCGAGGCAGGCAGATGCCTTGGATCCGCCGGGTGAGAGAGCCTCGCTGAGGTTCGAGTTGATTTTGAGAAAAAATCAGCAAAGTCCGTAGTTTAGCAGAACAAGTACATTTCCGAACCATGATATTTACAAGAAGCCCGGTAGCCCGGGGGATAAGAGGCGGATTGCGGAGGCAAGACTATAGCGTATGTTACTTCGATTCGCTTTTGCTGCCGAATTTTTTTTTTTTGCAAAAAAATTTTGAATCGCTCATATGAACAAAGCTGTCACCAGAGATTTTGACAGTAGGTTCAGGACGCCGCGGGAGATCAGGAAAACAATTAAATATTGAATATTAATATGAGGGGGGCTGCCATTTTTTCCGGCCGGGCCGCGGGGCGCCGGAAAAAATGGCAGCCCTCCTCATATTAATATTCAATATTTAATTGTTTTCCTGATCTCCCGCGGCGTCCTGAACCTACCGCTAAAATCTCTGGTGACAACTTACTGAAAATTATTGCACAAAAAAAATAATTAACAGATTGGTTGGGTATCCAGCCCACAGATGGCGCATGCCTTCACTATTTGAAACCTACTCAAATACCAGCACATCCTAATACATTTTTTTCCCACTAGAGACACCAACGTGTAATTTCGAATTTCTTTTTTTACATGGTCATACACAAAGCCGATTGGGTATTTCGTATTTGGCTTTATGGGATTCTTTCGAATGAGGGGCACGGTTAAAATATAATATGACGCACATTTCCGATTTTTCCATCACATCCTTATAGAATGTGCTGGACATTAGTAATGTAAATATTATTGAGTTAGATATTTTATAATTCTCAAATTAAAAGGGGGCGGCAGCCCTGAACGGTTGAAATATTTTCTAGTTCTTATTCAGTAATTTATGGAATTATTTTTTTCTATGAAAGCTTGTGATATATAGAAGAGATTTGTTAATAATAATATTCTCCAACACTTTCAATGGTGCATTTGATCTTAGCAATTCTATCCACTGAACTGGTTGCAACTTTCACATGTTCTTTACTACCATAGTAGTTAATATTTAATTATACATCGGAATCATTAATGCAAGAATATATTCAAAACCTTTATTAATTTCAGACTTATAGAATACAAATGTGTCGATTAAATTAGATTTTAATTTCTTCTTAAACAATGCAGCAAACAAAACTGAAGACTCCTTGAGAGGGCATTTAATGTTCACAAAATTAATTTTCTTTATTCTTTAATAAAGATGAATAAATTAATATATTAAAGCACACCAATTTATTCAGCTGAAATGCATTTTTAACCACAGACACCTACCTACCTACCTGTTCATTGTCTACCTGGTTCTGGCAGTTAAAAAATGAATGGCTGCCTGTTAAATATTTTTTGAAAACATTTCATTACTATGCAAATAGATAGGAAAAGTCTTTATTTAAATAGGTTAATGTTGAAGATTGGATTACATCAAATAGGGATAAATCTATTAATTACAGAAACAAAAGAACATCAAGCCACATCATGAAAAACCACTAAATACGCACCACTGATATAAATCACAAAAAATCGCAGTGACCAGCCCCCAAAGTCTTTTTGGTTACTGATTGTAGAGTTCACTCCATATTAGGCCCAATGGAGTGTTAATTTCACATATTAGGGTGGAAGGGGGGGGGCCAAAGCCTTTCCGTACCAGTTATGGTTTCTCAGGAAGATCCAATATGCAATAAAACAGCTTTGAAGGGCCAGAGGGCACCTTAGAGACATGACTGAATAGAACCCGGGCCTCCAGTCAGCATTCCAGCACTACTTCTGGACTATTAGGTCTCCCAAAGCACACACCCAATATGCACTGAACGAGGCCAACGTGGCCTTTTTCTCAATCTATCCCCTCAAAGCGCATGAGTCTTCTTACTGAGGTACTTCTGTTCAAATCCATGATACGACCTATCTTAACCTATGGTTACCCAGCCTGGGGATCAGTAGCTGCGACAAAGCTGAACAAACTGACACGCTTTCAAAATAAAATTTTAAATCTTATTAATGCCCTTTGGTTCGTCCGAAACAGACATTCACAAGGACCTCAAAATACCGGACCTACCAACCTATCTAAGAGACCTAGCCCTGTCATTTCAGCAAGCAATAGGAAATACTGGTAACCCTCTCATAGAACCTTATGGAACTACTCTGATAATCCCCACTTCAAATACAAGCGCGCAAAAACAAGTCTAAATGAATCCTGATGATCACCGAATATAAAATTGACATCAGCTGCACTTACGTATACTCGTTAGCTTAATCTCGCCCTTAAGCCACTTATATCACAACCGTTTATCAGCATAGCTGGGTATCGGTATAGAATGCACCTGACGGTGCAGTACTTAAGAGATTGTCGGTCGGTCGGATTTTTATCTGCTGTTATATTATATCAAAACCTGGGTCGTGAGAATAAAAATTTTATGTGGAAAAGCAAAGTGGTTTTATTTTTAAAAAACGTCGATAACAATTTTAATTATTATTTGATCCATGTTCAAGAACAGGGAAAAGAAGCAATCAAATGAAAATAAGATGCTAAGGAATTTAAAATAAAAAGATTATAATCACGTAGTAGGTTTGATTTGTATGGAATCTGACATTAAAACAAGGATTATGCATCAGGTAACTGTTGAACATTATTGTTTATGAACCACAATTCATTGAACCAGATTTACCTGCCAATTACATAACTAGATAATATCTTATAACAAAAATGTGACTTAAAATAGGAATGGATAATGCTAGATTACTTCAAAATAATCAATGCTCTTCATACTTAAGAATTTGTATCATGAGAAACCTAGTAGGCCATTTACATACGAGTGAGCGACTAAGGCTCTTTGGGTTTAATTGGTGTTAAAGGACCATTGCAAAGTGCTACTCAATAACAATTCACTATGGCTACTTCATTGCAAATACACTCATTGGTGTTTGCTTCCAGTTTTTCCAGCTTTAAATAGTTTAACATATTAAAGCACACCAATTTAATCAGCTGAAATGCATTTTCAACCACAGGCACCTACTTATCTGTTCATTTTGTCTACCTGGTTCTGGCAGTTAAAAAATGAATGGCTGCCTGTTAAATATTTTTTGAAAACATTTCATTACTCCACAAATAGGAAAAGTCTTTATTTAAATAGTTTAATGTTGAAGATTGGATTACATCAAATAGGGATAAATCTATTAATTACAAAAACAAAAGAATATCAAGCCACATCATGAAAAACCACTAAATAGGCACCACTGATATAAATCACAAAAAATCGTACTAACCAGTCCAAAGGTCTTTTTGGTTACTGATGGTAGAGTTCACTGCACACTAAGCCCAAACCCAAGGGGTTTGAAATTCACATATCAGGGTGGAAGGGAGGGGTTAAAGCCTTTCCCTGTGCCAGTTAGGGTTTCTCAGGAAGATCTAATACCTAAGAAAACAGCTTGGATGGACCAGAGGGCACCTTAGAGAATTGACCGAATCGAACCCAGATCCACCAGTCAGCAGTCCAGCACTACTCCTGGACTATCAGGTCTCCCAATGATGTCTTTATTTGATTTCTTCCTTTACCATCATAGCAGGTCGAATTTGACACTTATCACAAATTTTGGAAGAAATTAGTTCATAACCTAATACTAACTCAGTTTCTGCAAACAATACCTTTTATGATGATTAAAAACAAAATTTGGCATAGCAAAAGTGCATATTTGAAAAAACTATTTCATCCAAAATTCTCCGTAGATCATTATGGACTGATTCATTACATGTGTGATTTGTCAGTTAACCAGATCGGCCTGGGAAACCAGAGCCAGCTTAGGGAATGGAACTTGCCCCATCTTATTATCCTGTCGCGTAAATTTCACATATGGTATAAATAATATATAGCAAATTAAGTAGATTACCCTTATCAAACCAGTCTTCAAGTAGAATCCATTCTTTTGTTTTCAGATTAATGAGGTAGTTACTTACACAGAAAGTAAAAATTATATAGTCTGACAGGAGAGTTTCCAAACTCCTACAGGTCCACCCATCTTCATTTCAATTCATTATTGTCTATTATCGTTTTTTAATAAACATTTGATGATCTCTCCTTGACCGTACTTTGGACCAATTGGGTTGGACACGGCACTAAGATTAAAGAATGAAACTTAGCATTGCCACAGTTACCATATTTGCCATTCATCAGGTAGAAAAATCTACCATTTCAATGGCATTTAAATTCTTCTGGAGGTATCAAATGAGGAAGCAACCCAAGGTTCACATGAAAAAATATCTGTGATATCCCTTGGCTGATCTCTTGTCACTGAAAAATAGGGAGAGTCACCATATGACCCCAAGTCTTGGTTAATCTCTTTTTGTAGTCTGCCCCCAATTTTTTTCTCAAAATTTCCCCTTTTAATTTCACCCCTGATGTGAGTAAGTGTTTTGTATTTATTGAATGGTTACGAGTTCATTCCAGCGAAGTAATTTTAATTTTAACTTATGAAATTTCATGAAATGCATGTTCTCAATGAGGATTAAAAGAAATTTGATTGAGCATTTTCAACAGCGGGCATCAAGTTTTAAACAATCATATATTCAGATTTATTTTCTCAATATGAGACTCACTTCCTTAAAAAAATTCACCATCATTGCAACGAATACTGCCCATCTTTACTACTACAATTGCTTGCTTTTACCCTGGTTATGCTGCAACAATCTGGATTTAGGAGCAGTTGTAGAACAAGTCAACCAGGACCAATATTAAAGTGAAACACTGATCCCAAACAATTTTTTTCATTACTACAAATTTATTTTTCCTACAGTTTTAATTACTAATGTTGCCCATGTGGGTAAACTTGTTATTTTTTCATTGAAATTTTTATTTAATGGCCTACCTAGTGGAAATTTATAAGTATTTAGGGGGACAAATTTGTCCAGAGAAATTATCTTTATGAACCTCAACAAGAATAATAGAAATCTAAAGTCAGAACTTTTCTTTGTCAAAGAGTCATGATGACAAGATATCATGATCATATTCCTTGCAGTAATCCAATTGATGTGACACTGAACAGCACCAATCCACTGTCTATCACTAATGTTCTCTCGATGAATTGTGGTGATGAAGGGCTTAGAGAAGATGAGGAATGCAATAGAACGGAGAAATTGAAGGAATGGAGAAAAATAATCGATGATAGAGACGGTGCACTGACAAATGCATCCCATTTGGTTCCTCCAAAGTCCTAAGACAAGTCTTCAACCTTCCCTTCTGCCTTTTCCATTCAGCCTTATACCAAAATAACTTTGGTCATGCCCCACAGTACCTAAGCTATTGAAATAAAACAACACTTCAGTGCTAAAACATTTAAGAATACTTTTGCAGGATATATCAAAGGTGAGCATTGTTGGGAGTATCAAATAACTTTTCCCTCTTGGAAGTGAAAAAATTTGCAATTGGGATTGTCTTAATGAGTTTTATCGAATATTTAAAATTATGATATTATTCAAACTACAATACCTATTGAAATCCAAGTTGCTTAAAAACCATTATCATTTTTAGTGGATTTCAGCTGGGAATCCCACAGAAAACCCTTCAAAGCCCCATTTGGATCACAATCCATGGGTCCAAGAGAACTTGAGTATTAGGGTCGAAAGATATTCCTGATTTTTAACTATCCCTTTGGGTAGGTAAGATTTAATAATTCTCTCAACTCAGACAAAGTAATAATTTTCACTCCGGGCAAAGTCTGCATAAATGTCAGAAAGAGGAGATGGTTGATAACAGTGAAATTTCAAAAGAAGTAAGCTATAATTAATCATTGCTTTCAACGCAGACATGCGTGTTCCATAAAGTATCACTTGAAAGACAAAACATCTTGTTCATTGTATGAGTAGATTAACATTCAGTGAGATTCTGCGAAAGGGAAGGTGAACTGACTTTCTTGGACAACGTGATCAAGCAAAACAAGGCAATGAAAAACAGGCAAGTACAGAGAAAAAAGCAGAGTTGAAAAAGCTGTGGAGAGAGGGGATTGGGGCTCATACAGATTCAAGAAAATAGGTAACAGAGGGGTTTTTGGTGCTAATTGCAGTAATAGAGGGATAGGAAATGACTGGGAAATGATGAATTGGTCATCCTGGGTTTTCCACTGCTTTGGTCTATCTGGTCTGAAAGTAGTTTTGCAATTAATCCATAGATTTTATAATTAGAAACATCCCCGGAGGCATTTGCAAGGTGAAAGGTTATTGTGGCAAGTCTTATATTGACCATTCATGCAAAACTCAACTGTCAATAGTAATAACTCAATAGAGACATTGACAAAAAAGCAATTCTCTGTTGGCAATTGCGTAATATGTGTGGAATTGCCTTTGCTCAACATGTAATTTGGAGAGGCAAAATTAATGGCCATTGATAGCCGATTCTAATTTGAACTCATCAAAGAAGCCACAGAAATCATACAAATAAGCCAAGAGTATCAACATAGGATGCCCACTAACCCATGGAAGTGAAATTCAAATGGCAACTTGGGGAAAACTAAGAATAAGGAAAAAAGAAAGAAAAAATTGAAAGAAAACTAAGAACAACTAAGATCATCTTCACATGATCAATGTGTCTATGAAGGTAATTGTATTAAATATATACTCTGATTGTTATAATCTTTTTCTAAGAAAAACTCACCCTAAACAGCTCCTTAGAACAAGTGCCCCAATCATCCTTGAACTCATTGAAGAGAAAATATCCAAATCACAACCCCTCAATCAACATAAGGTTTGTTGTGCTTTTTAAAATAAATTGAAAGCAAAAGACAGTACCACACCTACGTTATAACTTAAATTTATACCAAGATCTCAAAGCAAACTTCATTTTACAGAGCACACTAGATGACTTGCATCCAACCAGTTAAACGGAAATACGAGATTGATTTGGAAGAGTTTTTCTTTGATTGAAAGATTCATTTGAGAAAGAAATAAAGGGAACTCAATCAAAGTTTGAATAATAAAATGAAATGTTTTTCAATTTATTGAAGAACAAATAGGCATCTTTGGCTTTAGACATGCAACTATCTGCATATAACGCTCACTATTTCTTGCAAAAGCACAGCAAAGATCTGGAAGTTAAATATCTCAATATTTTCACAGAAAGGATAAAATATATAAAGATTTAAAATAGCTTACGTCACTACTCACAGTGTGAATATTGCTCTCTTCTCCATCCCCTCTTCTGCCTCAAAAAACCTCATGTGGCCATGTGCACAGAGTGTGGATTCTTTCCGTTGAGAGCAAACAAATGGTGACACCAGAGTAATGCTGATGATGAATAGGAGATGTTGCAGACATCATAAAACAGTTTCTTCCAAAGCAGAGTCCATTCTTGACTGGGGGAAAGAGTTGAGGTCCATCAATATTATTTCCAGAAAAATTACAAATTTAGATAAGTACAACAATAGGAGGGATGGTTAGTGATTAAAAAATACAAATTTAGATAAGTACAACAATAGGAGGGATGGTTAGTGATTAAAAAAAGTATCACTGAAACACATGAACAGTTTAGTGGTCAAGGCAACAAAGAAATAATTCAACATTAAATTACGGAACTATGAAAATTTGGTTACAAAATCCCCTAATTAGTGTGGTTAGACTATTACAATTTAGACTTTTTCTGTGTATGGTATGAGAACTAGATAGCAAATAGTTAAATTTTTCGGTCATGTAAAAAATTAGTAAGCAAGATTTTCTAATGCAGATTGATATGATGCGTATGATTAGTGTTTTGAATTTGAACGTTTTTCTCTAAATTGTCAATACCTATATGAAATTAATTTACCATTATAACTATTTAATTTTAGAAACAACTACATGCTGATAACATTGTCAGTAACACCATTTTCAATTACTATGAAATGCAATATTATGAAATTTCTTTCAATTTTTATTTACTCATCATCGATGATTTGTTCATTAAGATTATTTCCACAAAATCTTTCCCCAGATGATTACGAAATACTTAAAGAAGTACTGCTCTTTCCCAGTTATATTCTGTGTGTACCTTTATTTGTATTACTGTGGTACTAGGCACATTTGTTCAAATGTACTATGATGTACCTGAAATTGGCATAATAATGTGAAAATAATTTTTAACATAGTAATAAAAGGATAGCGGAATGGTAACACCTTGGTGCAAGCCATCGCTCAATACATACAACTGGACTGAGAGTTATGGTAAACAAGAAGCTGCATAACTTGCACAAACAGGCACACTGGAAATGAAATATCTCAGACCTGATAGAAATATCTGAAATATTTCATTTTGAGCCTCGTTCATCATTTGAACAGAAGCAAACATATGATCATTGAGTAGGTTCATCTCCATGACCGATATTGGAGGTAGAAGTTCATGAATATTCTTATTGGTGCTTGAATAAATACCCTAGGATATCAATGGTAGTGGGGAGAGAACACCAATGTTAGCATTAGTCTACTACAAGGGAAAGACGCCAAGGGGTTACACAATTTAATGCTCCATAAGCCCACTTATCTGCCTAAATCTATCCTTGCCGAGTAACCGTTCCCAACATTTAATATATACACATTACATTCATATTCCTATTAGAATGAAATAGTGTGGTAGTACAGAAAAGCAAACTTTTAATTACCGTTTAGAGGTCCCTTGAATGAAATCCTCGTCTATTTATTTTGAGAAATCTGAAAATTAAAATAATGTGGTATCCATACATCATGGAAAGCAGTATTATAGGACATATGCTTTGAATTTTCCCATTCAGTTGATTCTAGAGCTTCACGTAGGATTAGACAGTTGATCGAGGGCTGTACAATCATTGTCATCTTTAAAAAATCCCTTCAAATCATTTAATAAGATATAAATCAATGGTAAGGGTTTGTGAAGCTCAAGCATTCAAGCCCACCTGGAATACGCTGAGCAGCATCCAGTAATTCCATTGACCCATTGGAGCAGCTCATTCCTCCCTCACTCCGGCTCCCCTACCCGTCTTCCCTCTGCAGCCACGAACAGAATGCTTCCAGAGAGCTCCACTCTCGCCCCACTTGAGAGAGGGAAGGCTGCTAGGAAGAGAAGAAAACTTAGTAGGCAAAAAGGCAAGATGGAAGAATGCAGGGAATGAAGAGCAGGAAGATGCAGGTGTCTCGAAAGCTTCGAAAAATACCTTTGACCTGAAGACCTGGGGGTCTGGATTTGATTCAGAGTGATGCCTCTTGAGACTCTCTGCCCTTCATCCATGCTGTGAAGTTTTCCGGTGACCAGGTCTTCCTGGGAAACCACAAAGTACCACAATAATGGAACTGGCCCTCATTATTACCCTGTTGATTAGTGTATGTCACAAAATTTAGCTTATTACTAGGTGATGTATATCAAAGCTAACCTACCAGTTTATTAATGTTGTTGGATAAAATGAAAATAACATCCCAGACAGCATAAGTTTAGCATTTAATATGGCTTCAACCAAATCCATAATACTTAAAAGTCAAATATGAAAATCAAACCTACCATATGATTTAACAAGAGAAACCACAGCTATCAGCACAAGGATTGATTTTAATAAATTCAATAGTGCACCTCACTTCAAAAAGGCCTAGGCATGTGAGATTTAAAGTTTGACAGAATACCTCACACCCAGTGCAAAGGCATTTGGCAAATTAGGGCAACATGCCGAAATTAAGGAACGGGGATGAGGCAGTTTATTTCCTTGGGCTGTATATGGTTGGCGCGTCGAGCACTCAAAATATTAGTATTACAGTGAAACTGGGAATTTTCTAAAGTCACCAGGAATCAGGCCTGGCCCTTTAGAATTAAACTGAATTATCTTATCCCTTGGCTAGCATATATCCCAGAAGGAATCATTGCATACTAAATTTCCGTTATAAGATTAAGTTCATTTAATGAAGAAATATAAAAAAGGGCTTTATTCAATAAATAATAACATCCAGTATCTTGCATCTTTGGGATGATTACAAATCTTTGGTTACTTCATGCATTGTTTTTCCCAATGTGTTATTTTCAACATGGGCTACTCTACTATCAAAAAAAAGCTAATTTGAATCTTTAATTGCACTTTAGTTGTCATAAAACTGATAAATTCCCTATCATATTACTACAAAAAATTCTACGCAAACTCACTTGATTTGATAGATACTACATATTTAAGTAGTGGTCTCTCAAAATCCTTTGCCAACACCAGAAAATGGTGCCATATTTTACAAAAAAATTTTCATTATGGAATAATTTTTTAATCAGGTAAAAAATTTACAATAAAAGGTAAAACCAAGTTTGAACTATTACTACTGATTAATATAACTAACTTTTAAATAATGTATTAGTTCATCGGAAAATAGAAGTTTAAATTTGGTATTGGAAAGACGCTAAAATACAGTCACTTTATTCTCAACCCTGCAAAAAAAGAATACCTGACACCACACACTACAATAAAGCCTTCTGTTCCACATCCATTCCACCCATCATCCCTAGTATATTCCTATATTCAACTGCCTTGACTAATGTTCTCCCCTTTAATACTCTCAATGTCAAGCTTCTTTACAGGGATATTTTTTAATGAAAGGAGAATGCGTATGTATTTCCCACAAAACTGTTTTGCCTACATCTAATTTCAAAACTCAGGCGTCATATGATACACAAGAATTTTTGCGTAACTGCAGAGAAGGTAATTTCAATATTGTATATTTTAAGAATGACATATTTAAGGAATTGGTGGCTAATTTCCCCGACCTCCAACGCGCCCGAATGGTTGCTTTGTTTTCCTTTTAAGTAATCCTGGGAATAACATTCCAGTCGCTAGTAAACTCTACGCTAGATTTGGGCGGGCGCACGACCCTTATTCTTGGATGGAGAGCGCGATACTAATTGGGGTGCGACCGGTGCGTAAGAAGGAATTAACTACAAAATTCAGGTTGAATTTTTATCCACTAAACACACGATCAAATCTTCAATCCCTCCCCATTTCGAATCACATACCAAGCGAGAGGTAGACCAGAAGGTAATCGGATTATAAGTTGTGGAGCGTCTACAATGACGAAGAATTGGACGTCGCAAATTGTAATTTTAGTGTGTGTGCACACAAGAATTGGAACCCACCGCGACCGTGATTGCAACCTTAGTATTGTCCATCAATTTGTAATTATCGGGAGGCGACCGAAAGACGAGGTCATTAGCGCCATTGGGGTTGGATAAGTAAGGAGGAAGGGTGGAGAGAAACCTGACGTGGGTAGTAGTCCACTCCTAACGAAATGCGCCAAGAGGTCCGCAATTGAGCGTCCCAAACGACTGACTGTATTCACTCAAAGTGCTCTCCACAGAGCACATTCGAGACTCTTCTGCAAAATAACACCCGCCTCTAGGATTCAAACTAAGACCCTCTGGGTGGGAAGCAAGTACGTTATCCACTGTACCATCCCGAACCCCAGAAATGACAATTACGAAACCATCATAAATATATCCCCAGGACAATAAATAACGACAATTGAGCCTCGCTGAAGATCGGATTTTCCGCGTACTTCAACCCTTTGCTCAGTGTATGTATATACGGATGTCAGCAAGAGGAGGCATATTTCAAAATAATTTTTGCAGACCGACTACATACGTTCCAACATGCAACCGTCAATTTCTAAAGTGGCCCTAAGATCTTGATAATCGAAACCTGACGATTAGAAACTTGTATGAAATTAGACCTTTATGAAAACACCACTTACCAATGATACAAAACTTACCGTGATTTCGACCGCTTAGTCTTCTCCAGAGTAACTCAAAGATATACCCTCGCGGGTTCCACAAACTCCGTGATAGCGAGGAGTCCATCCGCTACGATCGGCTGGCTCATTCCGGCTCTCAAAGCGAACTGGCGAGACCAAATGCCCGTCGGCAAGCAAGTGGGGGGGGGGGGCTTTAGGGGGAAGGCGGGGTAGGCTGGGGGGGGGCTTATTGAGTGGGAGACTTCGCACAAGAGAGAGTGAATTCGAATTGGGACGATGGAATAGGAGGCGGAGGGAATTGTTAGCCCATTTCAATTCCGAAAGTGCGCATTTCGCGTATATTCGCAGGGCTTTGCCCTGGAGCGGACTGGAGTCCTGGAGTTAATCGCTCCTTTCCTCGTCGAAAGCTTGAGTGTCGAGTGCCTGACTTACAGCTGCCTCCAAGACCACCAGCCAAAAATGCAATTGCGGGCTCCTCCAGAAATGCGCGCGCGTCATTAACCGCGCAATCGTGTGGCCATTCAGGGAATCCAGACTTGGGTCCCGTCGTTAGTTCATTGCTGTACAAATAAATGCCGTAATACACATCTAAGTAAATGAGCCCAATGATGATGCTAACGCTTTGCGACCCGGAAAATAATTTTCAAAAATAAAATAAAAAAGTTCCCATTAAATTGGCGATAAATTGCTGTAAGGAAAATTTCATCAGGAACTCGGTAAAATAAATGTGTTCGCAACTACTTTTCCTCAGTAGGTTGTATGAACCTGAATGTTTCCTTAGTTTTCTGTGAGTTTATTAAACAAGGGCACGGCAACTTGCACATAACGGGGAGGGTGGGTTGGATGGAGGGTGAGAGGAGAGGGGGAGGGAGGGTTGAGGCAAAAGCGAAGCAGCAATTCCAATCCCGCCTCCAAAGTGCGATGAGTCAGCTGCGTTTCATCCGACGGCCTTTGCAGTGCACTGGGATATCCTTGGGTAGCGTTCAATTCCTCTTTCGCGGTGACTCTATAATGACTTTGGTTGCCCTCGTGCGGGTAGGGGGGGTTGAGAATTCTTCCGCAGTATACGTACCTGTCGTAAGAGGCGACTAAAAAGGCCGGGAGACATACCCGAAAACCAACCCCAAGTAAGAAAAGATACTTCCAAACCATCTAATGGATTTACTGTCTGCTTACGGCCATACCATACTGCCTGCGATCCACCTAGATGTTTGCCGTGCCTGGAGACCCGCAAGTGAGATAAAGGGATCCCGGATGTTGAGCGCTCTGGTTCCCAACCCAGTTTTGGAAGTCCGGTATGGACCAGGGTATAATATTCCTCTTCGGCCCTGGATTTCGTGAAAACGGGTGTCCGGGTTATATCCACTCCCAGTCATTTGGCAGTCGTCACTTTAATATATTTTGAAATAAGATTGGAAGTGGGACCTCATTTTCTACAATTCTTTCGCTTCCATTGTATGCAAGAGATTTATAATTTAACCTTCGTTCCGTGAGTGATTTCCAGCCCAGCTGCTGTAATATTATGGATACGTTACTAAGTTTATCATTTCAACGTTTTACATATCTAGCTCCTCTACGCTGCCCACGATCCAATTTGGCAATCAATACAACTTCGTGAAGATCCCTTATACTTGCAGCATATTCTAAATAAGGCCGAACCATGGAAAGATAACGTTTCTCTTTTATTTTTTCATCACATTGAAATAGAACTCTACTAATAAATCTTATTTTTTTTAGCTTGTCCACATATTCCCTGTATGTGTTTCACCCAGGGAAGGTCGTGAGGGAAAGTAACGCTTTGGTATTTAACCGAGTCTACGCATTTTATTTCTGTGATTTATGGCCAAGCACTAGCGAGGCGAGATGGAAGGATAGCGGGGATTACTCGAGTAATAGTTATAGATAATTTACAGTGGAGGGGACGAGAGCCGACGAGGGGTTGCCATAATACTGAGTAACAAGGTAGGAAGTCACCAAAGAGGATGCAACGGATAGGATTTTACCCAGGTAAATTAAAAGCAGAACCGACGAGCTCGGTCATTGTTCAGTAATACATGTAACCAAGCAATCATAAGGCGGAAGAAGTCGATAGGGTATACGATCAGTTAGAGGATTTAATCGCGAATGTCCCTGGAGGGTAGAATTTCATATTGATGGGGGATTAGAATGCAAATGTAGGCGAAGAAAAATGTAGTTATGAGGTAGGTGGAATGATTGCGGGGAGACAGCAATTGATTTCTGCATGAGACAGGGGTCAGTCATCACCAACACTTCGTTTAGGTACCCCAAAAGACGCAAGTACACATGGAAAATGCTGGATTATTCTGAAAGGTATCAGTTAGATTATATTGTGGTTAGCAAAGATTTAGGAACAGCGTGAACAATTTGCACAGGTTCGCGATAGTGGATGCGGGCTCATCACAATTTAGTTGTTATGAGGTGCATCGACCGATTCAAAAAGAAAAGGCAAGGTAGGCGGGTTTTTTTTAGGTAATCTACCGGTTAAGGTAGGTTTTTGGATGGACACAACTATCAAATAAATATTTTGTATCTCAAAAAAAATCCAATCCAGCAACCTACTCTACATCAAGTCTCTCTTCATCTCTGTGTACTTCTTTCCTCCCTTCATCTCGTCCAACATCCCTATCCTGTTCCTGCCCTTTCCTCGTTTGCCTAGCATTCTCCTCTCTATTACCTTCTACAACATCCCACTGCCGCTCAATACGCCTTTCATCCGTTTTTCCTTCCTCCATAGCCCAACAAACCCCTCTCCTCGCCCACCATCCCTAGTATTTCCTCATTTGTTTTCCTTTCGGTCGATTTCACCTTCTCCACACACACACATTACGAAAACATCCAATCTACGTCTATCCTCCTGCTTCAGTGACCACGTTTCCGCGCCGTACATAGCTACGATCCATATCAAAGTTTTTACGAGTCTTTTTTTAACCTCCCTACTCAACGTCCCTGTCATGAACTCCCTCCTCCTTGAGAAAGCCTTCTAGCGTAGCGCAATTTTTCTCCTTACGTCCGTACGACCTTGACCGTGTATGTCCAATACACTTCCGAGATACGTAAACTGTTCTACCTGCTCTATTTTTTCCCCACCTATTTTAATATTTAGCTTAGCCTTTTTCTTTCTGGAGAAGCGCATAGCCTTTGTTTTATTAATATTGATTCTCATCCCATATTTATCGCACTGAACCTCCAATTCACTCAGCAATGCTTGCAACCCCTTGGCTGACTGAGAAACTAATGCTTGGTCATCAGCAAACCTAACCGATTTTACGAATTTCCCTCCGACTTTCATTCCACCTCCAGTTCTTCTCATGCCTCTATAATCATTTCCTCCACATATACGTTGAATAGCACCGGTGACAATGGGCACCTCTTCCTAACACTGCCCATCCGGACTCTCCTTTCCCCACTCGCACCTGAGCAGTCTGAGACATGTACAGGTTGCGGATCAGTCTCCTATCCCTCCAATCCATTCCTATTTTCTGCAATACACTCATTAGTTTTTCTCAATTCACTCTATCAAACGCGTTTTCGAAATCTACGAAACAGGCAAATACGTTCTGGTTGTATTCTGTATCCCTCTCGATTAGTGATCTCATTATTGCAATGGCATCGCCCCTCCCTAAACCCAAACTGATCATCCCCTAAGTAATCATTTGCCTTACTCTCTATTCTTTTGTTGATGATCCTGAGAATAACTTTAGCTGCGTGGGATATCAAACTTATGGTTCTATAATCGGTAGGCGGGTTAGGAAATGGAATTGAGGCTCTTTAACTGGATTGACAAGAAAGGAATATCACCAGGGTGAATTGAAGAATTTTATAGAGAATATTAAATCTAATTTGATGACCTTCTACTGAAGATAATACTTGAAAAGGAAGAATAGTGGATGAAAAGAGAAATAAAACCCTTTGAAATAACTCCAGTATCACTAAATTTAAACTTCAAAGCATCTAAATTACCCAATTGTTTGACTCAGTATGGCAGAAACGGAACATAAAAAGAGAAAGATTATAGGCTCGGGTTACTGTTGATTGGAAGTAAAATCTCAGAGGAGCACATTTCTGATTTCAAATTGTTGCAGATGTAGTCAATATCAATTAGAAGTATTTTTAATTCAACAGGGAAGCCATCATTAGTCACTTATCTTGGGAAAGGGCGGGGGGCGCTTGAATAATTATTTCAAATAGGTAGTGGACTTTTTTTATTTAAGCAGGTCAGTGACATCAATTTAAACGATAAAGTAGCCTTCGTTAAGCCTAAAGACATTTTTAAAATCTTCAAATAACTTACATTGTTTTAACCTACCCCTTGTTTTTAAATTTGGCCTTTTCGATAGAAATAGGATGGCTATCTTCCACTGGACCTTCTGTCGCAATGCACGCCTGCGCGGGTATGTGCTTGGCTCTAAGGACCCCAGCAGCAGTAACGTTAGACGTGTGATAGTCCCATTACGGGAGAGGGCAGACCAGGAGGGTGTGAGCCAGCGCCTGACGACATGGTGCATTCCTAGTTGTGGCGTTCTCCAGGTGACGACGGCGGTTCCTGCGACGGCTGCGGGCACGAAGTGTTCCAGGCTGCGGGTCGTGGCTCATGTTGGCGTCAACGATGACGTCGACGGTGGATATGAAGAGATCCTAAATTCCTTCTGGGAATTGAACTCACAAGTGAAGCGGGAGGGTGGTGTCGAGGGGGTAGATGTGACGCTCTCGAGCTGCAGCCTTGTCCCGAGGATTGATCGTGGTCCTCTGGTTTGGAGCCAAGTGGAAGGCACCAATCAGAGGTTGCGTGCTTTCTGCAGGCATATCGGGGAGTCCGGCGATCCAATTGTGTAGCCTGAACCCCTGAACCGTTCTAGTGTTCTCTACACGTCTAAGGCTACCAGTTGTGTAGCGCGTAGGATATTCGAGCATTGTAGGGCTTTTTTAGATTAAAGTAAGCGTGTAGGTCAAATAGTGGGTCTCTAAAGTCTCCTTTGCCAAATTATGTTGCTTTAAACGAAGTGAGGCCTGAAGTGCACATGGCCTGACTGGGTAGGTATACCATCAACATTTGATATCTCTCACATGGTTGGTAAATGCAAATAATATAATGCTACAGGTCCATAAATTTTTGCTATTAGAAGCATTTGCTCATTTAAAAAAATTCAACAACCTGAGATGCCACATAATTTACCTGTCTCCAACTTTTTCAGCTGATAAGCAATTAATAATAACATCCGCACATTTGGCAGTTCAACTAATGAGATAGGATTGAATAGTTTGCTATCATACTTACATTCAAAATGGGATATGCATGGTAAACCAATAACATTCAAAACATACATAAACGTGAAATTAGGTCTGACTTAATTTATTTAATAATTATTATTTAATCAGAAATTTTTATGCTGACAAATATTAGCTTAAACAATTATTTGCACACTTTTAATTCATGTTCACACATAATGTATTGTCATGCACTTTAAAAACTTTCAAATAATTTTAATTGCGCAGGTAAGTAATAACAAATGAAAATCATAATTTCATCACAATTTTATTTATTTTGTCTTCAATTTGACCAGGATTTGAACAAATTTACAGAATTTAATATGAATTAATTGTTTAACACTAACAAACACGCTGAATGGCCAAAGAATGAGTATTGAATACTCACAGCTGCTTTTGACCGAATGCAAATGAAAAAAATCAATTAACTGAATGGTCACAAATGCTGTATCCACTCAAATGCTTCCTTCCAGACTCTTTCAAATTCTCGAATAAAAAGTAGCAGTGAAGTTTTGTAATGAGGACTTTAATTCAGCTGGCATACAAATGTCATCAATTAACTGCGATTACATCATCCAGTGATAGAGAAACAAAGCAGAGCTTAAGGCAGTTTATGTCAATGTAAGAAGCAAATTCTCAATTGGTTTTCCAGGACACCTGAGATAAAAATACCTTTTAAAATACTATGAGGTCACATGCTGGTTATTACGGTTTATTTTTCAAAATTAGCACTTGAGCAAGTATGCTATTTGAGTGTAAACAGGAATTCAGAAATTTAGGCATGCTTGGAGAAAGCAAAGTGAAAAAGAGTAAACATAGCTATGCTTAACGTGGAGTTGGCAAAGCAATATGTGAGATGACTCATAATTGGATTTTGATCATAAGTATTTGGCTGTGTACAAAGTTGATTCATAGATTCGATTCATACATCGAGAAGTAGGTTAATTCATTCCTCGTACATAGCACTTCATTTGGTAAATACGTAAATCATTCATAATGGCAAATGATGTTGGGTTTCAGTCAGAGAATTTTTAGTTTCATTGTATCTTCTTGGAGTTATTTATTGAACTTTTTATGACCCTTCTCAAACACTTTTTCATGGGTGAACGGAAGGTGTCAAGGGGTTTACTTTAACATTTTATGGGCAACTGATTTTTGACGTAGAAGCATACAAAAGAATTTGATTCTAAAAGGAAATTATTAATGCATCCACATCCCTCTTAAGCCCTTTCTTTGTCTTCCTTCTCCCAAAAATCACTTTGGTGTACTCCAAAAGATTCATTAATTGCCCTAACAAAACTCAAATGACAAAGCCATTCAATCAATGACAGCATTGCCCATAAAACATTTAGTAACCCAATGAAGACATGGAGAAAACGGAAAACCACCCAGAAAAATGATTAGTAATGGAACTATTAACAAATTATTCTCAGGTGATATTTCTATGGTTAAAAAATTCATAAACAACAATGCACTTGTTATAAGACTTGACACACTTCAGTAGTGGAAAACTAATTTGCATTAATCAAATTTATTTCCACGAATTACTCAGAAACTTTGCAGCAAATCATTCACAGCATAATCCCCCAAATTGGCCTTGACAAATTTGAAGGTATTTCCTGATAAAACCAAACAAGATTTTACACTTCAAAGTCTCAAGTGATGCAAATGTTTGAATTCCACAGAAGAACAAGACATTACAAAATGAATTTCAACAACTTGGAAAGAGATGCAACGTACATTTATCCAAAGTCACACCTATGATTTTTTTTGGCAACCACATTCTTCTTTGCTGAAATAGCTAATACCACACACTTGGATACAAATTGTACTGTCAATGATTTACATAAACTTAATCTTGAACAAAATTACCATGTATATTTAAAGATTATGCGGAATCTTCCGGATGTTCATAAATGGAATGTGAAAACCTACACTTTTCTTTCACAGCAATATGTATGAGCTCTCAGTACAATTTATTCACAATTAAAATAATGGAGAGCAAAACTTATACACCAAATATACTTCCATATATTCATACTTGAACATAATTTTTAAACATTCTAATGCACATAAAATTGCTTTCAGCATCAGATATGTTACTTTGAGCAAATTTCATTAAATACAATTTCTACTTTAAATAAGTTCTGAAGCATCAAATTTGAGAGTTTGGGTTACATATTCAATTTGATTCAAATGAACAGAGATTTCATTAAAACTTAAACATATTAACTGTCCAGCCCAAAACAAGAATACAAGTAGTCAATTGGTTATGAGAACTAGAGCATACTTTTCTCCCATATGGCATGTTTTTGTCACTTCTTGAAGTCCAGCATAAGGGACTTGACCAAGAAACACAGAATATCTGTGCCCTCCTCAATCTATAATTAAAAAGGTAATGGTCAATTTTAGCAAGCACCAGAAATGATATTAAAAAAATTAGTTGAATTTGATAAAAACCAAAAACATCAATCTCTAAAACTTAGCATTTGAGAGGCAGTCAAATGAAAACCGAACATCCACTACAACATCCAGTCCGTGCACGAACAAGGACAACCCAACAACTGTGAGACATCACTCTACAGTTTGCCTAGCATAGTGATGGCATTATTGACACGTAAGAAGCTAACTTCTTAACTTTTAGTGTACTGTGTGAAATGGTGGGTGTTTGGTTTTCATTTGACTTCCCCTAGTACAATTGGAATATTCAAAAGTTTTAATATTTCTTTTCTTAAGGAGGTTTTTCCATTATCACAAGTATATGTCAGTCACACAAAACTTAGCATATAAGTTGTCTGGGCAGAATTCTATATGATAGACAGGGGTTGGAACTATTGTATACCACATGGCATTTTGAAAAAATAACTTCATCCTTGTTTTTTAAATATTTGTATTTGATAATAATCTAATTTGTGTCTTATCTTTTTGAGGAAACAATTAAAAGATTAATTTGTTCATTCAATAAAGATGTTCCTTCTTATTTCCAACCTTAATTTTGCATTTAATACAATATTTAAAATTGTGGTTACACTATAAAAAGATTATTCAAGATTGTCTAAGCCTTACTTGCCAAAAGTCATAATTTTATTTAATATAACAATATTAATACCTACCTATATAAAAAATTAGTTTGTCTGTAGGATGGCATTAAGCTACTCTCCCATGCAAAAATTACTGAAATGATGGAACTGAAATTTGGTGGGTACCGCTAACGGTGGCTGCCTAACTCATCACTTATATAAATTGAAATTCAAACTTGTGATAATAGGAGCAAAAATTATGAGCAATGAAGATAAATATAAAATAAAATTTATTTGTTGAGCAACTGTTCACAGATTGAATGCAATTGTATCTCAACACTGACTTAAAATAATCAAAAATGGCTTTGCTGAAGAAAAAAAAGGCATTTTCATTCTGAAAATGACATGATTAGGTTATGTACTGCAGGATTAAAAAGTTTTCTTACGAGCTAAGTTTTGTTTTTATTTTCAAAGAGTTACCATGCAATATTTGTCCTCTTATAAGCCACATGCATTTAAAAATAAAGTAAAATTACAAGCATTAGTAAAAGAACAGCCATCTTTAACATGATGGTTAAATTAGAATTTAGGTATTAGTTGAGTATTATGGAATTGGATGAAAGTACTAAAGATAACTGCTACATTAATACATGTTGGACTATAAGAAAAAAAGAAATTCTTTTCCCACAATTTCTCCTTAAAGAAATTACATAATTTCTGTAGCACTGAAGTCAATGGTCAATCACTTATACTATCTTGATCAAAAAGTTCCCGGAATAACCACCGTGTGGCGCTCCCATCGTTCCGATTTGAGTTCTGTTTTTTTTGTTAAATTGGTACATCTGTTGTTGATATTCCCTTTAAATCTTAGTGTCATAACTTGACATTTGCAAAAGTTACGTAGCCAAGAGTACATCTATCTCTGTGTGTGTTGGCGATTTTTTACAATTGCAGAAATGGATTTAAATTTGCAACAACGAACTTGTATTAAATTTTGTGTAAAAAACGGATTTAGTGGCGCACGGACGTTGGAAATGTTGGAAAAGTGTTTCGGCAACGATTCTCTAAAAAAAACGGTCGTTTACCAGTGGCACGAGCGGTTCAGAAGTGGTCGTGAGTCAATCGAAGACGATGAACGCAGTGGCAGACCATCGACATCGAAAGTCGGTGAAAAAATTGATAAAGTAAAAGAAATGTTGGTCAATAACCGCAAATTAACCATCAGAGAAATAGCGGAGGACTTGAACATTGCCTATGGATCTGCCCAAGACATTGTGGTTAATGATTTGGGTTTCCATCGTGTAGCAGCAAAGTTGGTGCCAAAAGACCTCAATTTCATGCAAAAAAGAGACCGTGTTGACGTCGCAAAAGACATGATTTGCGAGGCTGAATCCGATCCCACATTCATCAAAAGGATCATTACTGGAGACGAGACGTGGGTTTATGAGTACGACACGCAATCCAGACATCAGGCAAGTGAATGGCGTTCACCAAATGAGCCGAGACCAAAAAAACCACGTCGTTTTCAGTCAAAAAAGAAGGCAATGCTGACGGTTTTCATGGATTACAACGGTGTAGTGCATCATGAATTTTTGCCAGAAGGCCAGACAGTAAACAAAGAGTATTATTTGGGCGTTATGAGACGTTTGCGTGAAGCAATTCGCCGAAAGAGACCAGAAATCGTCGCACAGTGCGTCGAGACCGTCGCACAGTGCCATCATTATTCGTAATTTTTTGACGAAAAATGCAACAAATACCATCCAACAGCCACCGAATTCACCTGATTTGGCTCCCTGTGACTTCTTCCTGTTCAATCGAGTTAAAAAACCATTACGGGGAACGCGTTTTAGCAGCCGAGAAGAAGTAATGGAAAAATCGCAGGAAGCACTGATGGACATACCGAAAACCGAATATAAAAAATGTTTCGAGGATTGGATCAAGCGCTGGCATAAGTGTGTTGCAGTCGATGGGGATTACTTTGAAGGGGACAATATAGATTTAGATGAATAAACTTGTATTTTTAATTTTCTGAATAAATTCCGGGAACTTTTTGATCAAGGTAGTATCTAATGAAGGTAACAGAGTAGTATAAAATTATTAAAAACCCAAAATTGTTATCCTGAATTTGAAATGACATACCAAAATATAATTAGCCAATGAAATGCATAGCCTACAGAATCTGAAGCCTAATTTCACTCAGGAAAAAGTAGCAAGGATGATTTATAGAACAGTGGAGAAGAGAAGCAAATGATGCTAAATGTGGAACACATTTTAATTTTTAAACATTATCTTACCAATTTTGCCGTGGGCTTCCCACATCCATGCCCTGCCTTTGTTTCCACACGAACCATCAAAGGATTCGTTTGCTTTGGACAGCCACGGAAAGTATCTTGTAGTGCAGCTATAAACTTGAGGGAATGCAGGGGGACAACTCGATCATCATGATCGGCAGTAAGTAATAAAGTGGCAGGATACTGGAAAATAGGTACATTATTTTAAGTTCCCATTCAATGTAATCAGGAGAAGGAATTTTTTTACAGAAAAAAAGGCAGCTCTTAACAAGTGAGTACTCACCTGAACACCATCTCCTACAGGCACTTTAACATTATGAAGAGGAGAATACTTGAGAAGACTCATGAAATGCTCTTCAGTGTCTGAACTTCCAAAGTCAGATACCCAAGCATAGCCAATGGTAAACTTGTGGAATCGCAACATGTCAAGAACACTGTAAAGTAATGTATATACATTTTTTTTGTTCATACTACATCACATTCGAATTATACAGCCATTTTTACAATAAATGCAATTATTATGTAAATTACAGCAGATAATATTTGCTTGTTTTTAATATATGATATTTTCCAAATTTTCATTAACTGTCTGATGTGAATGCTTAGCATTGTGAAATCAGAATGTCCATTGAAATCCTCACAGGGACATGTATACAATACTTTCATGGGTAACTTACTGAACATCATGAATTCAGAATGTCTTTCATGTTGCCCTTCGTAGAAGCACATAATATGATGACTGCATGAACTAGTGAAAGAGAACTGGGAAATGATTGTACGCAATTCCCTGATATGAAATACGATGCGAGTACAAGACAAGTAACCAACACATTCCTCTCTGTTAGTCAGTGAATCATTACTGAGCTACATGGAGATAATCCCTATGTGTTGATCTCCACATCCACATGTTAGGATGTAAATTGCAGATGGAAAAGCTTCAATTCAAACTACAGAATTTCATATGGGTAATGAACATTCAATTAGCACATGTAATCATTCTCCAAACTTTAATGTGATGTGAAAGACTTTAGTGAGCTACATTGGTTTTAAAACATTTGCGACTTCATTTATTTCAATGTCATCTTCTCCACCACCTTGTATGACTTTCACCTGAGCTAAGCACGGAATGCAGGTAAGAGTATCATCGCATCACGCACGACACTGTTTGGCTCAGCAGGACCCTAGTCTCCAGTTCCTTCTAGCCCTTCATAGAAGCCATAATATATGATGACTGTATGAACCAGTTAAGAGGACTGTGAAATGATTATATTCAATTCCCTGATATAAAATATAATTTGATCAGAAGAGAAGTAACCAACACATTCCTCTCTCCTTCCCATGTCACAATATGACTGTAGCCACCAGTGGAATGGCATAAATTAGTTTTTGCTGATCACATAAATATTCAAGTATGTGAGTGACAATTTATTCATTTCGTTGTGTGAAGCCAGTGATGAAGATAACCACACATATTAAAGTGTCTCAGTGACTTTTAGATCCCATGATAATGTGACTTTATGAATTATTCGAAAACAATAAAATGAAGAAAGTGGTAGATTTTAGCCTTTTGACAATCAATTACAAAGGTATAACAAAAACCTGTGGAAAGAATTTTGAAAATCCCTAATCCACTTCCTTATTATAAAGCATCAAAGTCAATCTTTCCAACAATGAGTTCAAAAAGATGGAAGATTTCCATTCTCAATCAATGAAGACCATATCTTAATAATTGAAAAAAAAACCATACTGCAATTTATCACAGCAAGATAAAATAACCTTCACACATCAATATATTTATCTTTAGCGATAGCATATTATAGCAATTACACTTTTACATGTACACCAACCAATAAAGGATCAGAGGTGGTAAAGTTCCAGAACTATATACAAATCCCCCAAATGGCACCCTATGCCAATATATTTCATTCTCTGCACCAGGATCCCTTCACCATGCAATATGGCGGCCAAACTAGATTTGTGCTTTGAAAGTCTAGATTTTGCATTATAGTCTTGTGCACACAAGCTCCTGACCTGTGAAAGACAGGACAAGAGACCTGCGACAAGTTTTCATGTTTGTGGCATGGTTGGACGTTAAGGTATGGTTTGACATTCCATGTGCTTCATCCATGCCTCTTGAAGACTTAATTTCATTCATAGTCAGTTGGCACGACTTACAATTTCACAAAGGTGCAAGTTTGCACACTTACTGGTTACATGCACTATGTGCTAAAACAATTATCACTATTATCCTCCTTCCATATAGCCCTTGCAGAGGAATCAATCATTCATAATTCCCATCCAAAACTGTAGGAGCTGTGCTACTATAAACCTTTAGCAGGGAAGGTATCAAGACAAGTGTGTCATCATTAACTCAAATCATTTTCAATATACTCCAGATGCCACCTGGCCTTCCAGATTCTAATTCTTACAATGGGAGAGGAGAAGAGGACTTCAGCAGAGGACATAAAGACTGAGCATCCAGAAAATTTTCAATAATGCTTAGGAAAAATGGGTCTTTCTAATGTACGATAAAAGAGAAGAGGAGTACCTAATACAATTATTACCCGTATGTGGTCTAGGTATGGTGGCTATCCAATGTTAGGAGGATCCTGTTTAAACCCACGTTAGTACAAATATTTTTTAGCTTTTGAAAAACCACTTTAATTCCTCTGGAATAAGATGAAAAAGGGCTGCTAGAAGACAAGTTCATTCCACAGTGGTCAGAGTCAGCACTTTCCCCATGTGGAACTGATTGTGCAGACCAAGAATGGTCTGGTATCAACTGCAACCGCAGTGGGAGGGTCCCAAGTTCACCAAATAAGCAGAAGTACCACATAATGAGGGCAACAGAAAACCATTACAATTCCCTCCTTAGAAGATGCTTCCTTGCAATTAAACATATGTAACATGGTATCCCTCTAGTAAAATATTCTGGAGGTAAAGCAGCCCTCCAATCAGACCTCTGGATGTAAGATCCCCAGGAGTGCATGAGGAGATGGAAAATGCAAAGATAATGATGACCAAGCTGGATTAGGGACATTCATGCTGAGTGAAATAGTATACCCAGTTACATGACTTCTGGTGTGATAAATGGTGAGAAAAATACTGAGGAAATCATTAGCAGACTATGAATTATAGCATCATGTTAAAAAAAAAATAGGGAAGAACAGTGAAGTCTTATTGGCAGCATAACAAGGGAATCCTGATAATCAAGACAGGTGGAGACCCTGTAGACACGGCGAAAGGACAAGTCTGCATTCATACATCTAAACACACATAATAGGAATGGCAGAAGTCCAACACTTAGGGAAAGGATAAAAGGATTTAGTCGTTAAAGGAGACAAGGAGGGTAGCAGTACTGAAATAACCAACCTTCAGGTTGATAACTGTGCTGTATGGTGGCAATTATTTATATTAAAATTGCATTAAAATCCATGATTTTAGGTGCATAAAATATTTGGAACAATGTCATCAATTACCCTACGAAAAATGTTCCAGTTGTTGCCACTTATAATATGCATCCTACTTCCTTGAGAAAATTTTGCAGCAAAAATTATAAGTGGAAATCACAGTACGTTTTCAAAGTTTGCATGACTGCTGTGTACTTCAGGCTTTTGTGGCAAAAATCAGGTGAATCAACAATTTAATGAAATCATGCAATATTTTTACTCAGAACCAGACCTAGAGCCTTACCCAAACCAATTTTCAACTCTAAAGACATGTACTGGTTAAGCTAGGCAAGTAATAAATCCAACAATGGCAAAACGTCTGAAATAAAGACCATTTGCATCATTGGTAGCAAATTTAAAGAGTTATTCTCATAATAGCCACATTTAAATAATCTACTTTCAAGAATTACAATATTCTACAGATGATATGAGCAATACTGCAACTTTCAGCAGATGAATTGTGCAAGAGAAATTGGAAATTGTCACGTGAGATCCCATGTATACAAAGCTGTGGAGGCATGCCACTATTTGCCAGATGAAAGATTTCAGCTTTCGTGTGTTTAGTTACAGACCTATGTGAACAGGGGTGCTTTGACAAAGAAAAGTAAATGCGTTCAAATGAAATGACTACTAACCCAACTTGTACTACAGCAGCACCAAAAAGGTCTGGTCTCTGATTTGAACATGCAGCAACAAGCAAACCTCCATTGGAGCCACCTTGAATGATTAGTCGTTCTCTCTTTACGTAACCAGCACCAATGAGGTACTCTGCTGCACACTGGAAGTCATCGAAGACATTCTGCTTATTTAGTAACCGGCCAGCATTGTGCCATGCTTCTCCATATTCACTGAAAGAAAAGACAATGAATTACAGTTTCTATCCCACTCAAAAATTGGCCTCTGATGATATTGCCAAAAAGTCATCTTTTTTTCACTTGAGGAAGATATGAACAGCCTCTCAAATGAGTTCTTAATGAATTACATTCATAATATTTTGCACTTCAACAGTCAATATGATGCAAAAGTCATGATGAGCATAAGACTGTGTCTTTGGGATGAAATGGGAATTTTGAGATGAGAAATAATTTTAAAGATATTGAGAACCATACAATATAGTATTCAGAGTCCGCCACCTAACCTTCTAGGCAAATATTTCAACAAGGAGGTGCATTAGCAGTTACATGCCCTAACTACTCAGCTTCTTTTCCCCAATGTTCAAATAAAAAAAATCTCAAAAAATATAGCCAGATGGATCCTTTCTCTAAAATAGGAGTCTCATGGCATACATTTCTTTCATTATATGAAGTTTTGTAGCAGTTTAATGACCACAGAAGGGTTCTATCTCATGCAAGTATGGGTAATTAATTACAAAGTTCTTTAAATTTTAAAAATGTGCATCTATCCTGAATGTAAAACATGCAAAAGCTTATAAGATAAATAAGTCATAATATTTGATTTCTTTTTTCTTCCAAATTAGTCTTCTCAAAAATGATTTGGCTTTCTTCACAAGCACCACATTTATAGAATTATAGCTGGCATAAAAAGGGCTAACCACTTAATGCCACTTACAAGATAATTTACATTACCAATGAGATTCTTAAAAGAAATCACATACCCTCCTCCCCTGATATTGGGTATGGCCAGGACACCACCAAAATGCTGGATGAAGACTAATCGAGTGACACTGAAAGTTGGCTGAATACTAACATTGAATCCACCATACCCATAAAGAAGACATGGATTGGATCCATCCTTGGCTAATCCCTATAAATAAAAAAAATCAAATTAAATCAGTAAAAATCCACCCAATAGTAGGTATTAATAGAAACACATGAAAGAAGGTTCCTTTATTTACTATTTACATCTAGAAAAATTACAGCTACATTTAGAATTTCAATTCAATGGCAGAATAGAATTTCAATTTGAATGGCATTAAGTACAGATTTACTACCCATGTAGATAAATACTTTTGACGGCAATAAAAATATTTTGTTTTGGAACCTTAAACCTATGACCAAAAGAATCTTGCAAAATTTTGCAATGGTGTAGGATCCATAACAAAATGTTTTTACCATAGATTTAGTGAGAATAGATAGAATCTTTCTGCACAATAGTTAGTCCATTTTTGTTCAATAGTCATGTTACTTGAAATGCAATGTGAGCACTCTATGTGATGGAGTGAAACATTTGCATGTTCAGTTTCTATTATTATTAATCTACATCCACTTAATACCCTGCAAGCCGCCACAAGGGTGTGTGGCGGGGGAGTGTTAGGGTACCACCTGTAATTAAGGGAAAAAAAATTTACACCTACTTTTCGGACAAAATTTTCCATGATGTCTCACTCATTCTTCTTTCATTAGCACTGTATATTTCTATCAACTTAACACAACTAAAAGCACACATATTTGTAAGAGTTTCACCAGTTTTGCATGCTATTGTGGTTCAAGGTTCCACATATACTTTTGCTTATTCTATGTTCCTTTCTTAGGAATTAGCTAATATGAGGGGTATGTATTTCTTTAGGTATTAGGTGCACTCCTAAAGAGAAGTTACAGAAGAAGGATAGGGGGAGATGTGGGCTGAGCTTTTGCTAAAAAGTGTTACTATATATATTTTTTAATTACTGATTAATTAGTTTTTCTGAAGGCTGGGGATGCTAGGGCCATTCTTTATGATCCCATCCACAGGTGTGCAGAATTATAAATCATCAACCCTTGCTATTTGGAACTAATAAACACTCCAAATGAAAAAAACATTACAAAGCAACAATCCACTTTTAACATCATGCAAAAAATGGATGTTTTCAATTCAGCGATGGAAAAATTTGACCATTGACACCAGCGTACTGTAATTTTTTTTTAGTACTGACATGATATGAGATAGTCAAGCTAACTAGACAGAGTAACAATATTAACTTATTGCCAAGGGAATATATACAAATAAAACTAAAGTAAACTCTTGATTAGATCTCTTTTTAAAACCCTCAATCCTCGCTATACAATTCATGATGAAAGCATGAATAATCAAAAACATAAATTAGGTAATGATATGGACATTCAATTGATATTAATTGAAGTAATTAAAAAAAAAACGAGTGACTCCATTAGGAAGCAAATTAATGATAAAATAATGTTGCCAAAATATTGCTTTCACAAAATATTGGTTAATATTTGTACCACTGTCTACAACAAATTAGTATGTGAACTTACTTTGCCACAAAAATAATTAGGAAAGTCATAAAAGTTAATATTTACATGAACGAAACAGTGGCCACCAGAGTCAAGTAGCAAATATTATTTTATTGTGAGCCTCTGAAATAGGAAGTACTTTTTAATGGTTTTGTTGACTCAATCACAATTTCTAATACTGCAGTCCTAATTTTACTTGTTTTCTGAAAAATATCCCCGACAGTTTATAATCCAATGTTGTGGTATTTTCATAATATGTATATGGAGAATCTCTTTTTTCATTTCTTGTGATTAATTCAAGTCTTATAAGCACTGGAAAGAACAATTTTGTAAATGTAATAGTTTTACAAGAACACAGAACTATCATCAAGAGAATAGCAGAATATGTTTTCCTCCAAAACCTAAAGGAATCACATAGCCAGGAAAAAACAAATTACTAATGAAAGATGAATATTGACAAAAGATCAATGATATGGATCCATGTTCATCATATGATATACTGATTACAATAACGTAGTGCAGATAGTTCAAGACTTATTTGTTGCACAATAAAACGATATATTTGCTTGTCTCAAAGGACATGGAATTCCCAGGGCTAATGAATGTGAGGGAAACAATAATGGGAAAGTACGGATTGTGCAAAAAAGTTGAAATTAAAATATCAAAAACTATTGAAAATTTTTGATTTTGTAAAATTAAAAACTTTAATGAAACTGAGGAATTTCAAATGTCTATTTTAAAAAAATTATATATCCAGGTTCAAAGTATTTAATTATCCATATAATTACCATTTTATTAAAATTTAAGAGGCCCTGAGAAGAGAGAATATTAGGAAGTTTCCGCAAAACAAATTATTCACTGACAGATATTTGAGATTTTATTGTACAAATATTTTGGAGAGTTCATCCAACGTAATATAATGTTCTTCTGTAAAATGGGTAAGAAACATTTCATGAACAGGCATGTAAAGAGAGGAATTAATTTCAAATTTGGAAAAATTTCATAATTTGAAAAAAGTGGGGATTCTCATAAATGTCCTCCACTGCATTATTCTCTTCAAAGGGAAAGACGAAGTTATTACGAAATTAAACTCTTCACAGACGAAGAGTTTAGCCAAAATATTAGAGTATTTAGCCAGTTTAATTCTTAATGAGAAAATTAACAGAAATGAGTTGAATCAAATGATGCTAATTTCAATAGTTTAGCTTGCATCAATGAAAACTAACATTCATGGGTATGCATTGCCCGATCAACTTAAATTAATTTCATAAAAAGTATCAAAATTTTACCAGAGGACACAAATGTAAGAGAATAAAAAAATACAAAAGTAAGGCCAACACTCACATAACTACTTTCAATGGGAACTTACTTTCTTGTGAACAATAAACATGGGGATGCGAGTCCCATCCTTACTAGAATAGAACACTTGCTCAGTCATGTATTGTGTTGGATCAAATTCCTCAAGTTTAGTTTCCCTGTAGACCTGAAATGAAAATCAAATCTACATGCACTAACATATAACAAGTTCAAGGTATCAAACAAGTAATTATCAAAAAGATTTCAAAAGGAAGAGACAATTAGAGTAATGGTTACAATCACAGTTTTGCATAAATTGTTCCTCTAAATTCACACAAAAAAAGGTTATCACACTGGGCTGCAAAAATAAAAAATGAATTAAATGAAAAATTTATCTTTCATTAAAATAAAATATGCAATCCCAATACTTCATTCAAGAAAAAAAGGTGTTCATACTATCAGCAGTGGAATAAGTGCTTCAAATGAAGTACAGATTATATGGCCAAACTGTTACGAAAACCTATTCATAACATTTAACAAAAAACTTATTCATAACATGATGGAGATCAAATAGCAACACGTTACCTCTGGCTCAGGGTTACTCTTTGACAGATCACAGCGGTAAATGATTCCAGGTGTTAGAAATGAGGTAAATTGATAGAAGATTTCAGTGTGCTTCCTCTTTCCTGAATATCCAGTAACTGTCCCAACATCTAAAGGTAGGTCTCTAATTAGATCTCCATTACTCAACTCTCGAAGCTGAAGCACACTCTGGAAATTTAGAGCAATAAATTTGTTAGTATGTGTGCACGTGTACATTTGAGACAATGAGCAAAAAGTATGGAAATGGAGAAAAAGTGAAGTACCTACCTTGACATCATGGACATAGCAAACAACTAAATTTGTCTGATTCACAGGGGCAGCCCAGTCAAGGACATCATGTGGATGCTCAGGAAGAAGTGTGACCCAGTTATCTTGTGAGGGGTTTGTCAGGTCAATCTGCACAAGCCTGTAGTTTGGTGCGCCTTTATTTGTGCGGAATACACAAATTGATCCATCATTGGTTATGTACTGCAACGCAAAAATAACATTGTTTACAAATGTGGGCATTAGATGGCAATAATGTGAAGGGGATACCTGAAAATGGGCTCAGCCGTTACTTTTCTTGGACAAATAAAAAGAGAAGCATTTTGCTGTCATCTTTAAACGGTCACCTTGTTTCATAGTAGGTAGTAAAACAACAGCTGGACTCTTTCACCAAAAGGCAAGAACCGATCCCTATTATGTCACTGATAGGTTGTGTTCCCTGACAGAATTACACAGCCCAACAACAGTACATTCATCTACAACGTCATCAAGTGCTTTGCCTGCACAAAACTTGATTAAATGCAGTTAAGTTAAATGCATAAATCTTAACACAAATCAGGTAAAAAGTGAAACTTAAAGTCAAATATGACATTGATACTCTACTTATTATTTTCATTAAAGGTTCAATTCCAGCATAGTGGGAAAGTCTCATTCTTTAGGAACACTAAATGGAATTATGACATCTAATGTGCAACACCAGAGTATTACCAGATTTCAAGAAGTAATGCACAGTGACACAGTAATAACTTCTGTGACAAATTATTTGTACAGGATCTGATGGGAAACTGTTAAAAATATTCAGAAATTCATTAATAAGCGCTGATTGAAACCAAATCACACTTATCAACCCAAAGGTTGATTTCCTCGGAAAAGTAACTCGGGGCAATACTCAAGGTTCAACTGACCTCATAATCAGCCTCTAATTTGTGGACAATTTGGGTAAGTTGAACTTTTCCATTTACAACACCATCCGGGAAGGCCTCACGAAGGTCACAGAAGAATATAAGGTTATCTCTGCAGTCTCTCTGAGGTGTGACAATTAAGTAGTTTCCACAGTCACTGACCTCTGCTCCACTGTCATGAGAAGATCAAGATACTTATTTGATTTACATTCTTATTCTCCTTTGAAAGGAATAATTCAAATTATTGTAGACAGCAAAACATGTGTAGTAGAGATGGATTATAGTGAACAATAATGAGATGTCAATTAGCAAATACAAATTTTTGAAAAAATTTCACGTTTAAAATTAAATTAAAAAGGATGACTACTGACTGCTTGAAGCTGTACACTTCAATAACAACTTACACTTAAAATCAACTTTTCAATCCCCAAAGTGATAATTCTGTGATTAAAAGATGTCACGTGACCAAATTTTACATTTAGAATTTACAAAAAATACTTCTATGAATGCACGTTACATAACATAAATGAAATATAAAAATAAATATGAAATGTAAATGAACAGACAATTAGATACAGTAAACTCTTGATGCTGATGAATGCATGATGAAACATGGAAAAGAGAAAAACACCGATAACTGAAATATGTGGAACATATATCCGTCATACAAATTGAGACTTCCCTTTTTTCATTTCAAACCCAAATGTGGTGACACCCTATCGGCCTGTTTGCAGCAAAGATTGTCACCCTTTTGAGCTAAAGAAGCAATAGGGAGATGGTAGGTGAAGTAATTACATGAATGGTAACTCAGTATGAGTTACAGAGTAAAACTGCATGCATGATGCTATTATCTGGGTTACAGAAATATAATATCAATTATTATCGTGGATGGATTAACTCTGAATACATGTTCAAGCAGGATAGATTTAATCATTACGCTGATGTAGTTTAGGCTGCATTCTGGCAGTTTTTTATTGTTCTTATTTTTTGGGGCTAAAAATTAGGATTTGTTGAAATTTCAAAAAATCCTTGCCAGTGAGGTTGCCGATGCCAGTTTACTTTCTAGGGTACTTTTAACATTATATTTGCACTCATACATACTATTTGTCACAGGTAATCAGACAGAAAAATACATTAGCTACTCTTGTTTTCTATTTCCTAACGAAAGACTTCCCAGATGAAGCAAGCTGAATTTTTATGAACATGATAATTCCTCTATATATTTCGGACAACCAAAAGCAATCCTACCCACTCACGCAAACCCACTCACCCTCATCACTCCCTCCCCTAATTCTGCGGGCCACTGCTCATTTCTCACATGGCAGAGCTGTCAACAGTCACTGTTCAACGATACTTAACCTATATTAATATTTAGAACTTACTAATATGGAACAAGAATAGAAATAGTTGATATATTTACAATTATGTACATTACTTAAAAAACTGGCAAAGGAAATTGACATAAGATTGAAAATTTTCGAAAATAAAATACATGGCATCTAAAATAATACCTAATTAAAATGAAATATTTGTTCTCATGTTTCTCCCCAAATATTTCTGATTTCAGTTTTATAGTGGAGTCATAACAAAATTAACTATAAAAGTTGGCATTTTTAAATAAACTAATCAGCATCTTAGAATTATTCTACATATGATGGAATTATCTTGAACAAATAAAATAATAGATAAAATGCAAAATAAAACCATGGACTAATTAGGCAAAATGGCCATATTACTTTCTCTTCACAATTTAAAACCAATTATGCTAATACCAGGTGGAAAAAAATTGTCTTACATTTAATGCAATGATTAAAATATTTAGTAAATGCAATGTTCTATCAATTGCATCAGAACACAATAACTGCACACATTCAAAGAACAGTAAGAGATGCCGCAACAGTTCCTTTAATGGCACCATCCACTAATATGCATTAAATTTGGAATTTCTACCAAGGCATCCTCATATGCCATGAATTTCTAAGGGTTTCAAAGGAACAAGATGTTGATGCACTAGTGTGGCTAAAAATAGGCTGTTTTGATAATCTGTAGAAAAAATACAAATATATTCACATATCAGTTTATTTTAGACATCTACGAACCAAACAAAAACATGAAAAATAAGTTTCTTGGGTTTCTACATGCCAAAGAGCAGCATTTTTTATAAATAAGAACAATAAAACTTCATTACACATCTAATAAATTCAAGTTTATGAATTGAATTGGTTAATACAACTGAGAATATAAAAGTAAAACAGATCCCTGTGAATACTAGCATATCAAGAGAAATATCTTAATTTGCTTGTAAGACTATGCATAAACATGGGTTTATTAATATACCTGCACATCTTTAAACAGTATTCATACAGTGCATTAAAAATTGAAAATGTAAAGTTTCCCTTCTTCCTCAGCAATTAAGTAATTATCAATAACTGAGCAGGTGAAAAAGAAAAACAAACTTACATTCGCCAAAGGGGTTCTTCAGGAAATTCAACTACTAAGACATCCTGTGACTGAGGTGTTCCCACAAGATGGTAATAGAGTTTTTGATGTTGATTACTTAGGGTCTCAGATCCGTCAGTCTTACCAAGTTGATCTGGATATCTCTGCCATAAAGGAAAGACAAAACATGGTTCAATACTAAGGTTACCAGAAAAATAAGTCAAAAGAAACAGAAAATACAGCAATGGCTTTTTTTCAACTGCAATATTAATCATTAAATGTAAATAAATACTTGTTCAATTGTTTGGCATGGATGCTTTCTCATAGTTTTTATATTCATTATGAAGTAATACATAGAAGGATGATTACTTTGATTTTTAAACAAATAAACCGTAAATGTCATTTGCATGCATCCTTATATCACAATCTAGTGGGTAGGTAAGTTGCAAAAACTTTAGAAACTCCAGCAGGTTGATTAGACAATTCCATAAAAAGGGAAATAATATCCATGGTGAAGATTTTAACCTCTCCTATTGACTGCGCAGATAACCCTATAACAACAGGGTAAGATCTCAAATATTTTAAGTAAAAATTACTAGAAATTACAAAATCCAGAATGCCAGTAATATTTTAGGCAAAACATGACAATTTAATACATATGATTTAGAAAATAGCTGCAACTTAAAAACATTAATTTCTGCAATCAGCAAACTTTGATGTGTCTATGATATAATAATCATTCCACATATTACCAGTATTTTGCTTACTTTAAACAATTTGTTATGGATGGTTTTAATGAACTATCATAAATTCAACACCGGCCTTCCACACACCCATTTTTCAGAGCAATTTTACATTCCCTGAAAAGAGAATTTTCTCCACAATAGCCAAAACATCTTTACGAGTGTTCTGCACACAGAAATTTTTTTGGCTAAAACTTAAACTTACACTATAGCAAGTATTTGCAGAAGTGATGCCCATCCCAGAGGAAAAGATTGTAATTAGCTTCTGAAGACACTCGGTATAATTTTGGAGAAGCATTAAGTACAAAATTTTTGAGCTCTACACAAAAAAAAACAACCTAAGACAAAAACAAAGTCTTAACATCATGATAGTTCAAAACTTGAACTATCATGATGTCAAAACTTAAAATTAATTTGGAAAAAATATTTTGTAAATTCAAGCAAAACCATAATTTTGAATACAGTATTCATCAATATCATGATTTAACACAAATGTTTGCAGTCTTTCCTACCTATAACGTTAGCCCAAAAGACTGTACACAAAGAGTTTTTTTAGCTTGCCAGAATGAACTCAAGAATCTAAATTTTATACTATCAGACCATATAAGCAATAGCGCTCAATTTTGAATTATATCATAGCAGCTCAATGTATCAATTCAACCAGTGGATTAAAAAATTATCACCTGATATGAACTAGGAGTTAGGGGGGCACACAGTACTTAAGTTTACTATTCTGATCCCTAACTGGAACCCGGATTTCTTAAACTAAAGTTTAGAACCTCAAAAGCAAACCTAAATACCAAAGTCTTTTGATTCAACACATTCGACTTTCATTTGATTTGACATGTGATAAATACATTACATACTGCAAGCTGATAGCACACAATCATTTTCATGAAATATTAGACCCACCACTTTTGGAGTGAAAATTTAAGGAATATAAGATATTTTATTTCCCGTAGAAAAAATTATGTAATGGGCATTTTTTTGTGAAAACCAAATTTTCATACACAATACTTCAATTATACATTTTAAAAACTCATGAGCATGCAAATCACAAATCGAGTAATCAATCAAATGTAATTTAAAAATGCCCTAAGTACACTTACGCCATAGAATATTCCTTTGTGATCATGGGTCCAGGTAATTTGGGAAAATTTCACTTTCTCTAAAACCTCTGGAAAGTCTTTTCCTGGAAAATAAAATTATCGTATATCAATTTGAAAATTAATATCAAAATAGCAAACATAAAATCTATGATATCAATTTTATGAATGATCTCAAAATATCGCGATACAATTGAAATGAAATACTTTACTTTGTAATTCCACACAATTTACCTTCAACGTCGAAACCCGAGTCGTTTTTTTAAAATAAATTGTGCGGAATTACATAGTAAAGTATTTCATTTCAATATGTCATGCAAATTCCATAAAGTTACGCCTGAGATAACAAATTTCACAATAAAATGTTCAATTATATCAATCAACAGGAGATAGAAAATAATTTATAAACATAAAACATAAAGACCATTCATGAATGAATCTTAAAAAATTATTATGCTGTCCTATTAAAATCGCCAATATTAACTAAAATACCACCAACATCCTACCCATTCTGGTCCAGCAACTATGGTTACCTGACACAACAGGATCAGTTTAAATCTATTTCAGATCATTTTAAGGAATAATATCCCGGAACAAAGTATTAATTTAATTAATACACATTCTGCATCTTTAGCATGGGACGATAATCAATGAGAGGTAACCAAATAAAATTAAACAAACCAAACTTGCGCCACAATCTAGTCCACTTTAACAACCAATATTGCTTTCTTCTCATTTCTACCACAAAACAATTTCAACCACAAGGATAATCAACTACTATTTTCTCAAATAAATGGAATAAAAATCACAAATATTGGCGATTCTCTATGAATTTACCTTAAAAACCAACAAAGACTTCATAAAATGCCCACATGAAGGATGAAGTCGACAATTCATAACAAATTCCACTTACATACCTCATAACCTGTCTCAGGACAGAAATTAATAAGTATATGGCAAAATTAAAATAAATTTGGCAACAGTTTCACAGTGAAGTTAACAGTCACTGAAATGAGGCGGGGATTATGCGCAAATACTATGACGGGGAGCAAAACGTTCTCATATATGTTCTTCATGTCTAAGTATATATATATATGCATTATAAGAGTGACCGTTGACCAGACTTAACCGTTGAAACCAGGACAATTGCCTATTTGCAACAAGATTTATAAAAAATAAAACTATAAGATCATAGTTAATTTACAATAGTTAATGAAGGATTTCAACTTGGTTTTACCTGTTTCTATGTCACGGAAATGAATAGTGACCCAGTCAGACCCTGATCTACTGAGACCGTAGGCAAGAATACTTCCATCTTCGGAAAAACGAGTTCTTGACAGAGCAACAGTTCCATCTTCAGACAAGGAGTTAGCATCCAAAAAGACACGAGCTTCTTCTTCAGGTTGATCAAAGGCATCCTGGACGTATAACACGCTGAAAAAAATGGAAAAATCATAATGAAATTTTATGTACAGCAATTAATTAATTTTGAGCTCACAAACCACTTAACTTCACATTATAATCATCTATTGGAGAGCTAAAACTTTGGATTTGAATATGTTCATGCCTCATCACAAAGTATAAGGAATAGTAATTAGGTCCCAGTTGCAAATTAATATGGAAAAGGGAATTCAAAGGTGGAATATTTCCAATTTGGTGTACCAATTAATTACATACCTTTGATTTTGTAATCCGGTGTTTTTGAAAAAGAAATATTTGTCTCCATGGCGATACGGGCAGGAATATTTGGGGTAGTTCCAAAGTTGCCGAAGCCTATTACGTATATCATCACGGACAGGACAAGCGTCTAGGTACGGCTGGGTTACCAAATTTTGCTTTTCTACATATTTTTGGGTCTCAGGTGAATCTGGATCTTCCAACCATCTGTATGGGTCGGCGATCTAAAACAGAAAAATATACACTTGTGCAAGCCGAGAAAAATATTACGGGTGCCTTTGGTGAGTTGAAAACTACAAATAACAAAAATCACATTAAGTCAGATTTCTAGTTCAGAAAATGTCTAACTTGGGCCTAATGATCTGCTCACCTTTGTGCCATGATAATCATCTACAATACTTTCGTCCTTCCTGGCAATTGGGTAATCAAATGTCATTTTTGTGGAATACTTTTTGAATGATGTTAGGCAAACCTAAAGCAAAACAAAGCTGCATGAGAATGATTGTTATTTGTTTTGACTGTCACTGATTCCAAATATGTATTATTTAATTAAACGCTTACCTTGAACCTTTTTGAAAATCTAAAAATACAAAATAATGCACTGTATGAGTTTGACTTCCTTTCCAAAAACGCTTTACTTGAATAACCTAAACTGTAATTACGCACAAGCCAGGCGATCTGTCGGGTTGATCGTATTCGCCCCAACACATTTAGTACCGGAAGTGAGACCATTGTTACGGTGCTATGCGATGTATCGCTCTCTCGTATCGTCGAACGCCAGGGCGTCAAATTTGAATTCATTATTTTACAATTAATTAAACATTTTGACTAACTCTTAGACGTGTGAATTTTAAAGGAAAAGTAATGCATTACTTTGAAATATTTCTATTTCTCTTCTTCTGTTGTAATACGCAAGTAACTACTATCCCAGGAAATCAGAAGTATTATCCTGAGTTCCGTGGAACGTGACACTGAAGAGATTTCCCCACGATTCTTGACTGATAATGCATCTTTCATAAATAGATTAGATATAGATTAGATAGAATAGATATAGATTTTTATAATCAAATACTAAAAAAGCAGCGATGGATGATGATTTGGTTTTACTGGCACCCTCAACTTCTTTAACTAAGATTGATTTGATTCAGAAAAAGTTAATATTTACGTGATATAAATAAATAATCACTTCACTGTAAACCTTGAGCTCAAAATGTTGTTTGGCTTTTTGGGATATCACAAAATATTAGTGTGGCTTCATATTGCATTACTTATGTCAATTCAATTGGCGAAATAAAGCATGTTAGACGGCTGTGTGTTGAATAATTTAACCGATTGAAATTTAGCGATTCAGGATTTTTTTGCTTATGGGAAGACGCATGGATCACTATGATTTTAAACGCCCTATTTGGCTATCCACATACAGTTTTTCACTACATATCTTCTATAGTCAACAGATGGCAGCACTTGACAAATCTGCTCTTCGCAAGTTCCATGGCCTCCCACCCCTTTCGCGCGTCCATGTGTTCCTTCGAACACAGCTTCTCCCATCACACAACGCAGCTGACGGCGGCCGAGAGCGGTCGTGTGCCAGTGTGTTGTTCCTCTTCAGTGGAGTTTTAATAATAGTTTAATACTGAGTGCCGGGTAACGTGCAAGTGGTTTTCGTCGGTTCAACTTTTGCTTTAGAAGAAATTTTCGTTTGACATTTTATGGTTTTTTTCCTTGTGATTGTATTTGGCGCTTCTTTTGAAATAGCTGCTGAGGGAAGCTTTCCTGGGGAATGACTAAAATTGTTACCATAATATCGCGATTGCTACTTTACTCGAGTGATCACTGGATTTGTGCAAATATTGTTAGAAGTGTATACCGCAGCCGAATTGAACTAAATATATGGAAGTGTAAATAAATACTAAAACGATTGTGAATTGATTCCTGGTGGACTTTTGCTTGAACTCATCCGGGTCTTTTCTAACATATTACTGTGTGAGTATCGCGCTAAATCAGAAAACATGGCCAGCACTAGCCTCACTAATCAGAATGTGGAATGTCACATTTTGACACTCTTCGAAAAATTGGAAGCCATGAGAAGAGATGCCGCTGTGTCTTCACCCAGACTCCCGATGCAAGTCGAAGTTAGGACTTTGGAATTTTGGCGATCTATAATATCCGAGTGTCTCGCCACGTTTTTCTATGTGTTTATAGCGTGTGGAGGTGGTGCATCGTTGGTAGCGCCCGGGGCATCGGCGACTTCTCCTAATCTTGGTGCTGCTCTAGCGACAGGATTTGCTGTGGCAACATTGACTCAATGTTTTGGACATGTTTCGGGTGAGTAACCTATCTCTCAACGTTGTGAATTATCATCCTTGAAAATTTAGGCTGGAAATCATGTTGGTTGAATAAGTTATCGGCCCTGTTAGCATTAAAGCATATTTTCCCGCCATTCTGCCCACCTGATATGAAATTTTTCCAATGGCTTATTGAAGATGGTATGGTTGTTTTAAATCTCTCGTTAGGATGAGCATCAGTTACCAATGAAAATTCCGGCCAAAATATGCTCGAGTAGCGTATTTATTCGGATGAATTCCTAGAATATAGACATTTGTTAAAGATCAGACTACTTGCGCTGCAAGGATTACTAACATCGGAGATAACAGATTAATTTTGGGCTATAATTGGAGGATAGATTTTCTGCAGTTCCGCTAAACTTCGGGCAGGTACCTCAGGACGATGGGTCCTCTGCCTCATCATCATCATCACAAGATCCCTGGCTGTGACTCAATTCATTGAAATATTGCGATATCAGGGAGGAATAACTTTGTTTTTCAGCTCAGGGATATGTATGGTTTTAGTTCATAATCACGTTATTCCACTGTCCATATCGACTAGTTCGCAATCTAAATAATAGTGCTTCGCGGATGCTATAATCCCAGGAAAAAGTACGAGCTGAGATTTCATCTTAAAATCATAATGCAAGTGTCATTTATCGAAATGCGCCCGCTGGTTATTGTACTCAAAATTCCATGGCTTGGAAATGTTGACCCAGAGGCAGGCAGTAGATCGCTCACATGATTCTGTTAACAGAAACCATTGCCTATGATCAAAAATACAACTGAACGGAGAACGTAGGCATAGTAGCACTATTGTCAACTAAATTCAATTACTTCATCTGAAACCTAATAAAAATTTAGATAATTCAGCGAGAAGAGGGAATTTTTAGTAGAGTTCGTAATATGATAAGATAGCGGCAACATCTCAGCGTTTTTAGCACGACTTTAAACATATACCCGCCAACATCTGTGTACATATATATACTATGCATGCATGCATGTATTACATAGACATTCTATATTATTTATGTGTATTCGTACATGAGTAGTTAGGCGGAATATTGTTTAATTATTTAATATAATGATCTTGGCCGAAGTTTCATGTAGCGTCTAATTTAACAGTCTAATATGTAAATTATGCACCAATAATGCATTAGTTATTCCGATTCTACCTTATTTATGAATACAATAAAAAACTTTCATTGACAAAATTTTAATTGGTGAAGTTCCGAAGTTGTTTCGCACGATTAGCTCGAAATGAGCGCGACCGCAATGTCCCTCTCACTTTTGGGTGTCAGCCAGACATTACTTTTCTGATAACTCGACTCTTGAGTGGAGAATCGCATCGTTCATCACTCCTGACATAACGACGGTGTAGTGCTGAGTATTTGGATTCCTGAATGATTTCTGCCTACCAGATGCAAGCCCTCTGCAAACCTACTTTAACCAGAAAGGTACGCACATACGTTCGTATATAGAAAGCTGTAACTCCTTACGAGCACTCATCCAATCCTCAAAGAGTCTAAGAGAAGTAAACATTTCACATTGAAGGCATTACTGCGAGTATGGCTTGAACAAGTTCGTTTAGGCGTTGCTAGGTCATTCAGTGTCTGCTGGGTGTCACGGTAGAACTTTTTCTTTTTCAATGTTTCGTTCATCATTTCCTAACGTAACGGGCTAGCTCATCAGGAATCATAAGGATGGAAAAACCACTCCGATAGAACCTTCCACGGTAAAAAAAACATCAATGACGTTTGTGTCACTTGATTATTTGGACACGCCAGATGGGGGAAGTGCTGCCAGAACGATTAGCACCAAGAAGCAGTTATAATTCGCTGTTCATTGCGGATGCGCGTTGCTGTTGCATATGCCTTTCCCATTTCATTCCCATCTTCTTCATTGCTTGTTTAACTGTCGAAGGTTCACTGCGAAAGTTTTTTTGCATATTTTTTTAACAATGCCAATTCGGCGTGTTTGTTTTATGAGGCCCTATTGCGATTTTGCCCTTGGCATTTGTCCCTCCTCTCCCTATTCGCCAAGATATGACGGGAAAATTTTCTGTGTGGATATTGACGAAATTAATAGTGAAAGGAAAATGTGCCTGAATTACCATTCATTTTTTATTTAAAATCATATTTTATATATTTGTTCAATCTCAGGATGCAATTGGTCCAGAAAAAATAAATTGGATAAATTGTCTTTAATATCATACGTATTAGAAAGAAGCCAACATTTTCCTTCATATTCTCGGCAAAAATGCATACCCGTTATGTGTCCTTATATGTAACCTACCAATGTTTGCTGCTGCATTTGGGTCCCTGGATGGAAATATTATGGGGTTTCCAAGGGTAATGCGATGGCGATGTGCCATGGGGATGGATCCTTTGGTGTTCTACCTCTATTTTTATTCTCGTACATGGTACCCTGAAAACCTGAGTGTGCGGCAGGGGATGATTACACACTAGGCTTGCAGCTTGGGAAATGGTTTTTCTTAAATTTTAGTTACAGTATATATTTTTGTAAAATAATTCAAATTAGGGAGATCATGACAAGGAGAGGTACATTTACTACGGCATCAAAGTGAGGTACATTTCTCTACGCATGCGAGAGGTGTAGATCACTCGTGTCCACTTTGGTCAAGAAAATGTTTCGATTCGCTGGCAAAGATGGGGATGGGGTGGTACATGGCTATTTTACTGGCTTCCCTACTCGAGGGCCCGGGTTCGAATCTTTGGGCGTTGACACAGTGTTTCAATCTGATCCCGATCCTTACTTGGATCCTTGCTCTTTGGATACGGACGGCGTACTTCAAGTGAATGAAGACTTGGTCTCGTAATTCGTGTTACTCTATTAAGTATTTCAATAAATAATAATCCAAAGCATTATGACGAAAAATTAGAATCGATTTTGTCTCCACCCCGCCTACACATTAAAACGTTTCTACACATATCTCGCGTCGTTGCATTCTCTTCGCGGAATTCCACCCGATTGAGATGAATTATGGGTACTTGTCGAGTTTTTTCTTTTGGGGACGAGTTTTGGTCACTAATTACTACCAATCATTCGATCCTCCGTGCCATGTGAACTCTTTCAGCCCGCTTCTTCAATTCTGTGGCTGAGAAATGATGAATGGTGAGGATCCTGTCCGTGGAGTTATTACGGGAAACTCGGGAACTCAAGAATTGTATCCAGGGAATTACTTAAATCCGGGAGAAGGCCTCCTCTGGCAAACCTCCCCATCATAACGCGCAGTTCGGTCAATCTCAAGCACACGTGCATTCATTGCCTTGGGCAGAGTCAGTTGCAGCATTTGAGTTTTGGCACTGGAATGACAAAAGCTCACAGATCATCCTTCAAGAGTGGGCGTTTTGGGGTCATATCCTCCCCGATGAAAGTTTCCTTGCTCTTTACGCCAATATTTCAAGCAAAATATATGTGAAATCCTTTTGTCAATCGCTTCACGTGTCACTATGTTTGGAAAAAACAACAATAAGGCTATATGTTCAAAAAACAACAATAAGGCTCTAAATAGTGTTAACACTACCTAATGAATATGCAAACCTACAGAATAGATGCTGCGTTTTCATCAAATTGTTTATGTCGGCCGTAACGATTTTACGCCAAGTATGGCGACTTCTTGTTATAGTGGTATAATCCGAATGAATATCGTTTAAAAGATAATATATCCTAATCGAATCTGTAAGGGAGTGTTTTCAACCTCATGCACGTTAAGTGCCTTGTAAGTCACGTGCACCAGGATTGACAGCAGCCGTCTTCCCTGTCATGGAAACATTGGAACCTTTAGCATGCCGCCGGCTGTTTTCCCCCTCGCCCGGCACTGGTAGAGAAGGAAAGAGATGGAGTGTTGTTAAATTGAAGTTTCATAAACGAATCTCGCTGAGCAAACGATGCCATCACTCTTTTCAGGAGCCCACATGAACCCAGCTGTGACGGTGGCCATGGCAACGACGCGAAACATCTCCCTGCTCCGTGCCGCCATGTTCGTGACAGCGCAGTGCGGCGGTGGGATTGCCGGCGCGGCACTCCTCTATGGGTGAGTTGTTGATCTCATTTAGTTACGTATGTCTTCAAAATTCTTATCCGGGCACTCGGGGTCAGGACCCCCAGACGGAATACCGCGTGGAATGTCCGGTTAATTCGAAAAGACAACTGTTCTTCGATGGATTACATGCATAAGTAGGCTAAGGTAATTTTATGTTTTGGCATTTTATTAGCAATAAAGCAATTCATTCTTCATATATATACATCCGTACACCATATATGTGAACCATACCTGGTACTTCATCATTTGTTTTCCTTTCGGTCCATTTCGCCTTCTCAATTCTTCTCAACACCCATATTTCAAAAGCCTCCAATCAACGTCTTTCCTCCTGCTTCAGTGATCACGTTTCCGCGCTGTACATAGCTACGCTCCATATCAAAGTTTTTACGCGTCTTTTCTTAACATCCCTGCTCAGCGTCCCTGTCATCAACTCCTTCCTTCTTGTGAAAGCCACATTGCCTAGCGCAATTTTATCTCCTTACGTCCCTACTACTTGGACCGTGTTGATCCAAAATACTTCGAGGTACGCAACCTGTTCTACCGGCTCTATTTTTACCCCTCCTATTTGAATGTTTAGCTTAGCCTTTTTCTTTCTTGAAAATCGCATAATCTCTGTTTTATTAATATTGATTCTCATCCCATATCTATCGCACTGAATTTCCAATTCACTCAGCAAGCATTGCTGAATGAATGGTGGAGTTCACCCAGTACTAAGCCCGACGGCGTGTGAAATTCACACGTCAGGATAGGGGGGACCAGTTCCTTTCCCTGTGTCGGTTATGGTTTCCCATGAAGATCTGTTTCCCGAAAAATCACACGACTTATGTTAAGCTGAAGGCGCCCATAGAGGTTTGCTCGGGAATCGAACTCGGATCCTCCGGTCAGCTGGCCAAAGCTCTAGCCTTGGACTACCGCGATTTATTCCATACCTTCGTTCTCCACCGAAGAGCGGTTATCAACCCTTACTGAGCTTCTAATGTGAATTTCTAGTTTAATATACTTGAAACTTTTGTTGGAATTGTATAAAAATATAGCCGTTTCGATTGATTCTCTGAATTCCCTCATACCTCTTAGCAATACTAGATAAAGATAGTTTTAAGCATCTCCAAATAACGTATGGTATATAGATTCATCATGCCGCTGACATTTCCACGTACTCAGCTCCCCCTATTCTTGGTCAATTTGTTCAATGAGTAGGTGATAACTAGCGCAATTCCTAATCTTTTCTGAAATTTCATCCTGTCATACTTTGAGGGGGATCTTTCGGACCCTTTTCTCTCGTTTCTTTTACGCATTCCAATGGTGTCCCCCATCGCTGGATCTCACGGTTTGGAGGAACCAGTTAATAGGAGCAAAAACACTAAACCGGTTGTTGAAACGTCGCTGGTACAAAAATAATGGGATTAACCCCATCATGTCTGGGCTCATTATCGATGGTATCGGTATGGAATTTGACACATGTTTTCACGGCCGTCTTAGCAGTGAATTCTAATGGTCCATTCCCAACGTGATTATTTGCAATTCATTGCTCCGGTGAATATATATAATTCTTTTAACCAACCTCCTAGTTGATGACTTATTTCTTATGTCCATAGTTTGTAATTGGATTATTCTTCACTCAATGGTATTATGCTCTTCACATCCAGCCTAGTGCTGGTTAGGAGACTCATTCATGAGCGAGTATTTAGGGTTTTCAATATAATTTACTATTACTAATTAAAATTGTGTATCTTACCGTAAAATTCATGCTATGGTCATGGATGGGATTGAGGGTCATTGAGGACCTCAAGGGAAATTAAAAATGCAGATGTCATTTTGTGCATCAATTGGATAGCTGATGTAATTTGTTCCAATAGGAATAGGTTGATAGTTTGGTAGCAGCAGGATGTTCAGGGAATCAGGGAAGGATGGAGAAATCCTGCGTCAGCATGAGCCTACTCTTACCGATAGGCACCATGAGGGCCACAATTTAACGTTTCGTTTAAAGGGCTTTTTCAAGGAGATGATGTCAAAAATACCTACGACTAACAACCAAAGACATTGCTTCCTTGTATATTGACCGTCACCTCACGCTCATTCATATTTGTATGGCGGGAGCTTAGAGAAATCGCTGTCACGTTGTCGAGGATCGAACACCCCTTGTGTCCGAGGACTCGTCGGCTCGCGCATTGCTCGGCCTCATGGCGAGTCGAGCTCAAATCTGCCTCAATCCGCCTCCGCTCCTCGCAACCTGTCTCAAGCGAACGAATGCGCTCCGCGTCGCATGTTTTCACTGAACACGTGCCGATGGCTGCCCAGCCGTTGCAACTGCACACACCCTCCCGACTGCTGACCCTCGTCGTTCCTTCAATAGATCCTCCTCCCCCATCCCCTCGACCTCTTTCAGGGCTCCCCACAGCACAATTTTTCCCCCTTCTTCCCTCCCTCTCTCACCCTTAGTCCCTAACCAATTCCCTTTCTCGGCAGTGCAGCCGGCCCGCCCTTTCCTGCCCGATCTGGGCGGCCACTTTTCCCAATGGCCCCGACTATCTTTCGCCCCCCCCTCCTCCTCTGGTTTATGTATATCTCTCTACCCTCTGCCCCCTCCCCATGCCAATCAGCCACCGTTCCGCCCATGAAATGGCCCTCCACCCCAAGATACCGCTTGCTCTCTTCTATTTCCGAACCGTAATGACCCCACGGATGCGATAAATTGGCTTTATCTCCGGAGTATTCCGAACACGGCTTTGCCCACTTAGACATTTACCCTGCATCCTCACATACGACATGAAGGCTTTGTCCATTTCATCTAGGAATCTTTCGGGATGATCATAGTCCACTTTTTTTGGAAATAAATAATTGAGATTTTAAAAATAATTTCGGTAAGTGATGAAGGGAGTGAAAATTAATTATTCGATACTCAAAAGCGTTCATCTTGTTCTGTCGTCATAATCCTTGGCTTGAAAGCAAATACTGATTTTCCGTCCTGCGGATGGAATTCATGGAAATTTCAATGCTCGTGAATTCGTTTGAAAATCAGGACAGAATTCCTATGCCATGTCTCCAATTTTGGGAACGAAATCAGTGAAACTCAGAAGGAAGGCAGATTATATGCAACTTTTCCTTGAATATTGTATTCGGATATCCGTCGATATAGCCTGCCAGGAATTGAAATTTACGAATTTCTGCTTTCAGTCTCCTCTCAAATACCTACGGAAAAGCAAGCTTGAGTTGTGACTTCTATATTTGTCCATTACCACCACGTCCAAAACACACTCTTTCAAACTCCTCTCGTTGCCTACCCTCCCTTCTGTTTGTTATTGCAAACAATCCTCAAGTATCCCATATCCATCGCCTTTGGTTTTAAGACAGTTTTTAGCGAGAGGAGCAAATATTAAACATCAGTAAACATGATTTTGTTTTTCACCAGCCTTTTAAAATTCATGGGTCAGTACTATGTGTTCTTTTAAGAAGATATCAATAGGCATCTCATAATCTCTCAATAGTTGGAAGAAACGACCACAGTCGACATTCCGATTGAAATTTATAGGGTTTTGTCTTTTCATGATTTGCCATTAAAGTGAACCGCGAGATTTCTTTCTCTGGTAAGTTTTGTTTACACAGGACAGTGATGAGGTGGAGTTTTTCTTTAGAAGTAAGATTTTAATCTACTCTGGACTGATGATGATGTGAACATTTAAAAGACCGATTGTTTTTAGCCATAAAAATGATTGCATCTTAAAATTGGGTTGTCGAAAATGTGTAGCAGAGGTAAAGTTGAAGGGATTGCCGATTTTCAGAGGACAGTGACACCCAAAGAAGAAGACTTATCATGTTGAGAAAAAACTTCAGAACCACATTCCTGTTATTGAAAGTGCGTTAAGATGTCATTCTCCTGCGACCTTTCTAGCACGTGCCTCTGAGGAGACCAAGTGAGCCAGTTGCACCCTGCTCCCAGAACGCGAAGGATTTATCACGTTTGTTTCCCTCGTTCAATAGCTCATGTTTTCCAATCCGCGTGCCCCCTCTCAGAATGCCGCCCCCCCTTCCTTATCCCCGTGGTGTCCCTCACCTGGCCTCCGCCCACCGCCGCGCCGTCTCGGTAGGCCACTGTCATCGCCTCCCCCTCCCCCTCGGGCGCCCATGAGGGGTAGCTGAACCTCCTCTAGCCGCATCCGCCCTCCCGCCTCCCACCCTCCAGGAGGAGCACGTGTTAGGGGACGATAGACAATGGGGAGACGCGGAGGGTGGTGCATTTCGCTCGGGAGCGTCGGGGCATTTACTGTGAAAGATGCCTAAGTGTGGCAGGTCGTCCCTTTTTAAACGTGAGGGGAAAGCTAGGCACCGTTTTTAAAATATGGTCACGCAGATACTATCACGCCAGAACGAAGGATAAGTTCCGAGGGCCACGTGTGGACGGGATGTGCGGTAAATGAATTACTCCTATGTATTATCTCTCTCTCTCTACACACACACACACACAGTTGGTTTGGTAGAGCTAATGCGAAATATAAGATACCCATGGATGATAAAATTATTAGCTAACGAAATTTCGGTCTCATTGGGTGCTCGGCACAATTACTAGTACTTTAGGGTCTGGAAGGAGTGGGAAATATGACCGTTCCTTGTCGGTTTTTGTTCTATGGCATCAAACGAAGTTTTTATGAGGGGCCGCAAGCCTTTGAGATGGGTGTACCAGAAGTGTAGGACTGTCTGTGACTCTGCAATGTCAGGAACCGCCTGTATAGTTACGTTTGGCTTGAATTTGGATGTCTGTGGCTCTACCTTCAAAGGTGAGGTCACTCCAATCCAGCTTGCGTTAATGCCTTTGTGATGTTCTCCGCGTTTGAAAATAGGAAATATATCGCCGAGGTATTTCTGAGTTCACTTATCTCTATGTCGTGGATGTAAATGGGTGCTGGCGTTAGATTAAGATGTCCGTTTTGAGCTGTCCACGGGAGCTGAAATGGCATAGCTTATTCAACAGTAAGAAAAAAGTCTGTAAAATTAGAGAGACAGAATTGCATAATTAAGCTCTGCGTTGGATTCAAGACTTGACAGCATTGTAATGACATTCGCGTCGTATTTTGGAAGATGCATCCAATTGGACTCTCTCATGACGAGTTATAATTGTTTATAATGAAATAAATAATTGCTATTAGCTTATTGCTGAAAATATTTTTGGCTGTTTCCATAATGTAAAAAAATGCGAAATAAGTGACTTTAAAAATCATTCTTTTATGCTTAAAACTATCTTAAAACGACTTCTTCTGTAATAGACCACAGGGTTTTTATATTTTCTAAATGACGTGATTCCTTATACATAGTTCTGGTTAATGTGATTCGTTTTTTAACCATTTTTCCCGGTGTAGGTTAATATTCTTTGGAAGTTTTGGCTGTGACGGCGGTTAGTGATAACTCAAGGGGGGGAGGGGGCAGAAATAAATATTTTTTGCAATTAAAAATAATTTGTTTTTCAAGTTTTCTTTCGACTGAATCCCCAAATACGTAGAGAGGCACGCCTGTGTTATTAAGTATTTTCTCGTCATCGTCAGTATTTCGATCCTAATTTTGGTTTACGTACTGCAAGCTTTCCATTCTTGTCTTTTCAAAATTAGTTCCTTCACCCCTTGATAGCTTCAGTTTTACGTCCTTGTTAATTTTCCTCATGTGCTTGTCTCTTGATCTTCCCTGCAGAATTTTTTTCTCCCTCAATTTTTCCTCACGTATTCGCCATACATTAGTTATCCAACGCAGAGGGACTTGTGGGCCGCACGACCCAGATTTTAGACGATGCGGATTACGGAGGTAACAGCCGTCATGAAGACGCGCTTCCAATTGTGGAGCGCCGAAGCAGCAGTTGACCAACACGACCCAAAGTCCTCCACGAGGATCTAACCCCACTGTAAAATCCTTCGGTTTCCGAAATGGCGTCCTTCCGCCTTGTGTCTTTTTATCCCAGGGAGTCCACCACACAGGCCGCTTCCCCCTTTACTCCTCCTCCTCCCCCCATTTTTTCCGAAGTCCTCCTCCCCCCTTTCCATTTCTCCTTCCTCCATCTTGGTCTTCATTGTGGGGTGCAGCTGCTTGAAACGCGGAGATCCTTGCCCTGACCGCACGCCCCGACTACCTGGGCACTAATCTTTCTTTGAAATGCCCCCACCGTGCGCTCTCCCGTCTTGTTCACCTCCTTCCCCCCTCGCCCACATCTGTGCTCCTCCAACCCACGTGACCCTAACTCCTTTTAACGCAAAACCCGACCACCACCCATCCTCCTCACTCCTACACGCCCACGCTTTGCTCACGGGGTAACTACCAGCTACGCTACATGTGAGCTCTCCGCCGGCATGGTCTTCGGTACCCCTCCAAACCCCCCTTCTTCCCCTCCTACGTCCCTTTTCCCTTCTCCATTTCCTAATACTCCCCTATGTAATCACACCTCCGACCTCCCCTCGTTACGCCTCCCTACACCGTCGGATGAGGCGTCCCCACCTCTCAGGTGCAGATGTTTTGCGGTGCAAGCATTTCGGGGAAGTGCACATACGACCACCAACCCTCCCCCCCCCCCAGTATTTTCGTCGCGGTTCCCTTTGTGTATTTTTTTAAAGGGACGATAGAGAGCAACGCCCGCGGGATCTGACGCGAATTAGGGCGAAATGGTTAAGTAGGCGTGCGGTGGCTTTAATTTTCCGAGAACTCGCAGTGTTATCCCTTTCGTTTCGCGCGAATTTTTTCGGTTCATTTCCATATTTTTTTAAACATGTCTGCCCAGACAGATAGAAGACAGGTCGTAGTAGGAATGTAGAGAAAAATTCGTCTCTAAAACAACCCCTAGCGCAGTGGTGCGTTTGCTACGACTCCACGGGGAGTAGGCATACTAGGCGGGTGGTCCCGGGTCGGGTGACGGAGGGAGCGAGTGGATGTTGACCTGCCTGCCTTCAAGGGGCCTCCACGTTACACCCCCTACGTTTTGAGCGTAAATTTGGCCAAATTCTCTAGTTTCTCATTGTTAATGTAATCATATCTTGAAGCGTTTGGGCCATTCGAGGAGTGTATTATTTTTTTGTGCTTTCACTGTCCCTGAGATTTTTATCGAATTGATAACAGCCCTGAATATTAGAGGATTGTCCGTCAGGTCCCCACGCACATTTCTTCTTACGTGTCTGCCGAGAAGGTTTTAAAATACCATAGAATATACTAATTAATGAAATATTCGGATTGTAATTTTTTGCGAAATTTTTTATTCTGTCAACAAACCTACTGAAGAAATAATCCTTACTTCCTTGCCTAATTCTCAGTTAAAATATTTTCTGATATCCTAAATCGTTTCGACGGGGCTACTGCCTCTTTATTCCCCAATTAATATGACCACAGTTGTCAACCTGAAGATTTGTTTTGATTGTAAGGGTAGGGATCCACTAATACTAAGCCCACGGTATGTGAGATTCAAACGTCTAAGTGGGTGCTAGTTTATTTCCTTGTGCCTCCTGTGGTTTTTAAGAGAGACCTGGCACCAGTAAAATCACATAGCTTACTTAGGTGAATCTGAGGGACCCACAAGCATCACCCGGAATGTAACCCGGGTCCTCTGATCAGATCGAACTCGTCGATCTAACCACTGGACTACCACACCTCTCTGAAATACTAAAATTCGAATGTTCACTACCATAATTGATGTATATTTGAATCGTGGGTACTTTGTCGTACTTTTAGTCTGTCTCCGTGTTTGTTAACCCCTTTGGGAAAGCGTTAGGTTTAAAGTTTAAGGAAGCGCCAGTCAAAAAATTTGAACACGTCTGCACTCTCTCAAGGGCATGGGGTTCTCAAATATTTATTCGCATCCCTTTTGGTAACGGAGACAGGCGAATCAAGGGAGTTCGAATGACGTTTGCTCGAGAGGGGAATATAAATGAAGGCATCTAAACTGTAGCACAGTTGCTCTCGACCAGGAAAATGCACGGATCTCTTTAAGGATTATTCTACAGATTCCTAATTGAGAGTATTCTGTACATTTTAGTTATAGGATAGCGAATGTAAGAATTAACATTATATTTTTGAATGAGCGGCTACAAATAACTGCGTTGCATAAATAACACAACTTTGATCCAAAGAGAAAGGTGCGAGGGATTGCCCACGAAATAATTGCTACGGTTAGCAGCTTGGAAAATTACGAATGAAGATATTTTAGTTCAATTTTATGGTAAAAAAATAAATTATTCTTCATTTATTGAAGTCAATGGAATTTAATCGTCTCCACAGTGCATTGCGAACATTCAAAAGCAGTTTCTCCAAATGATGTGGGCCGCCGTTGGAAATTTTGGAAATCCGTTGATTTCAGTAGTATACAGTAATTGAAGTTGTGTAGTTTCTTTTCGTATTATACCATATTTTCATATCAGCGTCTCGACGCAGGCCCGAGGGTGTCTCAATTTAGACGTAAATATATTGTTAAAACCTTAGGAACTTCAGTTGTGAATTTAGCCTAGACTAGTACAGAGAATTGAAAAAAATTCGTTGTGAGACGCGACTGCCCAGTACCATCAATGCAAAGACAGCCATTTAATAGTGTTCCCACCTAAATTCTCAATTTTTACGCGGAAGGAAATGTTCTTAGTGGAATTTATCTGATTATTTCATTTTTTATCTTTTGCTATCGAAAGTTTTAGTTTTGCTTACTTACGCGGGACAACAGTTTACGTAGCATAGTTATCCTCAGCTTGTCTTCTGTAACTAGACAAACCGTATGGTCTATATATTTACTGTTTACGTCGCCAGCCGTTTCTTTCTCCTTTGCCATTTCGATCCCCAGAGTCCCGCTAGTACACCATCAGTCACTCCGCATAATAAAAGTTCATCGGAAGAATTTTTCGTTCAACGCTCTCGATGAGCCTCGGAGCCCTCGGCCGTTCTTCGACGGTCGTCTATGGTGAGTTCAGCAGTACCAACCGCAGCGTTGGCTGCGATAGAATTGGGGAGAGGAGTGTGCTACCTGTCACGGGCATGTTGCCTTAATGAGTGGGACTTCCGTCAGCCCCGAGAGGTCAGGCCGTAAACATGAACTGCGCTGCCTCTCTGTAGAGAAGGGACCGCCCAGCGGCCCACCGCCCTTGGGTCCGCCACCGCCAACTGGTCTCCTTGAATATAGTGTTCGCGCTTCAATGAGCTGGATTTGACTTACAAAGCGTTTTATTGCATCGTATGCGGCGGTTCCTGTGCTTTTAATCTTTTCCCTTTCGAGTGCGAGCTTTGTAAACATTTTCACAAGCAATAGTTTGAGAAGATCTTAGCCCAAGATGGTTTGGAATTATCCATTTTTAACAGAAGGTAATGTACTGGAACTTTTTGCCTGGATATATTTCAGGATTTTTCCCCAAGACAAGATTATGCAAAAATAAGAATTGAAAAGATTCTCTTGCTCATGAATGATATGTTTCTCCTGTTTGGATCATTCAGTATGATGAGAGAATTTTTTTATTAATTTCTTTTATGTAACTATGACAGCGGGTTTTATTCTAATAAGGCTGGATAAGTGGTTGCAAGATGAATTGAGAGGCACTGGAATGATTAAAGAAGGTGGTAGAAGAGAGAATACTGGGAAAGCGAGGTAGAGAGAGAGAGAGAGAGGAAAATAATGGGCACTTTAATGAAATTCATATGAGCAGGAAGTATGCAGAGTTAAATAATAAATGTTACAATATTTTGCATCGAGTTTGCGGTTATGTTGTGTCATGGCGTGTAAAACATAGAGACGTACCGTATTGTGTGCTGCTAGGATCCATCAAAAACCTACCCTTAACCGGTAGACTACTACTGATAATCAGTAACCACATAAATATCGAACAAATGTTCCCACATTGGCATGTTTTCTTAGAAGAAAGCTCAGAAGAATAATAACGCTAAACCAAGCGATTAGTACGCTCACCGTAACTGGGAGGGTAGTGGGTTTAGTTATGCAAATCCATGTTCGCGAACGGATTAAAACGTGTCACCCTCCACCCATGTCTTCTGCCGTCATGAACTCAAATATCTCTATCATTGTTAACCTTTCCGCACTTAGTGCTCCATGCCGTTTCCTCGGTGAGGTTAATGCCAGTTTATTATGATTAGGGGTGACCAAACTTTCATGAAGATGAGTCACTCTGGAGTGCTTCTTGTGCGCGTTGGCCAGAATATTACGTAGGGGAGGGGTGAGGGTGGGAGGGGTGAGGGTGGGAGGGGTGAGGGTGGGAGGGGTGAGGGTGGGAGGGGTGAGGGTGGGAGGGGCGTGTCGTTTTGAAAGGGAAGTTTCATGTCAGGCACGTAGCCAGGGCTTTAATGCGAGGAGTGGGAGAGGTTCCGAGGTGGGCTGCGCAGGAAGGGGGGGAGCAACCACCACGAACGCTTAGTAAACCCCCCCTGGAAAACCCCGCAGACGTTCCGGGTGTCCGGTGGCCGAAGCGTCCCAACTCCTTCATACTACGTGCCCGGTTTACATTTGCCAGCAATAAGAGTTGGGGATATTGGGTAGCGGAAAGCTTTTGGGAGATCTGGCACTCTCTGAAGCCAATGCACTAGGCGGAGAAGTTTCGAACCAGATACTGCAAGACGTGACGAAAACAATAATTTACTTATTAAAATATTTATACTTTTGAGGGTGTATCAAAAGATTAATGCTGTCCAAGGCGGTCGAAAGGACAGTGTATGGCTGTGAACTACAATTGTTACATGGAAGCGAGACTTGGTTTTACCTAAATACGATAAATGTGAAGTAAATGCAGAGGTTCTGGGATACTTGAAAAGTGTGGTGATATTTGAAGATGAGGTATACGTGGGGAATGAGTGGCTTCGGAAAGAATGCGGATTGGATATACCAGTTACATACAAGTGTGAAAGAAGTATGCTAGGCGGGTTTGGTCTGGTGGAAAGAATTGATGGAGGAGTCGAGTCACCCAACAGATACGAGTATGTATGAGAGAAGAATAAATTGTTTGAGAAGAGGGGTTAGCATAAGATAGTCACGCCTGAATTTGACTGGGAAAGTCATCGATAAAAGGAATATTATAAGTCTCAGAAACATGAGAGCATGTGCAAAATAATCTATAAGAGTCGCAGAAGCGAAAGAAACACACGATGGCAAAGCAGTATGGTATAAATCGGTAAAATGGAGTTTTTCCTGACAGCTTAGTATCAAAATATTTTAACCTACCTTGAGTAAAAATGAATGAATTGAAAAATTCGCATGTAAAAATTTCGTAATTTCCCTTGCAGTTGTAGTCCACATTTCCGGTTTCATCAACCTTTTTGCTCGTTATTTTTCCCTGTTGAATTAATTATTTAAGAAGAATTACCTAAAATAGAATCAATTTTTTAACGTAAGGCATAAGTTTTACACGGTATGGGTTGAGGAAGCAAAAAATATCCTCCCTTCCAAGTTTCATCTCTGTTTCAGATCGTTCAGAGCTTTTGGAGGCCTGCCTTTTTTCTGCTTTCAGTGGAGACATTTTAGGGAAGAGGTAATTTATGGATCCCGTTTTAGATGTGTCACGCTGCTCTTGAAACATCCTCTGGATGAACCTCCTTAATGGTGAAAAACGTGAAGATGTGTACAGTGGAACTTTGAGAGATTTGGTTGTGGGGTTTCGTCGAGTGAAAGGCACCAAAATATGCAAGAGCTATTTAAAAAAATTTTAATTGTACGGTTTGATTCAAGACAAGCGCTGGAATTGCCATAATCGTTGAAATCGAGTAATAAGTGATAAGTAATGAATTCATTTTCCGTAACAACACGTAGAAATATTTATGTTATTATTAATTAATTTAATCGACATAAAAGGAGTTTTCCATTTTTTTGTGTCTTTTCTCATGTGGTTATTTTATCCCGTTTTACACTACGACACGAATAATACGCACTTAAGTTTCAGTTATTGTGTCCTGGAGTACCTATGTACACAAATATTAGTCGTTCCCGAGGGTGGTCGATAATATTTATGGTAACTATTTTGTGTTCCTTTGGGTTTAATTCTTAGAATGTAAAAATGAATGCCAAATATAATGTTTATCCGAGGACGAACATAGAAAGCAAAAGATCATTTGATCGAATAATTTTTCCATGTTATTTTCTAAGTAGCATGAAATGTTTTTGTTGTACTTTTATCTCTGTCGGAAAATAGTTTTTTGCTGTTATTTTTTTACGAATAGGCGAAAGTAATATCGGATACGCACAGATCGCCGTATTAACCGGGGGGGGGGGGAACCCTGAATATTTCACACTCGTTACTAATGAGGAAGCGTCCACGGGTAAGATTGTCTCGATTCATTCTTCAACAAAAAGAAATCTTGTCTAGCGTCCTAAATTAATCGTCTTGTTTTCGTTCTCCAGGTATGCGTGTGCGTGTACATAGGGCGAAATCTCGATCGGCAGTCGCTTCGTTATTTCTTTTTTCCCTCTTTTCGCCCTCGGAATTCCTTTGCGCTCCTCGGTGGGAAGGGCCGCAGGGTTTGGAGAGAGATGGAGGGGGTATGACGAAGAAGGTTTACCTGCGTGCCGCGCATCTTCGAATTCAAGAACTGTCCGTCAAGCACCGGGGCGCGGTACGGCGGTGCCACATCTCCCTCCCCGGCGACGAAACGGTCGAGTAGTGCGGCGCTAAGGGGAGGGGCGGAGGGGGATGGGGCGGGAAACCATCGGTCGGATGCGGGCTCACTCAGGGTATTCGTGGAGGGTCGTCTTAATTTCTTCGATGGCGGCAATCGGCAACGCCGCGTTGTCGACCCCCTCGAGAGAAGAGCGCGCCCCGAGCGAGGGAGTTGTGAGGGAAGATGATGGTGTAGCTGCCGGGGGGAGGGAGAGGGTGGGAGGATCCGAGGGAGAGAGAGCTCGAATCTGCATTCGCGCCCAGGGAGCCTGGAAAACTTGCGAGGGGATCTGTGAGGGTAAGGAGGTTTCCGGTGCCCTTAACCCCACCCGCCTTCCCCCAACCCATCCTCGTGCCTCCTTTCACTGACGTGAGCCACCCCTGGTCCCTCGCCCTATCCCTCCCGCTCCCATTCCGAGCACAAAAGGGAATCCATGCACGTTCCTTTAGAAATCCCTCAGATGGAGGGACAAGTTGTGTGTATGTGTGTGTATTCCCCCCGTCCGCCCGTGAAACCAACCTCCACCTCTTTTCTTTGCACCTCCGCCCGTTGGACTCCCCCGCTTTCTGGGGTCACACATCTCCGCGTCGCCCGCAGCAGTCTTTCTTCTTTTCCCGCTCTCTCCCATTCCCTCCTCGGCCGTTCTCCACTGGAGGGTTGGAGAACGGTCGGAGAGGAAAACGAATAACGTCTCCCACCTTTTGATCCGAAAATTCCACCGCGTTGGTGTGAGTGGAGCCGCGCTCCGTGTGTTGGAGATTCGGTGAACGGGAGAAGTCGTCGGGCTCCACGATCTTGGTTTAATACATTTCTGCCGGACAGGAAGGGTAAAAAAATGTTCTCTAACCCCGGAATTATCTTAGTCACTCATGCAAAATGGAACACTAATTTATCTCCCGAAGTAAGGGAAATTTCAAAGCGTGTTTCCTTTGTTTTCGTCGTTAAAATGGCCGTTTCCTACGAGATTAATCCTGAAAGTGTCAAATTTATCATCCATCAATCCCTCACGCTCATTGTGCAGGCGCAAACCCAAATCCAAGTGGAATTTAATCCGATTTCTCACCAGCTATTGATATATGATAAAGCAAAGGTTATTTGCTTTCAAGTCTCCGGTCACGACACTCGCAACAGTCGGAAAATTGCGAACGTTTTTTGCATGTGGGGTTCAGTTAATACCTGTTTTAATCAACTTATTACCTCCATTACCTTCATTTAAAATTCTCATATTCATCGTCTTCGTGTTAATTTCAATTTCATTCCACAATTTTATCGAGGAGCGCAATTTTAAATTTTCCAACCAAGACATTCCACTACTCAGGAGCGCATTGCCAATTTAATACTGCACGTTGCCTGTCGTGTTTATTCTGTGGTATTCGTGTTGTGTAATTCTTTAATCCTTATCTGTCACAGTCAGTCTTAGTTCCATAACTCCAGCGGCAAAAATCACGCGAATGCGTCGGGTATAGTTTCTCATGGTGCTCAGGAAAGCACAAGTACTCTGTAGCGTGAAGTATTTTTGCTGTTGATGAACGATCCTCGTTTCATGTCATCCGAAGCAGGTTCCAATACAACGGAGTTCTTCATCCGGCCAAAAAATGTTAAACGCCATTGTTTGGCTAAATTGGAGTAAAAGTAAACCTCGAATCGTATGATATTATGCCAAAGAATTGACATAAGATGTTTATTGTCCTTGTGAAAGGGGTACTGCGTATGGGAATTCATGATTTGTTGTAAGATGCGAGAAAATGTGTCCAGACAGGAGCATTCCCTTCCTGTAGTTCGGCATCCCCATGAGTGACTGTGTTAACACTTTCTTCTTTCGATATTTTTTTATCGCTCCTCAAGATGATTCGAATATTGGGTAAATTTTAAATATTTTGTTTAATATATAGTTCCGCTTGGCCCCGTATATGGTTCGGTTGACTTTATGCATTAGATAAGTGTTTTTTTTTATTTTTAACGATCTCTGCTGTAGTCCTGTTTCCATTATTTAAATTTGAGTTCACTCTCCGGATGTTTCTAATATGCAGGCTAATTGTTTTACTTTTTAAATTACGTCAAAAAAGTGTTGGTTTTCGAAAAGCCCGGATACACCAAGGCGAGCTATCATTTTTAAAAGTTTTGTGACCGATGGCCTTCTATTCTGAGAGAATAATAGTCGTAGAGAGGTTTAAATTATCGTCTGCTTTCATAAAAAGAGACGTTTCAGGCGTGATATGGTGGAATAACATGATTAATTAAAATTAGTCTGCTTTGCTGTTTGATATGCTCCTTGTGCCCGTAAATAATTAAGAAATAGATAACTTTGTCATCTCTTGAGGGATTGTGAAAGGTGATTGAACATCTTACGATGACTTGTAGCTGTTTCTCCGGGGTATAGAAGTATTTTCCACCAGGACTCTAGGCACCGTATTTCCCAAAATGTACATTCAATAAATCCGCCCCTTGCCTCCTCAGCCGGTGAAAGGCATTCTCTTGCGATCATTTGGTGATCCGTTCAGCTGCTGTGTGCAACAGGTGGTGTACACTTAATCGCTCTGCAAGTATTGCTTTCGCAGTAAACGTTGGCAGTTCGCCACCACGCTAAAATGCTCCACCGTGGTACATGCATTGAATACGCTGTGCGAGCCTAATCGCCAGTTCTTATTTTTTTCTTTAGTAATTTTGTGATTTTTGCTTCCATAGCTTTGGCATACATATCCGATTGGACTGACCTGCACTGAGGCTTTATCTTATCTTTTTGTTTTGTATTTCAATAACTCTTTTCCTAGGGATTCTATTGCGACTACTTACGGATTATGCTTCACGGTTTGATAGGCGCGTAAACATGGACCACGTTCGTATTGCCTCAAACTTAAATGATACACAACTAAGAGTAATTAACTTTGAAATAGAAATTTATAAAAAACAATAATTTGAATTCCGCAGAAAAATACGACATATATTTATTTTTTTGAGGCGGATGTGACGTAAATTTTCCGAAGTTTTATGTGAGCGTAAAATCCCTGCATATTGTATTTAGGCTTCGCAATACTGGGCAAATTAACTGGACGACGGGTTCTACGATTCCCAGTGCTGATTAAACACAAAGAGCAATTAAGTGTAGTTAAATGAAAATATTTCTAGTGCGCACAACTAAATTCAATGGAAGTCTCTCTGCGGGAGGTTACTTGCATTAAGGGACCACATTCTATTTGAATATTCCAACGTCAAAAGTTTAGTTTCTAATTGTCGAAAAATGTAATCGTGTTATTCGAGGGATTCCAGCAATTGTTTCCGTATTCCACCTGCTGGAAGTACCTATTCAGTTTGTATGCGGAGGTATCTCGCGAGTGCTAACTCAATGTAACGAATCACCACTTTTCAGGAAAAGCTCGTTTTCATCGAAAATCCAACGTTCTCTTTTCCGAATTAGGTACTCGTGTGGCCAATAACTCGCCTGCAATAAATCGGAGACCCGAAGGAACGAGGGAGCTGCTGAAAAAAAGAGGAAAGCCCAGGTTTTGTAAACGTCAGGTGAATTTCCATTGCTGTTAAATTGGTTTCCGTGCATTCTCTGGCATCCGGTGCGGAGCGAAGGGGTACTAGAATCCTCCACGTGCGTGAATAAATCTCCGCTTTGGATTGACGCTCATGGCATGGGAATAGCAAAGGCCTCTCAAACGTGTTTCCGTAACACCTAAGTGATTCCCCCTTTTTTGTGGTACAGTTTTTCTGCTGCACCAGCTCCTCTCGCCGAGGTCAAAGTCTTCATAATTCCACTCCACCAATGAAGCCTAAGCAAATACTGAAAATCGTAATTTTATATATGAACTTACAGCAATTCACATCAATTTGACAATAAGGTTAAAAACAATCTACGGAACTGTATATCGTGGTGTTTTATTATCCTCAAGGAAGTTTATCATTATTTAGCTCTATATTTTTGCGGACGAAGCTTGCCTTATGCGAAAATTTAATCCGGTGTTTCCGGATTATTGGAAATTTAATCCTTGGAAGGGGATTAAGAATACCGAATGGATATGAATTAAGTGCCTTTGGTTATCGAAACAGGGATTCCGTGGAGAGTTTTGCTCCGAGACTATGGTGCAGGAAAAAATACGTACGTGATTTTGTAGATGCCGTGGTGAAGGGGTTGGAACAGAACAATAGTTTCATGTGAGGCTCATATGGTTGAATTACACAGATCTTACATTTTAATCTCTGCACCTTTTGTGCAAATATTAAATGCTTGCCCTCGTGCGAGAAGAAGGCCAATGAGGGACAGGCTGCTCAGGAATCTGTAAGCTCTTATTGACGCATTCAAGTCAAACTCGTTTTTTTAAAAAGCGCAGGTGCGGTTAATCATCCGTAGAGTACGATCCGTGAATGTAATTCGCAATTCCCTTGAGTACAAATGGAGGAAGTCCTACCTACATCAGCTATGGACAAAAACAGTACAGTCAGTCTGAAACATTTTCTGGAAATAAACTCTTTACATAAAACAAATTGGTTATAAGTTTTAACATCACATATTTTGTAAGGGAAAAAAATCTTCGTATTTCCACTGTATTTTATTCAGACACGACCCGGATTTTCGAAGTTCAACGTCGACGTCAGCATGCCTCAGATCGAAACCCTACCCAAAATATACGACTCGTAATTACTATTACGTCTCGTAATACTGTGGAAATACATAGTTATCGTTTTAATTATAAAATAAATCAATTCCATAAAGTTACCCCCCTAAACAACCGTTATATCGTACAAATTATTACTCATTTATTTGTTAAATATTTCTTTAAGACGATTACATGTTATTATTACGTATGAAAAAGTATATCACTGCCACTTTCAGTTCGCGCTAAGTTAATAGTTGGCCAATGATTCATGCATGTGGTATTCTCTGTGTCATTTCGAGTGAACGAATGATTTAGTGCCTTCGTGCAAATCGTTGTTGGGGGTTGTTGAGCATTGTTCCGGGCACCAATGAGGGCCCTCTAATGCAAGAGTACAAACTAAGATTATCTGAACGTGACAGAAAACGAAAACTGACGGATTGGCTACCGGTTCAAGAGGACCATTGCGTCACGTGTCGCCTCTTCTGTTTGCATAAGAAATTATTGAGCTACGCGAGGGCATTATCCTTTTCCAAATAATTCATTATTTTTCTGTTTATGTGTTACTAATAAGACCCCTTTCTTTCGGCGTATATGCACATCATTCTGGTGATGTGTTCGATCACTAATTTGGTTGCACATTTCCGTGCAACTGCATTGCAAATTTCTAGCCAAGGGAAACATCGAGGAACGTACCATTCACTTCGGTAGTGGGAGTTCAAAAAAAATACAAGATGTTACACCACCAACCCCGCAGGGAGTCTGTAGATTTGGCGTGGATACTTGCCGGAATAAAAGGCGTCGCATCGGGAGGCATCGGTTCGCCTCGGGATTTAACAAAAAAAAGTAAAACAAAAGGATGAGGAACTTCATGGCAAGTCCCTGGTGTTGACTCTCCTTGTTATGAAGCCGAGATGAGACATCGAATGTGCTGTATTTATCTTTGGCCCGCCTGGAGTTTTTTTTCTTGTTGTCTGAAAAATTAATGCGAGGGTGTAAATCTCACGGAATTGTGGCTCGTAAATTTCCCGAGTGCGGTGCATAGGTGGCCCCCGCCTCTTCCCCACCCACCCGCCCACTCCCCCCCTCCTTACGCTCCATGCAGCCCTTTTAAGCTGGCAGATGCGCCGTCAGTCTGTGTTAAATTTCGGACAGCTGAGGTTTTGTTGTCGATGCCTTCCGAGTCGCTCAAGATGCACCAACACCCCCACCCTCGTCATTCCACCACCCCCCCTCCCCAATTGCCGTCTTCATGCACGCCAGCTGTTTCGGCGCGCCGGGGCGGGTCGGGGTGACTGGGCCGCAAGGGGTGCACCCGCACTTAAACCGTCCGCTTCCTCCGGGCCGGGACGGTTCCGACCAAAGGAGTAGGTACATGCTCACTGCCATCGCACAAACACACGCACAACCTGAGGATAGTTGGCCAGGGTAGGATTTAGCCATGCCAATCCCGTTGGGTGTGGAGTTCGCACATTGGAGTCAGAAGTCATTATTTATTCACCATGTGCTCATTTATTAAAAAATTTTAAACGGAAAATTATCTAAATGGTTCGGTCTAGACCTTAAAGTCGCGCCGCTACATGTTAAACTCATTGATGTTTGTAGATGGTTTAATAGTAAGAGCACAGGAATACGGTGATATCCGTGCAAGCGTAAAGGAAGCCGTAGATTACTTCATGACGCAATGTAAATATTCGTTCAAGTATTACGTGTCATTATTTTCGAGCACTTTTTGTTCCTCCTTCCCATGTACTTACGTACTAAGGCAAGGAAAGTTTTCGCTGATCTCGTGACTCCTAAACCTTTTTTTTATTAATTAATATAAATTAACATATGAATTAACCCTTCGACAAGTGAATGTTTTCCACAATTATGACATATAAAGAATTGAAGAGTACCAAGAACAATACCTCGGGGAATTTTGGCTCACTTTGCATTGTAACAATATTATATTCTTAATAATTAGGAGCGGTAAGGTATGATCGTCTCCATTTAAAAGCTGAGCAAACCCGTTCACGATCACGGGGTATGTAAAAAGCAGCTTTTCTTATGAGTCGAAATCTAAACTGCTCCGTTGTCATTTAATACAAGGGTAAACGGATTGAAAGAAAGGATGTGTACAAGTGATTGCCATAGGGCTATAAAGGCGTTAAGTGCTTCCTCTTCCCCATTTTCTGTGTGCAATCCTACACCCTCCCAAAGCGTCTTTTACCTGGAGCGATCCCCATAGCGAACCGTGCACAAGTATACGCCTCTCTAGGATTCGTATGCATCATAGTGAGTATTGCTCGCGGCGAACGCTTAAAACGATGCGTACAGAATTTAATCAGGCAGAATATTGACTAATGAAATAGGTAGTGGCAAAAACCATAAAGAAACCTAAACGGATATGATGCAAACAAAAACTTATAATACAAATCCTAGATGGAGGATGCATCGCGGCACAGCGAGGGCTGCTGTAGAAGTAAGTGTGGCTAACATTCCACGTTAGTTCTGTTTATTTTTTTCTTAATTTATGGTTATTTAATATATTCTTTGCCCTATGGCTACCAAAATGGCCAAAAATATCATGTTGGTGTATATACGCTCAAAATAAAAAATATGAATAGTTGCACTAAATACTACTATAGTTACATTTTATTCCATATTAATCCAAAACAAACAAGCCAAGTATTTATAGGAAATACTGGTAACCCTCTCATGGAACCTTTATGGGACTATTCTGATAATCCCCATTTTAAATACAAACGTGCAAAAACAAGTCTAAATGAATCCTAATAATCACCTAATATAAAATTGACATCAGCTGCACTTGCATACTATACTCGTTAGCTTAATTTCGCCCTTAAGCCACTTATATCACACAGCCGTTTGTCAGCATAGCTGGGTATCGGTATAAAATGCGCCAAACGGCGCAGTACTTGAGCATCAGTCAGTCAGTCAATAGTTAAATATTGAAATTGGTTAACACCCCACAAGCTAAGAGTTACTTATTCGCGGCAATCTGAATAATAATACAAATTGGTGATTTTCATTGATTAATAATTAAATTAGTTGTAATGAAATGAATAAGTTATTATATTGGAAATAGTTACATTACCAATAAATCAAGAATCTGTATTATTATATATTTAAAGTGGCCGTGTTTTTTTACTAATATTATTGATTAAAGAAACAGCGTAATGGTACTATTCCTCCATGTTAATTGAACAGCGAAATATTTGTGTATTTTTTCTACAGAATTCATGAATCAGCACATGAATACGTTATTATTTAACCGAACGACTAACTACAGGTGTGACGTTGTGGAAATTCTTGATGATTTTAGCGACTATATCCGTAATTTTTTCTTCTCGATTGACAACCGATTTTCGATAATATAAGTCGATGGAAGCCTCTCTCGTGAGCCTTTGAAAAAATGAAACCTTCTTCATCTTTCCTCGATTGGCTTGATTTCTGGGCACGCGCTTTTAGGGTTTTTAACGAAATTTCGGCGCTTCACGCTCCGGATGCGGGGGAGGGGAGGGTGCAGATGGGGAGGGGTTCTCTAGAGACTTCCGATGCGTCCCAGACTCCCCGTGTCCAATTTTTTTCGTCCCTGTCTCACGAGAGGCACGCGCTGGCGACTCACTTTCGTGTGTTGACGGCACGGAGAGTGGGAGGGGGTGGGGTCGGGCGTAGGGGGTGGTTGGAGCGAGGGAGGAAATCCGGCGTGAAGGGCGGTGAGGAGATAAGGCAGGAAGCCTCAGGCGGCCTCGAACTTCGACCAATATTGGACCGAAGACGTTCGAACGTCATTGGCATCGGACTTTGATGAACCAACCAATATTTGGTCAACATTGACCGCTCGGAATATGTCAATGGATAGCAACAGTGTCTGAGAATAATGTCGGCCACATAAACTGATTTAGCTTTTTCAGTTTTATTTTCATGGGAACACAAAAATACATACTTTACTCAGAGTAATCTTAGAGCAAATTTTTCGCATGTATTTAGAAAGAAATAAGCACTTTGTGACTTCCACACTTTAAAAGTGTGGAAGTCACAAACTGCTTATTTCTTTCTAAATATGACGTCCTTCCACAAAATAAAAGCTTCTACCTTCGATTTAATTTTCGCATGTACTTAAGTGGATGCAAATCCTTGTATCTAAAATGGATACTTGCACTGGGACTGTTACACTGAAAAGTATTTTGAATTTGCTTGAACCGTAAAGGTTGCCAAAAAATATGAGATGAGAAATGATTAGCTTGAGGCTTCGGTTGATTTGATGTATTGTCGTACATTCTGTCGAAATATCAAAATGCAGTGTCCAGCCTAAAGGGGACACCACGTGAGTCGGTATGCAATTCTCTGCTTTTTCAAAGCGTGCAGTCTATGGTTGCGGGGCCCGTTACGCTGTAATGGACTCATTCGCACGCACGTGTTGTTGACTGCTTATATTTTGCACGGGCATTTGAGTCCCTCAATTGAGAATGTCGTTGATTAACATACCCTTAAATATTCTCCTTGCAGAGATTAGAAATCTGTAAATTTGAATTCACCTGATAAGAAATCACTGAATGAGGAGGAAGATAACGGGAAGGGAACAGAAGAATGAAATACATTTGTGAAATCTATCATCGGCGTGTTATCTTATTTGATTCACGTCGCGGAAGCATCAAACTTATTGGTTACGTGTCCGAAGAAACTTGATTTCTTCACTACTTCTTCTTCGTTACTGGAACACAATGTCGGGACAGTGTAGACAAACAATATCGAGTCGGTGACGATAGGCAATCATGGACCATCTTCAGCAAGTTACCATGTTAACGTTGTGGCGATACAGAGTCAATATTGGTCCATGGTTGTATACTTCATTCCAACATTGGCTCGAAAATGCTCCAGCTTTTTTTCTGAGTGGAACAAGATTAAAGATTACGAGTTACACCTTCGAGTCTCGAATGCGTTAATAGCTGAGCATCGCTAAAGTGTTATTCTGCTCGGCCTCCCTTTTCTCAGGAGTTATCCTGCTACCTACGTAAAAAAAATTTCTTACGGACGCACACGAAAATTTTTCCATCAATTTTGTGTGAAATTTTCTTTCAGCCCTCTGCCGGCAGACCATAGTTTTATGGTTATTTAGATGTTTAAAATTTTTTATCTCCTTACCATACGAGCTAGTATCATCAGGCCCTCTACATTATTTGCCAGTGTAGCTATGTCGTCGGCAAACCGCAGCATGATCGGCTGTTTTCTCTCTCTCTCTCTCGACTCCTATACTGCCTTTAAGATCTTTTTCATTCCCTCCTCATTGTATAAATTAAAGGTCAAGGACAATAATGAACAACTCTGCCTCTCACCCTTATCTTTATTTTAGCTTCTTCCCAACATATACCTCACACATGGTCGCTGCCGTCCGTACTTGCTCACATCGTGTATCAGTGTTACGTCTTAGTGAGTTTGTTTTTTTTCGGTACGGGACGCAATATCGTGCGGGTCCCATCGCACAGCCGGAGCACTCCCTGGGGTCCCGGAGAGAACGACGGGAAAGAAAGCCCGGGGCCCGAAAAATGGAGGAGTTCTTGGGCTGAGGTGGGGAGAGGAGAGGAGGAAGGCATTGAGTATGGCAGGACGTCTCCGGTATGGTTCACGCAACGAGCCAAGAAGATGGAGGGGCGTAGGGGATCCAAGGGAGGGGTCTTTAGGGCTCGGGGTTTGCGGAAAACGGGAAGAGGAAACAACACCTTTTTTAGGTTTTCAAAGTGTGGAAGGTGGCCGGGGACGAATGGAAAGGCAGCTTCCTCCTCCACTTTTTTTTTCTCTCCCTTTCGCGCAGCTGTGTGGGGCGAGTGAGTGAGGAGCGGCAGAGGTTCGGGTCTCCTCTTCCTCCCCGCGGGCTCCTCGACGGGGTCCCTCTCCTCCACGAGGCTCTTCTCTTTGGGCTTACAGCTGCCCGAGTCATGAGAATGTGAGCACCCTCCCCCGGACCTCCCTAACCCTCCCCCGCACCTCCCTAACCCTCCCCCTGGTCGTCTTCCGCGTCCCATCCCTATGGATCGGAGGGGATTTCGTGCGGGGGAGGAGTGGTGTGGGTTGGAAAGGGGATACGGGAAACACGAGGAGCGGGAAGGAAGGGGTGTCGAGTTAGGAATGGTAGGTCCGAGGAGCGGGCAGGGGCGGGAAGGAAGGGCCGTGGCTGGGCGGGGGATGCACACACGTCGGGGAAAGTGCAAGATGCGTGAAAAATGAGAGCGTGTGCGCTGTGAGGATAGGAGGTTGGGGGAAGGGTGTTGGGAAAACCTAAAGGGGTGCGGGGAGACCTTCTTGCCCTTCCCGGTGCAGCGGCGGGTGGTTTTGTTCGGAGCGTGAAAATCATTAAGTGCCCAAGAACCCTGCAGTATGGAGATGACGGGTATATCCATCTCTTTTTTAACTTTACCCTCCGCCCTAATTATTTTAAATATAATAGTCGTCGTGCCAATTAACATACTAGTTACATGCGTATTTTTTATCCTGTGGCTGATTTTTTTGGGTAAGGTATTTCTCCTCGGAATATAAATTGAGGAAGTGGGTATGTCTGGCAATATATGTTGTTATCGTTGCATTCCAGATGTTTCATTTTCCCATTTTAGTAGAAATTTGAGTCGTTTCGGCTAGGCTGCTTGCCCATAACATCAGTAGGAACAAAGTACATTTCTAAGGAATCACTCACGGAGCGAAGGTAAAATAACAGATTAAATCTTTTGCATGAATTGAAAGGATTCATTTTCAGCGATGATGTTGACAATGTATCATTACCCCCATCGTACTACGGCAGGAGAGATTATGTAAATATAATCAGAAAGATTAAGTATAGAGCGGATCCCACGAACGATAATGGATCAGAATAACGTTATCCAGGGAAAATCATTTTGTGTTGAAAATAGTCTGGCGTGTAAACACTCCCTGCCACACACCTTAGCGGTGGCTTGCAGTGTACTATGTAATAATAAACACAATTAAAAAAAATAATGAAAAAAAATTTGATCAGGTACGTCACGTTTCAGAGTGATACTGCGTCATCAGGTACGAATAGGTTGGGGTGCATATATTCTTATACAAGGGGCGTTCATTGTTCATCCTGATGTTATGGATGTATACAGTTTCCATGAAGAGAAGCCTGAAACCATAAAGTTTATTAGGCAGCGTCGTCTAGCCCGCAAATTTATTTTGACCCTGTGTTCGTTATTGATGCTGTGTATCATGTTTTTTTAAGGTAATCTACCGGATAAGGTAGGTTTTTGGATGGATACAACTATCAAATAAATATTTTGTGACTCCAAAAAAAACACACTCCAGCAACCTAATCTACATCAGATCCCTCTTCATCTCTATGTACTTCCTTTCGTCCCTTCATCCCGTCCAACATTCCTATCCTGTTCCTGCCCTTTCCTCGTTTGCCTAACATTCTCCCCTCTATTGCCTTCTTCAACATCCCACTGCCGCTCAATATTCCTTTCATCCATTTTTCCAATTTTCATGTTAAACTCGTTAATTATTCTCACGGACATATCCCATAAGTTTTGAGAACTTTAAAATTTGTGTGAACTAAAAAAGACCAATCATCCCAAAAATTAGGTTTTTCGAGCTGAGATTATGGAATAAATAATGCCATTTATAAGTTGTTTGGGGTGGCTATTCATACGTAAGCACACAAGTTCTCTAGTGGAAAGGATGGGAAATTATTATTTACACCAACCGGAAGGGCACCGCGTTATTTCTTTCTTTCTTAGAAATTATTCTCCTATTTTTTGCTGCCACTCTGCCATGCTATTTATTTACCGCACACCTTTTTTTTAGAAAAAAAATGTTCTACATTTGATTTAACTTATAAAAATTAATAAGAGGAAGTTTTAGATACTTTTTTCCAATTTATTACTACCATCTATCTGTGTCTTTCATTATATCTGATCGAGTTATCTGCGGAGTCGAGATTCAAATGTGAGAGTTTCTATTCATCCGATAAATTTGAGAGAGGAGATTTGGCAATGGGAGCCAACCGCGTTGGCCCTCAACACTTTAATTGCAGAATGCTACTTTCAACAATGAGGAACTGGAACTTAGCGGCTCCGTTCCAAGTATTGGGATCCCGACTCTGTATGTACTTGCCATGTATTTCCCTCTTTCTCTTTGAGAAATCCTCGTCGAACCCATAAAGACGTTATCTTTGTTTGAAAATATGTTGGGTCTACCTTCAAGTAATACCGTCCGAAGTTCCCACGCTTTTTGTTTCCTTGTCAGACGAGGCGAGTGAGATTCCATAATTTAGTCGTCCAACGTGTTATGAGGTATAATGTACGGGTACAAATTTGGATTGGTGGAAAGTTTCCGTCCATTGTTTGTGGTGATCACGGTTTGGAGCCGAGAGAGAGAGAAAGAAAGAGAAAGCCACATTTGGTGGGTCGATTACGGGGAAAGATGCTTTATTCTGAAAATTAGCCAAATCCACAGTCGAGGACGATGAAATATGAGCATTTAAAAGGACGTCGTAATTCTCAGTTCATTCGATTTCAAATGGGTTCTGCTCAAGCGTATCCTATTCCGTGACGGTCCATGCAAAGAGAAACGTTGGACTTTAAAAAAAGTTAGGCGTCGATGGAGAGGTTTATGTCGGAAAAGTCATATGTCATACTTCCGAAGGTGAGGGAGAACCAGGAAACGTTAACCTACTATGAACGAGTCAACAGTGAAGTTGGAATTATTATCCTGAAAATTATAGGTTTCGCGTTAGAATGGGGTTTCATGAAATTATTATGTAAGAAAAATTGAAGATCAAATTTCGTGCCCTTCACAGATGAATGTTCCATTACAGGAGTCAAAATCTAAAGCAATTTTTCCAGGAGAGAACTGATCGATAAATCGTAATATGGGTCGATTAAAATTGCACATGCTACATTATTCCATAGTACGCATTCAAAGACGTGAATTACGTGATAATAATCATGGGATAACATTATCTCATCGCATGAATTAAACCCAATCACTAGGACTCTAACAAGCTCATAGTCTATCCACCTTAAAGCATCAAAAGACTTGCGTTCCTCTCTTTGCAAATGTTTGTCGAGGAAATGATTTTGTAGTTAATTAATTTTCTGTAATGAGAAACGAGGCGTTTAACTGAAAATCGGGCATTGTTCGCTCACCAGACTTCCTCAAAAAGTGGCCGCTTTTGTGTGGGATTTGGAAAGGCTTTCGGCGAGAGCGTCCACAATGGGGTTATAGTGATATTTGCAAGCGAGTCCGTCTTCCATGGACCGCCTAGAAGACAGGCGTATGTGTTATAGCGGCTTCCTAACTGAAGCTTTGTACTGTGCCGCCTTCGGACTTTGTTGAATTAGCCGACGTCCAACACTGACGTCAAGCCCTAGAGTGGGATTAAGAGCGAGGAGGGGAGGGTTATGGGCTATTTGGACAAATTGTGTTCCTCGGAGGGAGGGTGGAGGCGAATGACATCCCGCCAGCTTCACATGATAATTGTTACACTCTTAAAAAAGTTCTTTATAGGCCATATTTCGTGCGGAAAACTGATGCCAGTAACCTCGTGGACTTCTGAAGGGCGAAATGGCGCAAATTACATTCCACACAAAAAATGCGACTTCGTTGGTAAGAACCCTTGACTTGATTATGCCAATAGTTTTCACCTTTGCTTCAAACTTAAGTTTTAACTTTTAAAGCTGATTATTCGGTATTGAAACTGGAGTCCGAATGCAAAGGCTGTTGATTTGTCAATATTTGTCATTATTGAATGGTTTTCCGCTTTAGAAGTGGTTCTATTATAGTTTTCATACATCTGGATGCCGAGTAATTGAATTGTGGAGTGACCTCGTGCATAGAGTGATGATTCTCACTCATTGACTCAATCAGAGAAGTGTTATCAATATTATCCCAACTAAATATTATGTTTTGTTTTATTTTTCGAGAAATAGGTGTGAACGAGTGGTCAGTCTTCCACTTTCTTGCGCTCTTATTGTCAGATCTACTTAGATTTGTGACGAGGTTTAGTTTATGCAATTACATTCCAACAGTTGTTTTAGTAATTTATGCAAAGCATTGCTTCATAAATGAATGATTCTGTGGAAGATTAAAAGTTATTTTTTACGGTTATCAATTGCCACGGTTCCCCTACCGGTCCGCTATTTGAAATAATATCAAAATTGAGGACCGAAAGGAAAGAAAACAAATGAGGAAGTACCAGAGATGGTGGGCGAGGAGAAGGGTTTGTTGGGAGAAATCCTATGGAAGCAGGAAAAATGGATGAAAGGCGTATTGAGCGGCAGTAGGATGTTGAAGACTGTAAGAGAGGGGAGAACGTTAGGCAAACGAGGAGAGAAAAAGACAAAGCGAAACAGTAAAATAGGAGGGGAAAAATAGAACAGGTAGAACAGTTTACGTATCTTGGAAGTGTTTTGAACCAACACGGTCAAAGTAGTCGGGACTTAAGGGGAAGAATTGCGCTAGGCAAGGAGGCTTTCTCAAGAAGGAAGTTGATGACGGGGATGTTGAGTAGGGAGGTTAAGAAAATACTCGTAAAAATTAGGCATGGTGGGTTAGGAGCGGGGTTTGTTGGAAGAAATTCTATGGAGGCAGGAAAAATGGATGAAAAGCGTATTGAGCGGCAGTGGAATGTTGAAGACGGTAATAGAGGGGAGGTAGGCAAACGAGGAAAGGACAGGAACAGGATAGGGATGTTGGACGAAATGAAGGGAAGAAGGAAGTACACAGAGAGGGATCTGATGTGGAGTAGGTTACTGGATTGTGTTTTGTTAGGAGTCACAAAATGTTTATTTGGTGGTTGTGTCCATCCAAAAACCTACCTTAACCGGTAGATTACCTTATAATAATGATAAAATCAAAATTGAGAAATCCGTCCAAAGTCGTGAATTCAGAGTAGCCGAAGGTTTCTTATTCGGTAATAAAATGATTCGGTCCATTTATTCTCTCCGTCTATTACATTTATTCACAGACTCCATCCTTTGGCACATAAATCATTTCACCGTAATCGTTGATGTTTACGCTCTCCTTCAGAATCAGTAGAGTAATATACGTGCACTCGTTAAAACAACGACCCGTTCAAACGAAACTGGGGCAGAAGGGATTTTTGGCGCTGGCCTTTTTGCCACGGTCCCTCATACTCCACGGAAAATTGGACCTATTGCGTCGGAGTTCGGTGGATGAACCTTGTCGTGAGTTGTAAAATTCGTTTCCGAGAAAGTTGTTTATTGGTCAGAACAGATCCCTCCATGCGGAAGCGTCCGACGCTTCGTTATTCATTTTTACGGCTCCAATAGGGGTTACAATTATCCCAGGCACGTAATGAGTCCAAATATCCGGTGAAATCTAAGAAGAAATAAAAGTCTCGTGCCTTCCAAAAGTCTACTGGTATTGGCATTGTGTCATAAACTTGCCTGTACTGGTGAAGAAATGTTATTTTCCTTTCAATTATACTGTGCGTGAGGAGAAAACGGGGACGACGGAAGGTATGCAATTAAGAGATCAAGGCACGACGTGTGAATTACTTTTCAGTTAAATTGTTTCTCGTTCAAGAAGATTCAAATGGGACTCATGTGACGCATGTACAATTTTCGTTCCGGTCCATAATTGGCCCATTGGCTGGTAACCGCCGTCGTCCATCTTCAAGCAAGGGCTTTTCAGCCGTAACAATGAAATGTCCGCCTCGTCAGCGGTCTTAATTGCTTAATTAGCCCCCTCGATGAAAGGACGAAGCTTCCCCTTGGTTTGTCGTCTGTTTGAGAACCCGCCCTCGCCCTGGTTGAGTCTGTTTCTTTTGGCACTGCTGCATTCTGGCTGCTCTCCTTTAGTGGAAAGATTAATCTTCAGTCCGCTGCGTGGTGGTTTATGAATGAAATACACGTTGAGAACACGTTGCATGTGGGAATCAGCCAGCAAGCAGGGGTACTGGAAAATGGGTTCGTTGACGCAATGTGGTTTAGGACATGAATTGAAAACTATTTCACAACACCTTAAAAAAGACAACAGAATGTGTATGCCAAATGAAGCTTGGGATATTTTCCATTTTTGTGGCTTACTGAGCTATTGGACTTTCCATACGACATCGCTTTTTTCTACTTCCATCGAATCTTCTACACGTCTGCCTTGCTTTACACACGGGTAAATTTTCATTTTTCCCTTCAACCGCGTTAGGCGTGACGTAAAATTAATTGATTGAATTGCGAGGTTTGTTCCAGAAATGGAGGAATTTGAGTTGCCTGGAATGAATTTTATTTATTCGTCTATATTATTGTTAATTAATGTTGTCCTTTCGAAGTAGCCCCCATTAGATATACAATTATCCCAGTACTTTTTCCAATCCTAGAAACACTTGTGGAATTTGATCTTTTGTATTGTTTTAGCTCTCTCAGCTATGTTGCGTTTTTATCTCTTCTATGCTTGTAAAACAACGCCCGTTTAAGTTTCTCTTTATTTTTGAGGACAGGAAAAAGTCAATTGGGGCCATTTCTGGCGAATAAGAAGACTGAGACATCATTAAAGTGCTCTTTTCGGCCAAAATGCACGAACAAGCTGTGATCAGTGTGAGCAGGTGCATTATCGTGGCAGTTTAAAAGCCATGAAATGTTTCGCCGCTAAGACGGGCGTTTTTTTTTACGTATTGCTACTCGCAAACGGCGTTGAACTTGTAAGTAGTACTCTTTATTGATCGTTTGACCTTGTAGCAAGAATTCGTGGTGCACTATGCCGTGCCCTGTGGGAAATAACAAAATTCCCGGAACGTCTTGAACACGCCTCATTCGTCGTTTGGCTCTGTAAAATAATCGAATTTTTGCGTAGTTTTTTTGAAAAAATTATTTTTAACAATTAAAAAATACATTTAACATCTTTCTCCATGCACGCACGCCTCAAAAGACACCATCCAACCACAATCATTCTTTTCAAGAGTCGATAGTGTCATTGAGAAAATCAATTTGCGTTGCGTTGGGCTGCTAAGGAAGTATTGGTTTTTCCGTTCATTACTTCACCATTTGAGTGTACATATCCTAAATCACACTGTCCCTAAACCGTATTGGGATATCCGTGGAGTTCGGGGTTTCCGCAAGACGGCCGGGGTGACGCTCGGGAAGTACAGTTGGCAAAAGCTTGCGTGAGTTTTAGGGAGTGCCTTCTGGTTTTGCGCCGGTGGGACGGCCACTGGCAGGTGCGTTTTCTGGAGGGCATGGACGATACAGGAAACCGACGCAGTGCATGAGAGTGAGCAGCATCAGATGCAATCTTGTCCATCCCACCCATGAGTTATTACTCATCGTTAAGAGGACTGAAGTCGCAACCGCTTAGTCTTGAATTTCATCGAAATAAACATCGGGTTCCACCGAGATAAGTGAATGCGTGGACATCTCGCATTTTTTTTGACGTGCTTTGCTACAACCTGAGAAAAATACTTCAACGACCCACCTGGCGGAGGTGGTGTTTGTCTCAGAACGAGGGAATGCGTCACAGGAGGAGGAAACATGTAACTTCAGGCCTAACTATGTGGTGAAGATATTTCGGTGGGTGTAATCAATAATATAATTGAGTTGTTGGTATTAATTCTTCTAGGTGTAGTTTTTACGTGGTTGTTTGATGACGCCGAGGAAGTTGAGTAGCCCGGAATGGTGGAAAGGAGTTACACCTGATAGGCAGTTGGTTCATTTTGGTTAACTTGCCTTGCTGAAACTTCTTTTTTGGCCATGATTGGAATTTTTACACCATGAAAATGCCGTCAGGTCTTTTCAGTAACACAAGCATCAATTCGGCAGCATATAAATATACTCTTATTGATATTATTTGATATTTCAGTGCCCAGCAAGTCACCGCTAGGGTGTATGGCAGTATATGAATACACACCATAGCGGTGGCTTGCAGGGTACATAAATAAATAAATCCTCAGGCATAGAGTTACATATATAGTACAGGGGATACACGGGTGGCTGGAGTTGGTGGTGGTGGTTGAGGAAGGCAGGCGCATACTATCTCTTCTATCGTAGTACTATGGCGGTATTAATACATCTTCAACATCACTGCTAAAGAGACGTCCTTCCAATTTATGCAAGAGATTTAAATCTGTAATTTAACCTTCGCTCCGTGAGTGATCCCCAGTCTAGCTGCTCTAATATTTTGGAAACGCTACTAAGTTTATCATAACAGCGTTTTACATATCTAGCTCATCTACGCTGATCGCAATCCAATTCGGCAATTAATTCAACTTCGTGAGGATCCCATATACTTGCAGCATATTGTAAATGAGTCATAACCAGCGAAAGATTACATTTCTCTTTGACCTTTTCACCAAATTTACCCAGTACTGCCCTAATAAATCCAGATTTTTTGTTCGGTCTTGTTTGTTCGCTTTTGTTAGCTCTTGAAGTCTTTGGTGACGCATGGGGTAGGTCGTAAAAACTCGGATCCTACTCCGTGGTCCTCTGTGCAACAACATCGGCCAAGCTTGTACTCAAGCTTCCAAGCACAATCCTCAAGTCTTATCAGTGTGTTTTATTTTGAACCGTTTTGAATTTCACTCGTCAGAAGATTTGAGCCAAGAGGTTCGTGTCGTCTCGCTAGAAAAATCATCGAATTCTTACTACATAATGATCTATAGACTGAACAGACTGGATGCACATGGAAATTCAGTCTTAAATATCAGGGAAGCTGTGGATGTTAATGGATGTTATCTGGAAAGATTACTATTTTGAGAATACATTAATCGGTAAAATCATCTCATGCCAAGGAATGATACGAATATTTTTTCCTTTGACAGAGTCATAATACTTAATTAAATAAGTAAATACATGACTATCGCGTGATACGCATACCGACGGTTTTAGAGGTACTTAAGTTTCTAATAATTAAAGAATTAGATGGCCAGTCTACAAGGTGATCATCATTGTGGTGTCATCATTGTCATCATCAGTGAGGTATCATCATTGGATTTTTTCCGCAATGATCCCAATTTTTATGATAGAACACCCGGAACAGATGGTGAATAAATGTCAACATCCAGCACTACATCTGTCCGGAAGCTGTGCATTTTTTTATTGAATGAAAGGAAAATGTATGGTATTTCTTACTCCGTCCATTTCGTGATATGCTAATTCTCGACGATGCCTTGACTTTCGGAGAGCATCACGTATTCTGTTAACGATTGGACTTTGTTTAAGCAGAAAAAGTGCTAAAAATAATAAGACGGTACTATTGTTTTCTAGAGAAATGCGTATCCTTCTCTGATTCACCAATAAATTCATGATTTCGAATATTTCCGATGCTGTCGTAGATGATCATCGGTTTTTGTCTTGCAAGAATGTTCGCGAAGAACGTCGTTTAAAATAGTTTCCAAGTTCCCAATAGTGTTTGGAATACTTTCAAAGCATTCGTTCGTTCTCAAAGAATTGGAATGTTCTTTCATTCTCAAGGGATTTTTTTTTATTTCTCCCTAGCCGAAAAATTCGATTTTCAAGTAATTACCGGGAGACTCGTCTCAGGGGAAATGAGACAAAAGTTTTTCCGCTATCATGTGAGGGACCTCTGCGTTCCTTCTTCCCCGTGTTTCTTTAAACAGTTCGTCTTAAAACCAGAATGCGGAGAAGGGTAAACAGTCCTTGAGATTATCTTTTCCATTGCGGGGTGAGAGGCAATAGTAGTGGCGTAACTCGCATCCACTTTCCGGAGTTTTTTTTTATCATCCTCGCACTCGGGGTCAACCTGGGTCGTTGCTTTTGTGGAAGATTCTCATTGGGAGGAAGTCCCTGGTGGTGTTTCATTTTTGCATACACGGGCGTGACTCTTCAAGTCGCGAGATTTTTGGGGGCGACGACGTGTCGCTCACGGTTGTTTCAAGTACGGGACGCGAACCTCGCCGAATAGTTTACACAAAGGCGCCAGAAGAGTCTCTTCCCTGAATATTTTAACTGGGCGTCGGCGAGGCTTTTATCCGTCACGTCGGAAACTTCCCCGTAGCCGCTTTCTGAACTCTCTCGATGGGGAGAAAGAAGTTATGTTCGCGCGCGGATGAAGTCAAAACGAAATAGTGGTTGAGGCCGAAACCCCTTCGTCACTCACTACTACGCCACGTGACCAATGAAGGATTATCATAACATTGTGCAAATGCCTTCTAAAATGCGTCCTGCGTGGTCCGAAGCTTGCTAAAAGTGACAGATTTGCAATTCTGTTTGCGTCTCTTGTGGAATTCCCTCCCATCCTGTAATTTTAAGCGACCGTCTTGCTGCAGTCGTTCTCATCAATGATCAATCAATCAGAGGTATTCGTTTGACACAGCTCTCAGCTCACAGTTCAGTTCTCTCTCGGCAATTCTCTTTACTCCGTCTTGATGCTTAACTTGGACTTGTCTGTAGTCTTTTTTTACGTTCGCTTATCCTTCCACCTCCCTGTATTTGAGGCAAAACAACATCTCATCGTCTCTCGTTTATCCCTTTTCCTTTAAATATTTTTTTCCATGTGGAGAAAATTGTAAAAAACAGCTCTTATGCCGCTGTTCGTAAAAGTTCATCGTTAATTATTCGATGTATCCATTATAACTTCAACTTTATTCTTTCACAACTCTTGAATTTCGTGTCCTCCAATATTCGCTTCTCTGTTTCTGCCACCGTTCATCACGCTACTAGTTTGGATTAAGACATTTCTTATTGCGAGCTGTATTATTTGCAACGTAGGTAGATTTTTCTTCCTGCAAGATGCTCTAATGAATTTTTTTTTATAAATATCCCCGAATTTTCATATTTGGTTGACCCTGCTTCCCTGATGGTAAAATTTCCTCTCGGTTAATAAAGAAAATGTGAGTCAACATTGGACAACGAAATAACAAATTACTACTTGGAATGCGATGAAGTAATGTCTCTGCAATTATAAGTTGACCAAACTCAGATATTACATGGCTATATTCTTTACTTGAGTTTTTAATACTCCTTCGGATTACGATAAGCATTTCTTAAACTGCATGAGCAGGTTGGTGGACGGCTTAATGATTTTTACGACAGAGAGGCTCACATTTTCAATGCTCACCGATTATGGGACGCATAGAATAATTGTAAATACTTACTAGAAATATGTGACGGTAAACTGCTTATCAAAACCTCTTTACAACCTTATTGTTTGTCCCTCCGAATGATGAATTTCTGGAAAGATATAAAAAACTGATTTGCAGACAGACACTAATTTAACCTAGCAGGACGCAACTAACGAAAAAAATATGGCTGTCGTGATCCTTTTCAAAACATAGGAGGTCCAGTGATGGCGACCGCCCGCAACAAGTAGGAGAAATGTCGACTGATAATATTTCTCCGAGTCACTGTCCCAAACGCCTCTCTCGTCTTAATGGCTGTGCATATTACATCCAAAATCAATAGGAGGCAGTGACTTTCAGGGAACTATTGGGGAAGTAAGATGTCAAAAGTATTGAAGTTGAATCTGAAAACGACGAGGAAGAAGTTTTTGGCTCTCTAGAGTTTTGAAATGCATTATGAAAAGGAGGGAAAGGACTGGGAAGAAGGGTAGGGCAGAAAGTTAAAAAAGAAATCATCGCACGACGTCTCATAATCAAAATATGTATTCAGGTCCAAAGGGTGGTGATTATGCTCGGCGCTCTTAGTCGCCCTTGTGTTTCGACTGGAGATGGGTAACTGAGAGAGTTCCTGTAATTTTCCTTTTTGTAAGCTTTAAGGAAAGCTAAAAAAAACTTCTTTCCCATACTTTTAGTGCACCTATAATTTGCTTGTTTTTTTGTATGCATGCATTGAAAAAAGCGGGGTTATGGTGGTATGCTTAATAAAGATGGAAATTTCCTTTTTTATCTAAAATTTTGCTGGTAAGGTATACAAAATCCAAGTTCACTTTGCTTGCCTATGGATATACTATACATGTATACTATTTCGCCACTTGCCTTTTGGCTCGCTGAACTTCCCACCTAAACTTTTCCGATCATTTAAATTATTTAGGAGCATAGTTATCTCGGGTTCGATCTTTGATCGCAGTTGGCTCGTCACTTCGGCATCATAGTAATTACCATAAATACCCAAAGGCCTTGAATCCTACATACAGCGACCTGAGGCGAAGATGGTTGAGAGTTAATCTTAAGAATCGCATCTCCATTTCCCGTAAGTAGATCTCCTTTATCTCCATCAAAAACTAAATGAATCGATCTCTGCTCTACCTCCCGTCATTTATGGAGGTTTCTTTGAATTTATCTGATGGGGCAGCGTTCGTGTATAGGGCTCTTAGGGGGACATTTAAAAGCGTAACTGCCTTAATATGAGGGTTGAATTTCCTGTTAAAGGATTTTTCAACAGATTTCTAAATCAAATCATTAGGCATGCTGGTTTTCGAGGTCTGTTCAAAAATTAACGGGAATTTTAATTTTTCGGACAATAGTATGTATTTATTCTAATACATTGATGTTGTCACCTTCAAAGTAGTCCCCATTGGAGATTATGCACTTGTGCCAGCGCTTCTTCCAATCCCCGAAACACTTCTCAAACTCGATCTTTGAGATAGCCTTTAGTTCTTTCAGCGATGCGCTTTTAATGTCATCTACGGCTGTAAAACGACGGCCCTTCAAGGTTCTCTTAATTTTTGGGAATAGGAAAAAGTCACGCGGAGTCATATCTGGCGAATATGGAGGCTGGGGCATCGTTACAGTATTGTTTTTGGCCAAATATTCACGAACAAGCAATGAAGTGTGAGCTCATGCATTGCTAACGTGTTTTCCATTCGGTGGTATATGAATTGTACGTTCATTACAAAAAAGCAGCATAGCACAAACATTCATTAAATCAAGGTGTCGTTCTAGCCTCGCTAATTATTAATAATAAACATTTAAATTTATTCGTATTTTTTACAAATCAATATTTAACCGTCTCTTTCAAAAAATGTGTTAATAAATAGTAATGAGTAAAGAAACCCTTTTAATTTTCAAATAGAGATTTTTGGATTTAGATCCGTATAAAAATAAAGTCGAAAAACAAGCATGCTCAACACTGGCAACAAAAGGGAGCAGGGAAGGGAATCACCCCATCATGAATTGGGCACAAAATGCTTGCACCGTGTCTGTCGAGGAGAAAAACAAAGGCATGGCTGAATAATGAAATCGGAGAAGTAACGAATTAAAAAAATATATACTGCCCAATGGCATTCCAGGAATGAAAAAATTACAAAAAAAAGACGTGACAGTTACGTGCGTAAAAGCTCTCGGTTACGATGGTTTCCTTTTTTGCCAAATCTCAACGACTTAATCAGGTGAATTTCGTAAATTGAATTCTGGTTTTGGGAAACGAGTCCGTGGTGGTTTTCGCATCTATGGATGGGAGCACCAAGTAGAGAAGACCTCCGTCCCGCCTTAATTCACGTCCCCATCTTATCCCCACTGCCCCTGCGCTTAAGGAACTTGACTCGGAGAATAAGTAACATGATATCTAGTTTTTAAAAATAAAAATAGGCCAAAAATACATCATTCTTATTTTTCCGAGTACTATTATTAATTTCGCATGCAACAATTCGGATGCCATTTGAAAGAATGGTCGATAAAGCTTTATACTATACTGAAGAGAATAAAGTAAATAAGAGAATACTACGGCAATAAGCAATCCTCATCTGTTTCTATCCTCCTTTTCTTTTTTTCTTTTGTGTTCATTATTGAAGTATTATTCATTCGAGTAATTAAGCATACACCTAGTTTGATAAGCAAATAAGTTGATAAGCAGATTAGCATAAAATTTAAATTGTATTTTTTTCCAATGAGCGATGCATAAATTTCATGCGACGAAACATAGCGATGTCTCAGGCATTATTATTTCACATAAAATTTTTGGATGCCCTAACAGAGACTCGATCCATTCGACTCGTTTATTCTGTTTGCTTGAAGGCCAATGATGGGTTTCTGTTGAACATTTGGGTGTTTATTTATTTAACAAAGCAGCCAAAAACGACACAAAGGCTTTTTCATTGGCTGACGGGCAATGCATATAATATGCATTAAGAAAAAGAAAGGGCAGGAGCAATAAACAATAATGAAAAATTAACAAAATAAATTTCAAGAACAGCCATAAGATAGCAGGAGAGCACATATGCAGCCAGAGAAAGCTAAGTTACTATCTGGCGTTTAAGGATGGAGGTGAAAGCGTTGAGTGAGGAAGAGAGGTCCAGGGAAGGATACTGAATGGTTAGGGAATTAAATGTAGTGGGTAGTCGATTGAATAGGGAACGTTGAGAGATCGAGAGACGGAAATTTGGAATCTGCAACAGACTCAAGTTACGTGTTGGTCGAGGGGGAACACGAATTGAGAATACTAGTAGGGGAAGAAGGTCGTTGGTGCGTAGAGTTTCGTTGAAGAAACTATGCAAGAATTTTATATCACATAGCAATCGACGCCGGTAGAGAAGGGAAATACCAAGGGATGAGAGAGTAAGGTCCCGGGTTGTATTTTAGGGGGAAGGGATGCGATAACAGGAAATGGCAATAAAGAAATTAAGAGGTCTATTGAGTAACTCTGAAAGTAGTAGGGGAGGCGGTCGACCAGATTGGTGAGCGGTATTCTAAAATTGTGAGGACACAACCAAAAAAAAACACCGTCCTAAGGGCAAGAAGACATAAGTTTAAAGGATATAGGTTTAAAAGTTAAACTTTCCGTAGTGAAATGAAGACGTATTATTATTTTTCGCACTTATTTGGATTTGCACCGTCAAAACTAAAGATTATTGGAGAAATTAGGCCGATTTCTCAGGCGCACTCATTTTATTCAGGTATTTTAACCTCGAGTAAAATTGGCGAATTTTTTTTCCAACTTTAGTTTCATTGACACCATCGCTCGCAATGTTTGTTTTTTTTCCCCTCCATGCTCGCATCCACTCTTTTTAAGAGTGCAGGTGAATCGAACTCGGGCAAAACACGTGCATGTGTGAATACGCGACATCAGTCTCGAAAAAAAGAAGAGGAGAGGGAAGAAATGGAGGTGGAAGGGAGTGTTGTGGGGGAAGTGGGGGGGGGAGGACTGGAATAGTATTCCCAGACCGTACACATTATCCCACGCCCGGCTTCGTCGACTCTCCCACACGCTCTCCGACTCCTTCCGACTCGCTTCCCTCCGTCTCCCCCCCTTCCCTCCCGGCATCTCTCGCTCTCTCTCATTCTTCCTCTCTCTCTCTCTTCTGCTTCATCAAATTCTCTCCACCCCTAAACGCCCTCCCCCCCCGCGAGTCTCCCCATTCCTCCTCCTCCCCCAACAGCTCGCTCACGATGCACTCCTCCGCATCTTCCCACAGCCATCCGCCAGCCAAACAGTCCTCCCTCATCCTCCCTCCCTCCATATTCTTTCGCCACCCCTTCCTCCACACAAACCCCCCACCCCCCTCAACCGCCACTAATAAACCATGCACACGCGTTTTTGTTCCAACCGTGAGATCTGCGTCACACGACAGGATGTCGTTTTCCTCCCTCTCTTGTCCTCCTCCTGCGCATCTCCCTCTCTCTTCCCTCCCTTCCACACCCTTCCGTCTCCATCTCTCCCTCCCGTCGGAATGCCCTTCCTCCTCCTCATCCTCACCAATGGGAGTGTGTGTGTGTGCGTATCGTGTATGGGCCAAGTCGGCGGCGACGCCAAGCTTTCCTCCCCGCGGACGGACTTAATTTTTTCCTCGACGCCTCACTCTATCCTTTTCCTCGTTTTTCGAGCACATCTCATCAAACGGACTCCAAAACCGCTCCTTCCACTGAAACATCACTCCCTCGCCTCTCTCTCTATTCCGCCCCCACTCTTCCTCCTTCTCGCCCCGGGACGTCGGGTTGGTTGAAGGGGCGAATAAAAAAAAAGAATAAAACGAAAACCGCCGCTCCTCTCCGGAGCCCGGAGTGTAGTTTTTGAAATTTTCAATGAGAAGGCGCCTTTCGCCGCGGCCCGTTGTGTCGTCGTACCCCCATCCCCACCCGAACATCCGCGCGTCGTGTGTATGTTGTTTGAGCGCGTTCCCCGGCGACGGTCCCGGGTTCTCTCGTTCGGCGGCCTTAATTCTAGATGGTGTCGGCACAGAGTGGAAGCTGCTTCTTCGTTCCAGGCCGTGCGCTCGCTCGTATAAGTGTAAACATATCTTTTTTTTTAATCTCGGTAATCAGTAGTGATGGGGTTGATTAAAAGCTTGCTTCATTTTTTTTTTTAACTATTCAAGACAAGGTCCCCAGGTCGACTCGACTAGATGCTCGCATTTATTTTCGTGTACTCTTCAACTTTCCACTCGAGTGTTCCTTTCCTTCCGTAGCAGTATTTTTTTTCCATTTTGAACTCCGTCGGAGAAATGGGAAAAATGAAAAAAATGATCCATCTTCGCTTAGATATTTATTTTGACTCTTACTCTGCAGCAGTGAAAAAGTAAACTTTACCTCTGGATCTTTTTGGTTCTGTTCGATCATAAATTAGATTGTGTGTAATATTTATTTTTATCGGGTTGGGTTCCATTACAATTCTGAACTACTCGGTATTGACGAAATCGCATCGCATGCGGTAGTGCCGAAGGGAATGAAATCCTGATTCGGAAAGGGAGTCAATTAGCTTCTCTTATAATTATCTCAACGACAGTGAAAATTTAAAAAAAATAAAATATTTCATTTCTATTTGATTGCTAAAACAACGTGTCGCATCCCCCAATCAGGACGTTCCACAACCTCAGAGGATGTAAACCCAGTTTTTTTTTAACCATAAACATTTTTCTTGGATTGCTTATTATTTATTTGGCCGTTTGTTGTTGGGTACTCCATTGGTTATTTTATTGAAGTTAAAATTACTTTTCTCTTTGTACCCAGCGTGGGAGTAAGGAAGGTAAAGATGTGTCTGTCTACCACTAAACATTTGTTTTGAATGTTGTTGACAAAATTCAATGTAGTCACACGTCCAAAATGTTATTGTTGGCATTGATACTCGTGTAGCCATAAATATAGAGATCTAAAGTTGGCCTCGGTAGCTGAACAGATGTATCTCGAGGATATGACTTTCGTTTATCTAGATTAAATGAGCACGGGACAATTTCCCTCTTGAACCCGGCGCCGTCGCGCCCGGGAAAAAGCGGATGTCCCATCCTTGGACTCTAACCGAAGCAGGTTTTGTGTTGACGCGAGAGGCCAGTCTCGGGAGTCACCACCCTTGAGCCTTGGAAGATTGAACGAAGTTGCCGTTGATTGGAGACATCCAAAGCAATCTGAATGTGGGGTTTTCCCTCTTCCCCACCATCCTGGTCCAATTCGATGGAGGCTGTTTAGACTCCAGTCATTATTTTTCGCAGCGAAGGAGAGAAAATGGTGCGACGACAACATTCAATATATCATCTGCGCTATAATATAAAACTTTGGGAGCGTCCCAAAAATCTGACGTCAAGAAAACTTGTTCATTCATCTTCGAATTTTGAAATTTTTCTCAAGTTAGTGTACAGTTTATGGCAGTGTGCATTTTTTCAAGCGTGTTGACCGAACTAATTATCTTCATAGACCTGCCGAAGACGAGAGGAAGATTATCCAGTCGATCGTCGTGCACTTACGGATATCTCCATAATATGAGTGCACGTCTGATGAAGTCACCATTCAAAATTGCTCAGTTAAGTAAGAAATTTTCTTGTGACCAGATGGAAGTTTTCTTTACATGAAGCGAACGGGATCTTGAAGGAATTATGCGAGCGAAATAGAAAAAAAACTTACTTTTTGTAGCAACGGTAACTTTCTCTCGTTTCACACAAATTGATTCACGGAAGCCAACCAGATGAGTTGGTCAAGTCTATCAAAATGAGTAAAGATGAGTTCAAGCTGCATTCACGACTAAAATGTTAATTGTTGAACATTCATTGGATTACTTTAAAGTTTAATATTTTCTATTAAGTTTTAAAACATGAAAAAATCATCCGTTGGTCGTACATTTAAAACGTATTCTGTTAGTCAAAGAATTTAATCGAATCTTAAATGGTGTTATCTAGACTTTTCCGTTTTCTGCAGGGATTCCTTGATTCCTCCCCCATTCCTTGAATTTAATTTCGCGTCGATCTGCGTGAATGGCAGTACAAAAATAGTTGACGACTGTAGCAGACGATGCTCCTTATGGAGTTTCTGATGATTGCGTATTTGTGCCGGTGAGATTGGTCCTGTAGATAACGTTCCCGTCTAGTAACTCAGCTCAAGCTATTCCACAGGCTAGATTGGGATCCCCTGGAAGAACGGAAGTTTTTTGCATGGAGGGAATAATGTTAGCCTCGCCCTACTGGCTATATTATTAACCCATTTTCCCTGGCACAGTTCGTGACCACCGCAGTAGGAAAATAAAATAATGTCCAGCGTCAGTAATCACCAATTACGTTAATGGCTGGTGACCTAACAACCTCTGTATCCCACCGTCTTGGCGACTCGCAGGGTATGATGCAGATGAAATAAATTTCACGCGTTCAACTCACACCTCTCGCGGATGGGAGCTGTGTAAACGTGTGTTTCAACCCTTAGAGAACGTCCGAGGGAAAAAAGGACTTATTTGGGCAAAGACGTGACCAGTAACTTCGGCAAACAATAAAATTAGTAATTAAAGCATTGGACATACGAGGGATGGAATACAAGGGCAAGGCTTTAAGATATCGAGACATGTGAATTTCACCGCAGTATTTATTCGCTTTCCCATGTCACGTTCGTTTTTGTCTCGCGTCTCACTCACGGGGGGAGACGAATTTAAAAAGTCACCATCCCTGGACGCAGGGGCTTGGCCGAGTGCCCAACTTTTCAGCGGGTCCAAGTCAGCGGTGAGCCTCGTCTCCTTCGCTCTTCTCTCCTTCCCACCCACCCACTCATCCCCTTCCACCCCCCTTCCGCTCCATATCCAGTTTCGTCGACTCCTCGCGTCCCCTTCAATCTTGTACTTTTCACTCGTCCCACCTCCCTCCAAGATGTCACCGCGGTCACCCCTTTTCAATTGCACTTCCCGTCCCGGCGTATTTCATTTGTTCCCCTTCGTCCTTTCCGTTTCTTAGTCCTCCCGCTTCCCTCCCCACGTCCTCATAACTCAACTCTCTTTATATCAACTCCTCGCTCGCCAGAAGAGGGGAAAAAAGGACGTCTGATTGCTTTCAATTGTTTTCGTCCCCTCACAAAGCGACTCGGGAAACGTCCCTCTCCCACCCCCCAACCCCCTCCCTCTTTGGTCTCACTGAAACTTCGCTCCCTCACCGGACAAACGCCTCGCGCCGACACTTCTTTATGGAATGAAACTCAGGTTTACCCCTTTCGACGTAATCAGCCTTTGGTTTTGCGTGGTTTTACTTAGATATATAGTTGCGTCGTGTTCAAAAGGGTTTCGGCTCGATCCTACAAACGCTCCCACAAACTCATGAGACACCCAACCGAGAGGAATTGAACGACCAGTTCCTAAGGAGTTGGCTGTTTCTCGCCAAACATCCCACTCCTTCCACGATTCAGTTGTTCCGGAGGGTGATGCCCTCGCGGGCTAACTTGAAGGTCTTCCGGTCGCTTAGGGAGTGGATGATGTTGTCGTCATACGACATCATTCACTCGTGTTCCTGAACTGGTGTAAAGTTTGGTATTTCGCTCAGTACCCGTGGCATTATAAAGCGGATTTATTGCCGTGGCTTCATTTTATCTTCGTCTTACTCGAGTCGCCTGATAACGTTAGGATAAATGGAGCAAGTTTGGAACCCTAATTGACCTTCATAACCCATAATGGACTTCGTAATTGCAATGTAAGCATTCTAAAACGGCTGCAATTTTTGGAGCAATCGATTGAAGAGCACCAAAAGTGTCCCTTTCACCGCACATTACTGCGTATTAATTGTGAAACAATTTTACTGTCATTCCTGGAATTTCTGTGGAAAACGAACTGACGATAAGTTTTAACCTATCTTTGTGTTAATCAGGGTTTCTTCGAGATGTGGTTTGGCAGTTTGATCGTCTGTAACTACTTGGCTGCTTACGTAACACGGGCTAATTAGGAGTTCAAATAAAACTCAGAAAACCTGATAAACTTTGTAATGCAAAGAAAGCAAGGAGATTCAGTTGCGATGAGATTGGAATCGAAACGTATTTAACAACCAAAACAAATTAATTTTCTACTGGGTGAAAAAAAAATCTTTTAATAAAGACCCATGCTTCGAAGTCCTTCGCATCAGGCGATTATTTAATGCATCATGCTAATGATGTAATTAAAAATTTTTTATCCAGGAGAAAAAGCATTTTTTTCATGTTAATCTAGTGCGAAGTCGCCGTACGACATATCCTGGAAATTATGCACGCCCTCGGAACATTGTTTCGGTCATTAGTCAAGAAAAACTCTGCGAAATATGTATCTTATGGATACACACATGAGTTCCTGAAGAAGATAATTAATTGTTAATATTTCATGTCCTCCGTGTAATGATTAATGGCTTAAGATCAGTCTTAAATGAGTAAATTTCTACCATGCGAACTCGAGTTTTCTAAACTCCTATTGTGTGGCTTCGCATTACGTAGTTCATTCATTGTTCCTGCATTATAATCTCACAGCTCCAAGGTCTTTGCTTTCATTAGGCACAGTCTGGTAATTGGTATCTATGAATACTGACGATTAATATTCAATTTGTACTAATCTTGAAATCCGTTGGAATTTATCGTGCTATTTAAAACCACCTCGGGTGAACGAATGCCGAAGGCGTTATTCTTTTTTCTCGTGTAACACCTCAGCAGCAATCAATATACTATATTTCAGTCAACTTGATAATTTTTAGTTTTTCTTTCAAATTGCCTTGCTCGCCACATAGTGAACGTAAATTTTCGCAAAAGTTTGTATTATTGTATGCACGGCTTTGAGACTCGAACTCTGATCACTCCTTCTCTTCAAGTTCTGATTCTCTTGTCCTGTATATTATATTTATGTTAATTCTCTGGCACGCACGGCCGAACTTAAAAGAGTTGAAACTATTATAACTCATAAAGTAAGCCTCTTCGTTCCACTCCAAGAAATTGGAAGGAAAGCGAGGGGCTAAACAAACGACCCGCTGTTCTCACTCGCTCAGCAAAAGTATCTTCCCTGGAAGACATGTCATTTCCTGTGGGGGAAACATGGCGACCATCCCAATACACACACACACACACAATCTCAAGAAAAGTCTCCCCTTTCTTTTCTTCCAATGACCTCCGAGCTCCGGAGCCCATTTTCAATTTTCTCTGTCGCTTCCGGTGCACCACGATGGCTGCACCATTCATCGGGCGCGTGGGGCAGGGGCGAGCCGCCCGTAACCGCCCCTCGCGCAGCAAGGAGAGGGCACTACCCCCCCTCTCCCTGCTACCCTTTCCCTCCTCATACCCCCTCCCCATACTCTCGAAAGAAGCGATAGTTAAAAGTCTCTTTCTCTCTCCCTCTCCTCTTCGTACGTGTGTGTGTTTGTGTGCGGCTTGGATAGTCGCCGCTCGGACTCGGAACGAGGGAGGGGGGAATGGAGGGATGAAGGGAAAAAAAGGAAGATCGACGAGCGGCAGGTGGTGGTCGGTGGTCGCCCAGTCACCGCACATCGAGGGGAGCGCGACCCTTTCGCGTCCCTCCCTCCCCGACCATTATTATTATTATTTATGGGCTCGAAGGGCAGCGGCGGCCATTAAGGCGCAATCGTCGCCCATTTGCTGAAACACAAGCGCATCTTCGTGAAGTAAGGCTATGTTTCGTTTATTATTATTTTTATTTTATTATTATTTTTTTTAATCCGCCGAGGTTGTTCTCGAGGTCTCGTTGACCGATGAATTGAAGGGTTTGTGCCTCTTCTTCTACCCTCTTCCTCTCTTGATTCTGAGCTCGAATTTTACTCGTAACAACAGCGTGTAGAGTTTTCCCCCTCCCCCCCACCCTGGCGAGACTTGTATCTGTCCCGTTGTCCAGTGATCGTCGTCCATTTCACACTCGCTTTTTATTACTTCGTGAAAGCCGCCGCATCTGTTGGTGAATCCAAGATAAATATAACAAGTTATCTTAAGCGCAAGGGGTACTGCTTGTGCAGTGTCACGATTAATGTCATGGTTACGAGCTGTAAACGTCAATGGGATTGGATCCAGACAGTCTTGGACCCTACTTTGTGTTCATTCAAACCCTCGGCAAGCGTAGCAGGATCTGTGTTTGGAGTTTGCTGCCGAAAGAAGTGACTTTTTCGAACCATTAGAATTTTAATTTCTAATGCTCATAGCTCTAGTTTGGAACGTGCAAAAAAAATGGACGCTAAGCACGATGTTATGCATAAAATGAGCGTCGCTTATAGGACGGCGCTCCATTTGGGATTTTTTTCCAATAACGCCACGAGAACCAAAAGGAGCCTTTATCATATTTGCGGAACTTATCACATGAGTTTCCATAGTAACTCATTCCCCATTTTCGGGAATGTTGATTTGTGGAACCTAGCCTTCATTTGGTTTGATATTGTGTTTAACTTAGTCTCCTCGTGATTGGATGGCAATATCAAAATTTCTCAGCCGAAGTACACGTATTATCGCGCATTATTGCATGGAAATTAGGATACCCAAGACACAAAAAAACTGAAAGAATGAAGAAATTAAAGGTTTTAAAAAAATCGGAAAATGTGAACTTTACAATATGTAATGCAAATTTAAAGGTTAACATCTGCACATACCAACCCTCATCCAAACTTAGAAGGCAGTTTATGAGCATAATTGATTTCCCTCGTCGGCGACTGCGGAAGTCTGCGAATTCGAACAAGCACGAAGTGACAAGATCAAAAACTCTAATCACTCATTAACGCAAGTTGTGCTGGCCATCATTTTTCAAGCGTGTCCATTATAAAAATAATATGACTAGCCTCCCCGCTGATGAGCCAAGGTCACAGCCGTTAGTGGAGGAGAGTCTTTTTTAATGCTTCGGTAGCGTGCTCCTTCCCACCCGAGAGGTTGGTTACAACTATAATAATAAAATCCCCCCGAGGAATGAGCCATTTGGGTGATTCGGAAACGATCACAAATATTCTCAACCGGATGATAGATAAAGAACAGGGATGATAATAAGGCGAGGCAGCTTTTCCCAAAGGATCTATGTTTGGATGAGCGCTTTCTTTTAGTTTGCAGGTGGCCACGATCCCAGCCAGCATCCTTGAATTTTTGTCGGGTGGTTTGATCTTCACCGGGAGGAAGATTTCGAACTATTATGTTGTTGCACAAGTGGGCGATCTCTTTAAAAATTTGAATGATTGTGTATCCCTACATTTTCCCACCAAATGAGCGTGTGTGTTGCTCCAATTTATTGAAATAGGCATTTTAAAGGAAACTGCGTGGGCTCCTGGTTGGCTTCTCCTCCTTGTATGTTAAAGCGAGCCGACGACTTAAATTTTAGATTTACGGTGCGTATCGAATGTTAGCAATCGTCGTGGTAGAGTGTAAGTGCATTGTGTTCAGAAATCAAGTGTATGTCTTTTCGTATAAACGAGAGTGTAAGAATAGATATATCAATAGATCATCAGGAAATAAAATATGATTAATAAAAAAAAATAAATAGAATATTAAGAAAACATATATCAAGTATATATCTTCTCGTTTAAGAATAACAATATTAAGGGGCTAAGTGTGTCCGTAATTCTTGTGGCCAAATGTGGATGTGTTTCCTGTCACGTAACGTTTTTGTCACATATTATTCACAAATACTGGCGTCCTAAGTGTGAAATGCTCAATGCCCCACAGTTGTGCCAGTCAATAACTTGGAAACCACTACTCATATTTCGTCTACATTGCCCTCCTTACGCTCCTCTTAATTAAGCTTCGCGTATCGAATTCGTATCGATAAGGGACCCTTATCTGGCGACTTAGCCCTTAATGCGGATAAAACTTACGCGCCTATGATCGATAGTCGCGTGAATTCAAGTGCAGAAGGGTTGAATATTTCAGGAACTTCTTATATAAGGGAGAAGATTGGAAAAATCTCGTCACGTAGTTTGTGAGCAGCCCTTGGATGGAGCGAAGATCTAAAGCGACCTCATCCGTCACTCCCAGAAGTTAATAAGATTCTCCATTTCCTTTAGCATTCGCCCGGTTCATGGTATTGGTGAAAAAATTTGGTAGTCCAGCAAGCAGCATTGTTGGAGGACCGGAAACTTTCGAAAGCATTTTAACATTCCTTGATAGCAGGATATTAATTTATATGGCTCAATCAAAATATATTTGGTGAAGGCTGTTGGTGTTGTAAAATCCAGAGCAGCTGCCATTTTTGCTATTGTCCATTGCTAATTTATTTAGACTATTAATTGTCCAAGTAGGTGTATTCGGTGGACGCTTGTATTGGTTGGGCTCTCACCTGGTCCCGGAACGTATTTTACACTCCTAACCTTTGGTGATTGCTTAGATATTTTCGGAAGGCTATCGGCGACGACCGAAGAGAGTTTAGAATATTCTACATGACCGTCACGAAAACGTACATTCGTCCTAAAAAAAATAGCGGTGCCTACTACCCTGGGGTTTTAAATTACAGTTACGCGAAATATGTACCCGGTGGTTGAAATTGTTCATTTTCTTCATCTCTCCACCCTCATTTTTTATTAATTTTAAAATGAGGAACTAAAAAAGCTCTGCCTATTTCACGAAAATTTGAAATATGGTACAAATGGTTTCATCTTATGGGAGATAAATTTAGAGTCCATCCATGTTGTACATAGAGTTTCCGTGGAATTTGCTAAGTACTTTGCTCAGTATTCTATTCCGTAAGGTTCAGCAGCCTGAAAAAATCGAACTGAAAAATGTGCAGCAGCCTGAAAATTGGCCTAATTATTTTGATATGAAAAGCGAGCACGCAGCACTCAGGTCATCAAGGGTTGGAAATCCTTTCTTCTTGGGCTCAACTGTCATTCTGTAAAAATTTACCATAATCGAAGACTTATTGCAAATTTAAAAAAAAAATCTTTGTGAAAGTAATGGGTCCCTTAGTTCTGTAGTTAAAATACTATATTCTGCCAAAAAAAACATGCACAATGATAGTCATTCTGGTTCTCATTCGTAACTTGACGTGGGGAATTAAATTTAGAACTCCGCCGGCCGTCGATTAAGGGCTGCTGTCCTAATTGTCTCTGTGCGGGATTAGGGAAAGCTCTTCGGTTTCGATACTTTCGATTCGTTCTACACATTTCGATATCGCAAGATCGTCCAATCGACATGATACGACGGCATTTAATACATTCGACGGTGCGATATCCCTCCTTTCTTGCCAGAGGACGGAGGCTGGTTACCATGTATCCATGGACCATGTATCTCCAAACAGTCTTGTCTTTTTCACGGAAGTCACCCGCAATCTATCCCTGGATCATAAGAAGCGATCGATTCCCCAACCCCATCCCTCGCCAACATTCGCGGGATGGAGCGGAGGATGGGTCGGCGGAGGATCACGAAGTATGCGGAAGGAAGCGAGGAGGGAGAGATGACGATATAGGAGGAAGGGGGAGGATTTGGGGGTCGGAGGGATGATCCGGGGCGGTACGGCCCGGCGACATGTGTGAGCGGGGGCTGGGGGAAGGCGTTTCATTGTATCGGGAGGGCACTCGTGCGAATCGTCTGTGGAGGGCTCAGCCACTTGTTACCGATCGCATGCATCGCCGCGCCCCCCTCTCCTCCCCCCCACATCGCCAGCCCCGCCCCTCTCAGACGATCGACGTCAGGCTCTCTCTCCCCCCTCACCTCTCCTCACATACGGCAGGTTACCACACCGCGTCCCGATTTTTCGGGACTGGCCCGCGGCGGGAATCAGCTGTGCCGTAGACGACGACATCTGGGAGGCTCTCCGGAGAAAAAAAATCGTCCGGCTGACGAATGGATGTCTTTCTCCGGAAGGGAACCGTTTCTTAATGCTTCGTGAAATGTCCAGAGATTCACAAATTGAATTCTAAAAAAACAATCCTTCATTTTTCAGGATTAGTCGTGGGAAATAAAGCTACGCACGATCTGAATTAAGTAGTTGTTGAGGACGTCCTCCAAGAAATGGGTACTTACAAAATTTTCAAGTTTCCGTTTTACCATGTTTTTGTCAATTAGTGAAACTTAGTTTGACGAAATAACCATTCGAGGATTCGATATTTCTTTTGAAATTTTTTGGCCTAAAAATCTTAAAATTTATGCCGTGAATCCTAATGAGGCAAAATAACGTAGTAAAGTAAACAAGGCAAAGTAGCGTGAGAATTGGTGGATGGAGCCGAATGGTCGCTGTGTTGACGCATGCAGTAGAAAAGTACGCCTCGAGTTGCATTGGTTAGAAGGTCGCGACGCTTGTCATTTGTTTAAAATAACGAGTCAAAATGAACAGTACGATTGATATTCCCGCCATATTTGAAGTCCGTTCAGTGATAAGGTTTTTACTGGTAAAAAACTTCAAAGCTCCTGACATACATCGGAAAATTTGTGATAAGTACGGGCCAAATACGATGAGTGACAAAATTTGTGCGTCAATGTCGTCGTTCGTTAGTGAACAGAGTCCATAAGAATGAAAATAAATGTCCATGATGATGACAGAAGTGGCCGCCCGTTTGTAGCGAACAATGAATTACACCTGAATATTTATGAAAAGGTTCGTGAAAACAAACATTTTACGATATCTGAAATCTTAAGAATATTTTCCAAAGAGTTCGACGACTCTATTGCTTGGAAACACTGCCGAAAAGGAAGGCTACTACATGTTTTGTTCTAGTCTCGACGAGAAATTTCCAAGATGCTCTCCTCACTGGTTGGCTGCGATCTCGCGCCGCAGGATTTTTTGCAGAAAGAATTTGAAAATTAGTTCATAAATATGACAAATGTTTAAATCTGTTTGACGAATGTGTAAAAAAAATAGTAGATTTTTGTAGTTTTTAGATGAAAATTATAAATTTTCTGGGTATATTCCTGTGCATTTTTAATAGCATAAACGTTTTAGACAGCCATCGTATCGTATTACGCGGCCTGGTTTTATTACTGAGTAACATCATTGGGTGACTAAGGTATTCTGTAAAGAAATCTGGTCGCATAATATATACACTTTTAAGCAGGAACGCAAAGTATTATTTTACCTCACTAGAAGGAGCCCCTCGAAGTAAAACCAGAAATAAGTTTCATTGATGCCTTGAGGAGGTATACTCGTATCTTAATTAATTTGACGTGTTGCATGCCCCCAGAATTAGGTGCGGTAAATGATCTTAGTTATTCATTCAGCACGTACGATAGACTTGTTATGAAAATGGCTCAGGATGAATGGCCTCATGCCATTAGCTTGAAATAAACATTTTGTTATAGGCCTCAACGTCACCGCTTAGATTAAGCTCGCTTTATAGAACGCGAGGCGAGTCTTTATTTTATTTTACGGCGTAAGTTGTGGGTCTATCATCAAAATTTACTCCCCTGCAGGGTCTTCCCCGTCCTTCGTCCGCCAAAAAAAGCAGGCGAAACGTCCGGGGTTGTTGTGCTCCCTCCCGGCACCTGGATATCATCCCCTTCTTCCGAACACCTTGCTCGTTATCTCACCGGTTCCCCATCCCACCCTCCCTCCTTACCTTCCGCCGCACACGCGCCCCCTCGCATGCCGTTCGTGTATTCCCTCTTCCTCCTCCAGCCGCCTCTGTGTCAATTATACTCCGCCAACCCTCCTCTCCTCCCCCGAACCCCTTTTTCTTTTCCCCCTCCCTCCTCATCCTCGTCGGATAGATCCGCGGGATCCGTCCCAGGGTCTCCTTCCCATGCCAGTCGAGGGAGGAGGCGACCGCCGACGGGAGGTGAGCTACCTTCTCCTCACCGCGAAACGGGTGCGTGATCGATAGGGTTAGAGAGAGGGAGAGAGAGAAAGGTGTTGCGGGTGTGACGAATATCTCTCGCGAGTCCGCGTGTCTCTTCGCGGCCACTCGATTCGCGCGCGTCCGCACCTCCGTGGGAGAGGTGGGGGTCGCGTGGGAAAGACTAGGTGACCCCCTCCATCTCCCCCATCCGCCGCCACACAGGTGCGCTCCTTTCTCAAGCGCTCTCGTAGTCTCGTTCGTCGGAATGGCACGTGGGCGGATTGTCGAGACGTGTCGTCGCCGTTGTGAGATTGATGGGGGGAGGGGGTGCGGAGGGAGGGAAGAAAGGCGGCGAAAGGAAGAAGAACCGCCGATGGATTCGTTGGGGGAGGGTGATCAATAGTCTGCAAATGCAGGGAAATCTGTGGGGGTTGGATTACGTATTTATGGTTTGTTTAAAGTCGAGGGGGAATGCAAGTGGTGGTGCTAGCAAAGAAGACATTGTACGTATTAGATATTGTGCATGGAAAACAGGACGATCGGTATCTAAGAAGATGAAATATGTGAACGGGAAGAGGTTAGTAGATAGAAGAACTGGGTGGTGAGAGCTAAGTCAAACCGATATTACGAATGATGGACCAATGATAATGATGAATCTCGGCAAATGCAGATAATTGGGTTGGGCATACGTCTATGTCAAAGGACCCAGAATCACATTTGAATGTTGCTCCTTTATTATGTTTTCAGTAGTTTGAATGGTTTCACCAATCGTTTTCATGCTATGGGGGTGTCCTCGAGTAACGTAAGGTATTTGAGAATGAGTTGTGTGTCACTTAATTACGTTTCCTCTCTGAGTTGGAATCAGGGGTTGTTCTACGAATCTTACCTGTGGTTTTTTCGTTGTATTATTCACAATTTTGCATGAAAAAAGAATTTTCATTGTCCTTTATCGCCGGAGTTACTTTATTTCAGTACAGATATTTAATGGAAGTGATGAGCTGATAATCTTAATGGAAAGAGTTTTTTCTGTCTTAACTTAACTGAACTTAAATGCGCGGTTTTTCTTTTTTTTAATGAGATACCTGTTGCATACCTAAATAATTGCCCAGATGATTACGTAAGACGGGGAACGTTCATAAATTACGGATTTTCACAAAGTAGGGATGAGGTAAAAAGAACTGAAAATGGTTTTTCATAATTTAAGTACAGCCCCTGTGATAGTCGCGAATCTTACGAAAGGGAAAAGTTTCCTTGGATCAATTTGTAAAATAGTCTATGTTAATTGATTTTTTTGGTTCGGGAATCCTATCAAAATAGGATTTTATTATACCATTTTGCTAGTCTCCCTGAACGAGTAGGCACGAGGAAGTCCGAAATCACGAAGAGGCAGCAGATAAGTGTATGAGGAGAAAAGGCGGCAAGTGGAGGAAAGGCCCAAAACGAGCCCCGCATCATTAGCAGATGATATCCTTGTGATGGAGTTATTATGTGTTCGAAATTTCCCTAAGAATAGCGTGGATGATGGCTCGACAGCGTTGTTAAAATTCTTTGCGAAAGGATTACATGGAGCGTGTAATCTTTGAAAAATGGTAATTTTTGGTTTTCACATTTCCATACCATACCTAAGATTAATGCCCATTTAATAATTATATTTTTAGCACTTATGTCTCGGGAAATCTAAAATCGGATACTCTACTGGTGAATGAATGTGTACGTACCAATTATCTGACAGTTCAGGTTTATCCTGATTCTGTGGTACATTCTATCTCTAACTGTGCACCTTTGAGACGAGAGAATTCCAATGGTGATGAATATTCAATGAGACCAAGATTTTTCATGCTATTCCTCATTCGCTATTACTTTGTTGGGTGATTTGTTTTATCGCAGCACACAAATGGTACGAGTTCGCGTAAATGTGCGTACGTTGCCAAATTATTAGAGAAAAGCTACAAGTATTTTGCAGATTTTCGGGTCCGTTCTTACTTTCGTAATAATTGAATAAAAATCGCCCTTTAGTGGGTAATAGTTTTTATGAGTTCCTTTCATCACCTCGTAAAACAGTGCATGAAAAAGGAAGTTATTATTACTGTTCATCACTGCCGGGCCAATCCCGTGACGCGCACCCGAAATAGATTAATTCCGTTCTTTTTCGTTTTTAAAAGAACTAATTGCTTAAATTATCATATTTGACAAGACAGTGAGTGTGAATAAGCGGCAGAAAGTTGTTAATTTCCAAAACGAATTATAATTATTCCAAGGTCCCTAAAAGTCGTTCTTATGCTGTGTTAATATTTGCTGATGGTTTTTCCTGCACGTTTTAATGAATCCTTCCTTTAGGCTGTTAAACATGACGAATGGACGCCGGTTCATCCAATAACGTGAGTTTGAGCCATGAAAGATTGATCAAGGAGAACATTCATATCTTAATTATCAGTCAGGTGTGTAACTCATTTGTAGTTGTAATGAGTGTTTTTTTCACCGCAGCCACTGACAGTTTCAATGTGAAAAATTGAATTAGATGAGGTATTTATTCCGTAGCTAATGTGAATGAGATTCACCCATCCTTAATTGTTTTGTGTACTAAGTGAATTTGATCGTTTCAGGAATTTTTGTGTCAATTTTTTTAAACCATTAGTCTACAGCGTTGAAACTCAATTCGCAAACGACGAAATCAATGAGGTGGAGACGGTGAAGGTGCTGGGCGATGTGCGGATTCAACTAATCGCAGATTTTACTTTATGCGGACCTCGGATGAAGGCATGCGCCGTAGCGAATGCTTCAGGCATACATCTGCATAAATACCCTGCGAGCCACCAAAAAGGTGTGTGGCAGGGGGTGTAGCACCATGAGGGAAGGGTAAGGGTTGAGGGGGTTGGGGGTTAGGTGAGGAAAGGTGGGGGGAACCTGTAAGAAAAAAATATATACATATTCACACATATATATATATATATATATATATATACATGTATAAAAATATACATGTACACATACATACACACATATCCTCGCGCAGTCCCTAACCTGTACGTTAATACTTATTGTAATGAACTAAGTCCTGGGGAATTTCGGCTACAAGCATTCTGGTCCCTTGTCGTTCTTGGAAAAAATGACATTTTAAACCTGTCAGTCTTGCAGTCTATCTCTCTCTTCTTATATTCGTGATCCCTTCGACCGTAATACGTTGGGGTTCGTATTATATCCTTGATGTCATCGGAAAAGGGCCCATCTTTAAATGTTTTTAATAAGTTTAATCTATATTGTAAACGCCGCTATGTAAGAGAATCCCAACCTAAATTGTCTAGCAAGGTGGATACGCTGCTGAGTTGGTCATAACAATGTTTGACAAATCTAGCCCCCTTCCGCTGAACTCGATCTAATTCCGAAACCAAATTTATATTATGAGGATCCCATTTATCATCCCGAGGCGTATCATTTATTGTTGGTGATTAGAATAAAGTTCTAATTGAGGTCAGAAACCTGAATAGATCAAAGACCTTTCCCCAGGCAGAAAGCTTAATTCCGCTAATTATACAATCTCCGACCAAGATAGTGAGATTGTGTCTTTACGAATGTTTGGTCGCCAAAATTGTTTTGAGATTATCAACTCACCCCATCAGATGGAGCATTTTATACACTCTTCGTGTTTGGAGGTTGCGTTCCTTATGCGGGGGAATTGAAAACAAACGGGGAATTCAAAACGCGATCTCGGTAAATTACTGTGGGAATTGATTTAGATTAGTTTTCTTTCGCTATACTTTCCCTATTCCTTCGTAAAAAATAATGTTTTTTTAACCTTCGTTTTTTTTAAATAACTTTTTTTTTCTTTCTGAGGATCAAACAGTAAGTGCTTTATAATCGTCTTAAGGACTGGTTGGATGGTTAGTGATAACGAAAGGGCTGCGTTTTAATAATGATGCCTTTGGAGCGTGTGGTGTGGATTTCTGCCCAAGATCAGTAGTGATGTGGCCATTTCCTGCCTGTAAGAAGGCAAAAAAAATCTCTTCGGCTACATAAAAGGGACTTTCATTTCTGGCGTTACATCTTCCAGTCGTCGGAATCGCTCCAGTTCTGAATTTAGAACCAGTTTCCGGTCTCGTCGCTTAATTATCTCAGATCTGCCTGCCCTTCAAATAACTATGGCGCGTATTTTTCACAATATTGCAATATGAATGTTTATCCCTCAATATTATGACACATTTAAGTAAGTAAGCGATAACTTGGATGCGTCTTGTGTCGATATTAATGAGCGATGTTTGTTTTTTTAATTATCAGTATCGTAAGGCTTAATAATCCTCATCAAATAATGATTGGTAATTGATCTGAGGAATATACTTTCCCTAACGGAGAATGTGAGGGTACTGTTGATCGAACTGCCTGCACTCGAAAATTTATTCAGTGAAAGTTTACGTATACTGCGAGTTGGGACCGCAGGTGGAGGAACGGCGAGGAAACGTTTTAAAATTATTGTCATTCACTTATCTGTGCTTACATTCCTTGAATACCACTTATTCTCGAAGAAAGAAGTTCAATTAAATCAACGGTAAATAGCGGTGCTCATACTTAGTGTATTTCGAGCTTGACAGCTTTTGATATATTCTCACTCCATGAATATAATTCTATTTAATCTTCATATTCTAGCTAAACGAAGTCAGCTAAAGTTATGTTCGAGGAACAAGCTACAAAATAGCGTAGTACTCGTATTGTTGCACTCATCCATCACCACGCCCGGTGGGTTACGATCTCTCCTGATGGACCAAGAAGTCGCGGTTTAGCGTCCCGTCTCGGACATGACTATCGAGTAGAATAGACGTATGATTTTCTGCATGGTGTGATATGTATGTCTTTGATCTATGAAGAGGTTCAAACCATATTACTGCCAGTTCAACCGCCGCTGCCTATTGCACCAAAAGCATGAAACCAAATCCTTTCATTTCCCGATTCTTATAGCTTTCTTTCGTCTCATTCAGTTTTCAAACATATCAGTTCTCGTCACACTTAATACCTTCACTCGAGTCTCGCACCTCACTAAACCCGTATTGTCAGGAAGTAAGTTCACCAAGGTGGAAGAAATACAGTTCTCGGCTTCCTTGGCGGCATTTTCGTACCGTCGTTATTCGAAGAATGTAAGAGAAGTGAATGCAGGAAATATTAAGATTCGTTGGTATTTAAACGACTGTGGTGGCTAAGAGAGGGTAAACATTGCAGAGGAAGAATAGGTGTGTACATTTTAGACGTTGACAAAATGAGTGAAGTTGAAAATTGCTTTATTGCAATGCAAACTGTAGGGTTATTTAATGTAATGTTTGGCAGGGCTTCGGGCTACTGCAGTGCTAAGAAAAGGTGTCCATGGTCGTTTAACCACCAATACTGGCACTGTATTGGTTTTGGGTGAAGTCTTCAGGAGCAATGAGTTAATTTAACTCTACTTGGTCTCACGTGGCGTCGTATGTTTCCAGAGGAAGAGAGAGAAGAAATAAAGAGGGTGCGTTTCGCGAGATCTCGGCGCTCGTGCTAACCCACTAGAAGGGGAGTGAGGCGGTCGGGGGTGTGCGAGAGAAAGAGCCGCGCGCTACACGTAACGTGCCACGATCCTCGGCATTTTCCCACGGATCGCGTCGGGACGAAACGATCCTCGCTCTTGCTTCCCCCCGTCCCCCACTGAAGGATCTCGAGTCTCCCCACACCTCTTCCTCCCCCCCGCTCCGAAGATTGTATTCGTACCCATCCGCGGGGAACACGTTTCAAAAGTCGTTTGGAGTCTGCGGCACTGCTGAGGAGTTGTGAGAAAAGGATATTCCCAAAATGTGAGGGAGGGATAGGAGTGAGGGTTAATCGCTTAATGGGAAACGATGGGAGAGTGCGACACGAAGGGTGGTGGTGGATGTTCGGGCGGGTTGTGGTTAAGGGTGGGGAAGGAGGCTCGGGGAGGCAAAACAATTGAGTGGCGATTCTCGCCCTCTCGGGAGCGGGTTGAGCAGGAGCGGTGTGTGTCAAGTGAGTGAGGGAGGGGTGTCGACGATATATATGCATATATATGTGTGTATGTGTTTGCGTGGGTACTATATTCCTCAAGGGACCTCTCACCCTCTCCAGTCGCCCCCGGCAACTCCGTGTGTTCAGTACCCTTTTCTTGATGTTAACCCCGCTCCCCGTCTCCTATTGTCCCGTTTCCATCCCATCTGTGGCCCCCAACTCTTCCCGTTTTCTCTCACGCCTCCCCCCTCCGCCGTCAATCGCCCACAGACGGCCCACACTTGCGTGCGCGGCTCTCTCTCTCTCGTGGTTCGTCCCTCCTCCCCCGCCCGCGTGCCGAGTGATTTCGGCCCCTTCTACGGGCTGGGGGTGAGGGAGCGAGGTCCCTGGAGGAAGAACCGAAGTTGGAGGGGGGTGAGGGCATGGGATTGGAGTGTACGGATTGGAGGAGTTCCGGGATGGGTACGTCTAGCCGAGGGGATCGGCAGCAACCTTTTTTTTAATAAAAAAAGAAGAGATTCACATCCTACCCTTGCTAGCTGCCGCAACGGAGTGCGTGTGTGGTCGAGGAGCGGGAGAATGAAGGCGCGGAGGAGGTAATTTTTTTGTATGACTCCCTGGATAATGGAAAAAATAGAAAAAATGGTATTTATCCACGGCCTTTTGATGATATATTTTCCAAGATGCGTTTAGTTGTGAGGGTGGCAGAGAACTTTCAGCCCTAATCGTTATTCCAATTAAACTTCAAACCTGTCGTTCGTGATACGTATCTGCTGCGTTGTATTCCAATGAAATTATTTATGTTTGTGATGTTAGAGCTCGAATGCGACTGATTGAATTAGCAACATCTGTTGCATTTTTATATTCTTATTCCTTATTTTTATTTATTAGGTAATCTAACGGTTAAGGTAGGCTTTTGGATGGACACAACTATCAAATAAATAAATAATTCTTATTCCTTAAAGTGATGAAAATTGAAGGGCAATTTATCGGTCCACCACTAAAATATTTTTCTTTCAATAATTGCATCTGGTCTTCAAGTTCAATGCTGTTGTTCATTAGACCTTTCCCTTAATGTTTTGTAACCTGTGGATTTTATCTGCTTAATGTCTAGTCGGCGCTCTTGACAAAAGGGAAAATCTCATGTTTTTTCCATCAACAACCGCTAAGAGAAAGTAGATATTCATTTATATTTACATATCGTACGCATAATATCAATATAATATAGATATCCATGACGTTGGGTAGGGATATTAAGACAAGACTCGTAAAAACTCTGATATGGAGTGTAGCTATGTACGGCGCGGAAACGTGGTCACTGAAGAGGAGGATAGACGTAGATTGGAGGCTTTTGAAATGTGGGTGTGGAGAAGAATGGAGAATGTGAAATCGACCGAAAGGAAAACAAATGAGGAAGTACTAGAGATGGTGGGTGAGGAGAGGGGTTTGTTGAGAGAAATCCTATGGAGGCAGGAAAAATGGATGAAAGGCGTATTGAGCGGTAGTGGGATGTTGAAGAAGGTAATAGAGGGGAGAATGTTGGGCAAGCGAGGTAAGGGCAGGAATAGGATAGGGATGTTGGACGGGATGAAGGGAGGAAAGAAGTACACAGAGATGAAGAGGGACCTGATATAGATTAGTTTGCTAGGTGGGGAGTTACAAAAGTTTATTTGATAGTTGTGACCATCTAAAAATCTACCTTAACCTGTAGATTACCTAATAATAATAGATATCCATGCATGAGATATTCAAATCAATTCAATCAAAGGAGAGAATATTCAATGGCGTTGAAATTCTGTTTTTTTTTTAGTTTCTGTACTAATACAAGTTAAACCTGTATTAGTGAGTACAGTGGTTATAAAATCCATTGACTTTGTAAGGGGTCAACTCGATAAACTGCTTTTGAATCATAATTGTACGTAAAGGTTTTGATGAAAGAAAATGCAAAGAACATTTAAACACGACGGCACTTGGGGATGAATGCCTACATCAAAACTTCTTTACACTTCGTAGCGAGTCATTATCGAGCAAAAAGCAATAATTCACTCCTTAATGCGTGTTAATCGACAAAAGATGTAAAGGTAGCTCTAGTCCGTGAAAAAGATATGTTCGTGCACTTTCACCCTCGCCGCCCACTCGAGAGGTTGCTAATGGCGGTTTGCGAAATGTTACTAGAGCCCCTTTCTACTCGTTCAAAGCCCTGTCGTAGGGTTTGAATTACAAAAATGATTACGCCCCCACGGATAACTGCGTGAGCTTTTAAATTGATGATTCCCGCCGCGTCTCCACGCTCGGACGTCACCGCTCCTCGGAATCATCTTGTTAGCCGGGCGAGGCGAGTCCACCTGCTCAAGTCCACGCACCCAACCAACCCGCCGCCTCCTCTGGCCCCTTGACTTTCGACGACCTCGATACGGAGATTCATTCAAATCTCCCTCTCCTCGTCCTTCCTCCACAGCCCGGGTCTACGTCTCGTCCAGCTCGTAGACCGCATTTCCGTCTCAGAAATGAGATCCACTTTCTTTGTCTTTTCCCCGAGTAATTTTAAAGAAAATTCTCCTTCAACTGTCGAAGCGATATTCTCACTCCCTTAGATAATTGTCGTATTGTATCATCCAGTAAAGTACTCGACCATACAAATCGAAAGGGCATGTTTGAAGTTGCTATGTGGATTCATCCCAATAAAATATATATTCCGTGTTCTGACCGTAATAGTGAGCTCGGCAACGTCTTCACGTAGCAGCACAAAGGTCATTGGTTCAAACCCGGTCTCGGGAATGCATGTCTTATTCGACATAAAATCAGTTGCTTTGGTTAGACGGTGCGATCTTTACGTATAGATTTATATGTTGGTGCACCTGGAATTGAAATCTGCCAGTATTATCATATTCTACGGGTAAAAATATTTAAATGGGAGTATTCATGAAGAGTAAATGGACCTTATGTTCCAGACTTTTTCAAGCCCTTTGGGTCTGGGGTAACATTGGTTTCAGAATTTCCGGTTAGCAACTGAGGAATAATTATTCACGTAGTGTCATCCGCGATAGGCCAAATAAGTTACTCAAAAGTTCTAAAAGACCTAAATTAAATTAGTAACCGTTTAACTTTAATTTTGGTGGCTAGGAAATAATTACATCGCACAGAAGGAAACGATGGCATTACCTTTTTATTCATATGCTAAAATCGAACGTACAAAAGTTCTTTGAACCAAGGAATTGAGTTATCTTTTCACAATTATTAGCTTTACTGATTTGTTGACAAAGAAGAGGACAAATGGTACATTAACATTTAACATTTTTACTTTGGTACACGATCTACAAAAAAAATTGAACGTGTTCCAATTCTCGAAATCCAGACCTTGTGTTTTCCCTAATCTTTTTCGGTTTAATCCAAAATTGATCGCAGTTACAACTGCTCCAGGCTGAACGGATTTAATTTCAGGAGGAATTTTAGGGCACCAGCCATTCATCACAAATGTTAGTTTATGCATGCATTTGAATATATATTTGCTCATATATACACAACCAGTCTCATGAATTTTGGTCTTTCAGTAGATATATTCGGGTCCTTGGGTTCGATTTGGTCATGAGTGCGTACCTTGGGAAGAACGAGCACTTCGATCTGTCAAGTGAACATATCCATCTCTCTTATTTTATTCTCTGTGGTCTAATCTACCACATCTCTACTTTGGAGCCATAATAATTCCCTCGGTGTCGCAAGAGAACTCACGTGTCCTGTGAATTTCACAAACTCGTTAGGTCTTGCCTGCTAAAAAGGTATTGATAGTCTAGAATAGAATTTCACACGGCGATCATGCGGTCGCGTGAAATTCCAATCGTGATATCCACTCGCTCGAGGGCGGGGGACGTGAAATCCGACATTTGGCTGGTGCAAAAACGGGAAGATGAACGGACCACCGCCGCGAGCCCTCGTGAGAGTTTGCACTCACTTGTTCCGTCCCGCGGAGCGAAAGAGTGTTCATACATACACACACGCGCATGTACGTCTCTTTCTCTTCCTGCCCCATCTCCCTCGAAACCACCCCTCCCCTGTCTCCACTTCCTCCTCCCTCTCTCCCTTTCCCCTCGCGAACCCCCTTCCACTCTCCGCTCCGGCCATCCATAACGCCCCGCTTATTCGCTCGAGTCGGTCGGCGCATACGAAAAGCGAGTGAGACGGAGATTTACGGGGCGAGAAGGGTAGAGTGAGCGAGCGAGTGAATTGAGGTTCGTTAAAAGTGTTTGTCGCTCGGGAGGGAGGTCGCCGGGCGATGGCGGAGGGGAGGGGGTTGGACGAGGAGGGGTTGTTGTTGGTGCGATGTGGTGGACGGGCGAGTTTGCTGCGAAGGGGTGGTCAGAGTGCGCTGGGCAGACGGACACCCTTCTTCCTTTGCCAGTCGGGATGGACAAGTGCACGTGGGGAAGGGATTACAACTCGCGATGTCGAGAGTGCTTCCCGGAACGCTAGGAGACGACGCAAGCAGATCTTTTAAATCCACGGGAGAGAGGGAGGAGGACTTCCAAGGAGAGCCATTTGGTTTTTTGGGTTTTCCAGATTTCAGAAATGTCTGGACATATTCATGCCGAAATGAATAGTTAATTGTGGAAAGGTCCCCCGAAAAATCCTCGTTAGATTTTGTGGTGACACGCTCGTATGGAGGACTCGGGAGTAATTTGTTTCGTTGGGCGCTCGAATTTCCATACGTTTCCCTAACGGTTGTTGGCTCTTAAAGTGAAAGGGAATAAATTCTCAGACCTGTTTCTAACGTACTGTATCCATTTCATTTCGAATATATATGAAAACAAGAGCTGCAAAATTTTCAGATAAGTACTTCGATGAATTTTCTTTGTACCAGCTTCAAATAGAGATTAGTATTTCGTTTTGATTGTCCATGCTTAGTTATGGTCGCATAATTTTTTTTCCTTGATGCCCTTATTTCAGTTGTTCCCGAAGTCTCTAAGGATAAAAAAACAAGGATCTGAATCTTAAAAAAAAAAAATTACATGGTAACATTGAGGATGGATTACCACAAATTTAATGTTCAATTGCCTGACAAAAATATTATTTATACAGCTATTAAACATATTTTTTTGTGATTGAACTAGAGTTTATTTATTCTCCAGCATTTTCTTTATATTTTGAGTATCGGAAACAGTTTCATTCCAGTTATTTTTCGTTGGTAAAATTGTCTTTCTTTTTTTGAAGCTTGATGGAACATGAAATATGACTTAACTAATAAATTATTAGTTATAGAATAAAATTACAAAAAAAGAGTATTCAGTATATACTAATACTCGTATACCGATATGGTTTCATCAATCAGACCTGTCTACTAGCTTTAAATACAGAACAATACTTCTTTGTGTCCAAAGAGGAAGTCAATGGCCCTTCCTCTGATTGTTTTCAAGGTGGTCATCAGCTTTCCAAGGAAAGAAGGGAGGTAATACTTCCGAGAGACACATTTATTGTCTTTCGTGGCCCACCTATCTATGCGCTACTTACAAAACATTCAGCTTCTTAAATGCGAAATATGAGGGGATGAATTTGTTATTTTATGCTTTAAATGTTTCGTTTTAGCCATGGACCAAGGATGAGGAGGGAATCTTAATACCTCGAAACTTGCTGCTGAGCGGTAGGGGTATTTAGCAGTTAATTGTTATGCTTTTCATTTCTCATAGTCAGATAGTTCGGAAGTATTATAAGATACATATTTATCGTAAAATAATTCTTACAGTAGTATGTTATCAAGCTACACAAATGAAGACATTGCCGGCCATTAGATAGGTATTTCAACGTTAACAATATGGAAAAATAACGTGCATATCAGTTTGGAATAATGGGATTCATATATTTCTATATTGGGGACTGAGAACGAATCCTGATGAATAAAATCGTCTGAAAAACGACCTTAATTGCTTTAACCTCCCCGTGCATTCTGGGAATAAGCGAGTATTCCGAGGATTTTATTCGGGAAAATCTGGAAGTACTTCTTGATTATCCTTGGTAAAATTTCAGTCGGTTTAGACTTGTCAAATAAGCCTTCAGGATTAATGTATTTGAAAATGCCACTTTAGAAATGTCTCTTCGGCATGCTAGGGGAGTTAAATTCAATATTTTTTGAGAGTTTGGGTTAATTTATGATCTTCACCATAATCCTATCTTTGTATGAAGCACCCCTCAACAAAGGGGTGTGGAAAGCCTTCCATTGTGTCGCTTTTTGGGTGCGGCCTGGGTACCAAATAGCAACGCAGTATTTGTAATATTTGGGGTTTTCCTGATGCCTTTGCGGTTTCACCGTAGGGTCAGGATTTTAGCTGCCACTTCAGTATTTGTACATGTACCATGTCTTTCCTTTGTCAATATATAACTCTCAACAGCGCAATGTTAAATTTATCCTCTTCTCTGCGGTGCCCGGCAGCGAAGACAACTCTATCGGTTTAGGCATAGGAAGAAGCAGCGTCGGATTCCTCCGAGGACGGGGACGACGCACGGGAAGGGGGTTAATCGTGGACGGCTGGGAAATTGGGCGTGGGCCACGAACCTGAGTGGGGTCGGGTGGGACCATCGTTTGTTCTCGTGGAAAATCTGATAAAGCGTGACGAGATCCGCCGTTCCCCGGACGATGATGCTATCTTCGAAGGTGACGACGGGGTCGATTTGATATCTCGTCGACGGAGCGAGTGAAGGGGAGAGGTTATTAATGGAGCGACGGATGACACGAAGTGACAATGAACCACAGAGATGTCGACCGTGTCGAAAGCTATCGGATGACTGCGTGAAAGTCTTAGAATAATGCGGACACTTCAAGCCTTTCCGTCGAGTTTAAAGAGGACGGAATGCTTCACGTGCAGGCGAGGATTAATCTTTCCATTTATGGATGTTTACGTGAAATTAGTGAACGTGTGTAATGTAGAAAGCGTGTAGCGAGTATGTCTCCACCACTGTTGGTTTGATATGCATAGCGTGAAATTATGCATGACGTTAAAATTATATAGGTCTTAAGGTATTAATACGAATTAATCTATATTACATTTTACTGGAGATAAATTGATGGGAATGGTGTGGTATTCTGATACATTTGCCAAGATAATTTTTCAGTGAAACACTCCTGGTGTCATGTTGCAAATTAAATCTCTGCCGCAAGTACCCTGGTCAAAAAAGCGCTATATACCGGTAGTCAAGCCTCCCATTTTATCTGGTTTTTCTCCTCTTATAAAATATTTCGTGCTGCCTCGCTTGCGTGTTTGCTACTGTAAGATTTTAAAGCGTTCATGCACATTAAATTTGTGGTTATAAATTGCTTTGCTGGTCAATATATGCTACTCGCAAAGGAAAATAAACACTGAAGGTTAGGCATGGTAGGAGAAGGGAAAGAGTTGTTGGGAGACATTTGAAAGAATTGCAGTATAAGTGGGTACAGGAGATACTATGAAAAAATGTGATGCCAAATACTGTAGTAGAGCGTAGAATACTTGGGAGATGAACGATAAGAATCGGCATGTTGAGTTAAATTAAAGAGACCAGAAGGGAAACAGGGTTTAATAATATTTTGTGTCATGTTAGTTAGGGATTAGGAGTACAGTAATTTTTTGTCCCAAGGCATGTCAAAAGCCTATTCTAAACCTTTTAACTACTCGTATATGAACAAAATAAATCTATATTGGTTACGTGAGATAGCAACAAAAGAGTCTTCCATAGTATTGTACATCACTTTCTCCCATGTCTCCTCCCATTGCGGGGCCTTGAAATACGTAGCTAAAAGCATCACCGACGACGTATCAGTTTAAAGAAATCATTCGTCAAAGGTGTGATAAGGTCTCGTATATTCTCTCTCCTGTCAAAAATAATCATTTCTGTCATAATGGAAGCTCTCTCAGCCTTTTGATGTAGGCAGCTCATTCATCTGCCCTCCAAGCCCCCAAGAGGACTTGTGGTAGGAGGTGATAAGAAATTTGGTTCTCTTTATGCAAATCTAGATAAGGTTAAGGTGTTCGTAATATAAATGGTGGAGGATACGTTTGTTCCTTGAATTCAATTTTCGGAGCGCGTGATGTATTTTTGTTGCGGTCCCGAATTTTCCTCGTCTCAATTTTTTCCAGATGGTACCGGTCCGCAACGCACCGGTATAATTTAGGGCTCCAAATGATAACTTTCCTGTAGAAAAGTCTTGAACCTTCCGAATAATCTTAATCACGCTTCCGCTCCTCGTTCTTGGAAGGAACCTCGCAACCTGATTTCTTCGACAATCTCATCCGTTTTACGTTGTCTCGTGGTAATTATCCGTAATTGAACGGGGATTGCTGGAACTTTATCCAATTTAATCTCGTCCGATGGATCTCAAATTCTTGACCTATATTCCGAGTGAGACCTAACCAAGTCAACTTCCCCTTTCTAATTTTTAATCAGTTTTACCAAAACCATTCTTACTTACGGGTCTTGATGCACGATCTGTTTCAGTGTTCATTGAAAATGTTGATGCTAAAGACCGCGTATGAAAAAGCGAAGAGTAGTCCTTCCCCAGCCCCTTAACAACCCCTCCTTTCTTCCCCGCCTCTTGCCCTCACCCTCTCCCCATCCACGCGTCGGAAGAGCCTAAGTCCCGGGGCCGGATAATCAAAGGAAATGGGCCGTCTCGTCGATATGGCCTTCGGAAAATAGAACGGCACTCTGAAAGCCGTCGACGAAAAGGCTCGTCGAATCCGTTAACTCGATTACGACGGTGCGTGGGAGAGAGAAAGGGGGAGGGGGGGATGGGTTATGTGTGGAGGGGAGAGAGGATTGATATTTCCCCCGCGCCGGTTTCACTTTATTTTGGAAGGGTGGGTGATCAGCACTCGAGAGAAAGAGAGAGAGAGAGCGGTGGATGGAGAAGATGGGTACTTTGTGTGGAGAGGGGAGATTGGGAGGGAAGCCGATGCCCGCGGTGAATATTGAAAGCGATCTGCGGCGAGTCGGTCTCTCGGCGGGCGGCGCTGCCGAAGACTCTCCCTTGGGGGAAAAGGCCTTTGGTGAGGTAGGACCCCCCTTGTGTGCGGTCTGGGGGGTGACGGGAGGAAGGGTTTCACGGGAGTGAGAGGGGATTCATCGAGGGAGGAGGGTACGGGGGAGAGGGAGTGTTTGGGGGAGAAAGGGGCAAGGGGGGTGAGCGCGAGGTTTCCATTGTTGTGCTAATCGACTTCTGCCCGCCCTCCCCGCCCCCTCCCATCCCCCGCGACATCCATTGTTAGGTGGCACGTGCCGTCTCTTCCTCGGGAAGAGTTGGGCAGGGGGGGGCGCGAGGAGATGGAGAGGATGGGGGGTCGTGTACGGAAAACGGGCGGGGGGGGCTGAAGGAAAGGAGAAAGGAGTGGTGGGGTGTGAATTGATACATTAATAAAGTGTCCCGTAGTCCCCTGACATGGCATGTGTCGCTGTAGTTGTGAGGTTTCGAAGGAAAGTTATTATTAATAAAAAAATTCTCTTGAAAATTTAATAGTAAATGACGTCATTGGTATGAAATTTCTCCGATCGCGAGTTCCGAGTGCATTAGGTTCCGTTCGCTTGAATCATCTTGCGTTGCCAGAGACTTTACTTTCGACTTGAGAATTTCAGGACGGAGATATAATGATCTTGTATGCCCACATGGATCTCGAAGTAAGTAAGAATAAGAAAACAAAAACGCAGTTTATCCCACTTAATTGTGATCTGACAAACTACATTTTAGCTTCTTAAGTTCTTTCCGAATGAAAATTTCTATTCGTCTAATTAATCTCGCATCAGAACTTATCATTATTTTCTTTGTCACGGCTGAGGTCGTGAGAAAGAATATTTGTTGCGGAGGGTACTCAGGTCAGATCGGATACATTTGCACATAGGAAGACGATATCGTCGATAAGTATCGAACGGAACCAGTTTCTCGCCTCATGGAGTAACTTAAACCCAAAATTTAGGACATTCCGTGACACACCCAAAGAAGAGTCTCAGTTGGCACAGAGACTAAGAGTGACTCTCCCAAATGGAAGAACAAATCAACCAGTCCGTGGCCATCTTATGCGTTCATAATTCTAAATCGTGATAGGCAGACGAAGAGTGTCCATGGCATTTAACCATTCCTGGAGAAGAATTGCACGATGTAATTATCTTCGAATGAACGGGGTAAACTAATAGACGAAAGTACGTAAACTTACTGAATTCGACCAACTTTGCGGATATGAATCCCATTGCTTCAAGTACGCCAATGTAAGACGACAACGGAACATTGGTGATGTTAAGCGCCTTCCCCTTGAACCCTTAAAATGCCCCGTCTCCTGGCAAATGATGCGTACACATTTCATTGGCCGCGGATTAGCAGCACGTAACCCGCACAAATGCGTGTCCTCGAACGTCAATGATGTGCGGCTTGGTTGATCTCCGAGCCAGCGTTCAGGAGTCTTCAATCTCCGAGAGCTGCCCCTCTCCCATCCCCCGCTTCCTCCCTCTCCCACCGCATTAGTACAAATATAAAGCCCCCTCCCCTCTCCCTCTCGAAGCCACTTGGCGAGCGCCACTTGTCCATCCCTCACTCAGTCTCACACGCGCTGACCCCTTCCTCCCTGCTTCCATTCTCTCCCCCCTAACTCCCTTCGAGTGTGGATATCATGGGCTCGCATCAATCACACACACCACCGCTCGTCCTTTCTCCGAGGGTTTCAGTGTGGAAGAGAGTGCGGCGATCCCCTCTGACGTTTTCCCGACCTCTTGATGGGGGGAATAGGGTGGGTTGCATCGGCGAAAATATCGTTGTAGTGTGTGTCTGCCTGTATTGCAATTAAATCATTCAGCAGATTCAAACTTTAACAAAGGCTCCTCTTATATTTAATTACTCGAGCGATATTCAATCAAATGTCTACTACCTTTCACCGCAATGCTGGGTTTATATGTTTCTTTTTTCGTTCGTTTTGTTAGCGAACCATTATGATCCATTTGGAGTTCTAATGATCCATTCCAGTCGATTTTCGTGAACAATTTATTTTTTTAACCTGCATTTTGACAGGAAGGGATTTAACGTAAAATGAGACGTCACACTCGTGACTTGCTGCACTTATTATGTTTCCTTTTGTTTCAAATGTTTTAATTCTTATTGCTTGCAAAACGAACTAGATTTCAGAAACTCAGTATGTCCCCAACTGTTTAATTTTTGTTATCTTCTCTTTAATCGTAATGAAAAGTTAACGTAGTACCCTCTGGAGAGGAGGTATTTTGAGAGTAAAGATATCATTCGGATGCCTCCTTTCAAATTTTGCAAACTGAAGCCCCCGACGGCCATTATGAGTTTTTTTATTCCGATATTTCTCCGTGTAGGAGATTGCAAAGATCGGTTTTCCGAAATTATCGAGAATTCCACCGTATATCCATATGCAAGCAAATTGCCAATCGTGCGACCAGCGCCACCAGCCCTCCCCGATTCGTAAATTCAGATCCACCCGCCTAGATTGCTCACAACTGTGGCTTCTTCTCCGAAAAAAGTAATATATCCTGTTTTTTTACCTTATTTTTACGTGAAAATCTCGATCTTTGGTAGAAAAATACATAATATTGAAATTGGAAATCTTTTCTCCGTTGCTTTATCTCAAAATTCCGAAAATTGAAATGACACCGTCATTTCATTATGTATATTTCATATTCATTATGACGCCGTCAATAATTGGAAATTTTCAGATGGATAATGAGAAGTTTATGATCATACATCAATCAATATCGCGATAATATCGATAATTTCGATATATCATAGTATAGAATAATGCATGTCGATGTACTTGCTATCGTGTACAATGCTTCATATTTCAAACTGTATTACAATGTAGATTACTTCAACACACATTTATTTATTTTAAGTATAAATTATTTCGATTCATTATAATGACGATAATTACAGGATATGCTTAGATTTAGTACGCAATTCAAGGTATGCTGACATACTGAGGGACGAAACACTTCTGAGCGTCGCCTAACTGGACTAAATACTCTAAAACCCCACATTACGTTAAAATATTTGTCAAGTACCTCAAAACATTCCGTACAAAATGCATCGTGGATATTTTTCTATTCCCGCTATCTCACCCTGAATACCTCCCCCCCCATGAGTCGTAAACATTACATTATATTATTCACAATCTCCGATATAAACTTTTCATGCCGTCTTCATATTTTATTCCAAATCTTTATTTCTGCCTCCGCCATTCCTAACACCGCTTTCGTTTTCCTCTCCGTCAATTTTTTTGTTTGACTATCATTCTCCTCAGTGACATCACAAGCGTCCTAAATAAGTGTCTCTCCTTGTCTCTAGGCAAATTTTCGGAGACATGCGAAATTACGCTCCGTATCAAAGTTATCAATATTCCTTACCTTCGCTCCTTGTCGTCAAATTTATTCTCTCTTCGCGATTAAATCTCTTCCTTAAAACCTTAGTTATCTGAAGTTATCTTTCTTATAATTCTCTCTACTAATTAACCCAATTTTCGTCTAACATTCCTCCTAATTATGTAAATGGAATATACACCATTCAAATTAAGTTAATGTTTGCTATTTATTGAGAATCCTCTTACTTTCGTTTTTATGGTTGATTTTAATGCTATGCCTATTGCACTCGATTCTACAATGTACACATCAATGATTTCCATCTACCTCTTAGCTGATTTGCTAACTAAACTTTGATTTTACCCAAATCTGAAGTTTTTAGTTCCCAACCTATATTGATATCTACCTACAGTCGCTCCCATTCTTGTCTCACCATTTTCTTCCTCAGGTATGTTGTAAATCACGGTTGATAATATTTACACAAGCCTGGTCCAACTACGTATCACTGGACATTATGTTTTTCCGTCTTATGCCTGAGCACGTGCAGCCTGACATAATAATACTTATTGGGATAATTCGCCTATCCCGTCTATATTCTCGTATCTTTTGTAATACTCCCATTAATTATGAACTCTGTGTACTGAGCTGGACGATTTATCAAAATTAATGAGGCAAGGAAATACGCTCCATTGCTGCACTCTTAATCAGTGATTTCGCGCTACGGCATCACTCTTACTCTTCCCCTTTCTAAACTTAAATAGCTCTTTGCCCAAATAAATATTTTGCCTCTCCTCCGAGCTTTAGGCGATTGTTCCAAGAAGAAGTTGTATGTTAAGTACGGAATCAAACTTCTGAACCCTCCTCCTATCCTTATTCGCTTATTATCCCATCCCATATTGAATTTGACGTTTCACTTCGGGATGAATGAATTACGGTCCGCATCCTACTATTATAATATCGATTATTTCGACACAAATTGTTTTCGATGCATCGGCATACGCACATTATTTCGATCCGTGCACCCTTCTCCCAACTCTCGCAGATGTTCGGTGAACCTTTCACGGCCGCTCCCACCGCCGCCGCGGGACCGATCGTGGGAAAATAGCCCCCCCCCCTCCTCGAGTCCACCTCTCCCACGACCACAGGGTCCCCCGCGCCACCCTTTTCCCTCCTCTCTCCCCTTGGGGGGTTCATCTGGCGGAAATAATCGTCGGGGAGGCAATTAGATCCGTATATTCCACGGGGATTACAGTCGTGATCCCTACCAAGGCGCATGGCACTGTCGTTAAAAACCTCGACCGCACTTCGATCCGGATCGAATAGACGTATCTTTATTTTCTGCCGCCCTCCCCTTCACCTTCTCGCTCGCTTCTCATCCCCCCCCCCACTCTTCCCCCTTCTATTCCCACTAATGCACCGAAACCCCAGTCCTGGGGGAGAGTTGTGATGTGTTCCATCGGTCCCGTGCGACGTCCCTTCCCTGAGGAACTCTTTCCCTAGACCCCTTCTCGCGAAACATGGCCTGAGAACCGAAAATTATCGCAAAACCCATCGCTGAAACGTAGTGGTGCCCGTCTACCACCCCTTCCCCCCCCCCACGCTTCTCACCCTCCCTCCCCTTTTATAAGTGTCAGCCGGATGTGTGCTCACCGACGTGTGGTGGGAATAGAAAATCCTTTTCCTTATTTCTGCTGACCGTCCTGGCCCTTTAAAGCGGGTAAAGTAAGGGTTACGGCCGTGGTTCTTGATGTGTGCGCTATCTCCTCCTCGTGTCGGGGGCATCAGTTTGTTGTTTAATTATTTTTTTCTATTTAAGGAGCTCGGAATTAAAGGGAGTAAGGGTCCGGGGAAACGCTCGAGGTCCCCGCGTGGGATTGATGGTGAACCTGCCGACTCCGCCAAATTCGGATCTCCGTTCGGTGTTGGGGTGGGAAAGGACCAGTTATACGGAGCCGACTGACGAGCGGCCTCTTTTAGTTTTACTCGCCTCGAAGATCTTGTTCGCCGCTCCCCAGTTTTGTTAGAAAAAAGTCGTGCTCATTTTTATAAAAAGTCGTGCTGGCCGCGAGATTCGGTTTACTCGGAGAGCTCGAACTTAACGTAACGGAGGCCGCAAGTTTTAACGATCGCGTATCGTGACATTAACTCCAGCTGCTGCGTCTTATCATTTCAGTCCTGCGAAATTGAATTTTCCAAAAGAGGACATTCGAAGAGTTTGTAAAACCATAATGAATGTGAAATGAAGGAACACCGGAGACTACCGCTGTATCTGTGATTACTTCTGAAAATCTCGCATTGCAAATACGAGCATAGTCCATGCCACAGTTTTCATTTCTTCGCCCGCATTTTGACCATTTATGTGGGTGTTAATCTCAGCATTTACAACCATTACCAAGTCCACCTTGAAAGTGGACATTGGTGAAACTCGTTAGGAATTAATACTTGCCGTGTAGACCACACCAAATGTGATTCTTTCGAATGCCTTTCCACAAAGTTATCCATGAGAATGGTTATAGGTGGCAAAAGTCACTGCTCTGGAAAATATCCTTCATTTTTCTTGAAACGCTACACGGTATTGTGACTCGAATTCTTGTTAGCCAATTAGTCTGATGGAAAATCTTTTCGGAGAAATACTAAGGCCATTATACTAAAATACCGTGATTAGGACTCTCCTTATGTGTGTTTCCTGGATGAATTGATTTTACTACGTTTTCATTTTATTTAGCCTATCTTTTACTACTTGTTTCACGCAATGAGATCTTATATAAAAGTACACATTCTATGTATTATATGCAGATTATAGCCAGCTAACGATGCGTATCTCCTCTGCCAATGATATAAATATAAAGGTTACACAGGAAGGCTGAGTTCACTGTATTTGAGAAGCTTAGTCAAGAAAAATTAAAAAAATGAAGACTACAGCCTATGATTTTAGCCAAAATATATTTGTATTAAAAATAAATGTAGCTGAACTGGTACTTGTATGGTGTCAGTGACAATTCAAGAAAAATGCGTTTTATTTTTTTTCTTTGAATCAATTTATTTTATACACTTCAAAATATGTGACAGATTTCAAAACACTATCATCAGTGGTCGCCTCTTTCTTTTTTCGTATAATTACTGCCTTATGTGCTTGTGATTAGGTGTACCAGGCAGATTTTTTAAATGTTGTCTACGTAGCAAGAAACGGACAGATATAAAGGAAAATGCAAACATTTTCTCATGCCAAGAGTTCTGTTTTGATTTTTTACTTTCTGGACAAACTAATTTCAGATGCAAAGATGATTTCAGCAATGTTTAAATATAAATTAAAATTTCTTCCGATTAAGACGGTTTTTAATTTTAATTACATATGATTTGGGAGCTTACCAATTTAAAAGAAGATGTACTGCTAAGGACTATTGCAGTCCTTCCATCTCTGTTGTATCTCATCTGACGATTGCCGATGTTAGTGTTGGGTAAAATGTGGGAAGCATGTGTCTTGAAGAAACCGCTAGTTTCTTCCTCGCTCCCCAATGTAAAAGAAAGAATGTATCCACGGCTTTTACGAGCGTGCATTAAATTTTCATTTTTTTTCTTTTTAACAACTTGGGACTGGGTTCACTGATCTTGAATTGATGGACTCTTCCATGTCCCTCACGGTCTCTTAATTATTCCCGCGACGTCTTTACGTCTTGCAAGACGTAATTCAGCAATTCGACTCCCACTCCCGCGCTCCTTTTTAAATTCCCTTGACCATAACTGCTTTAAATAGCCCGTTTCCTTGGCTTGGGCACGCTTGACGGGCGCGTGTCGGAGTGTATCTCATTTCATGAAACTGCCACGCAACAGTAATAAAATGGTGATTCAGTGCGTGGTTCCTCTTTTAAGTGGATATTTCACACGAGGAACCGTCTCTGATTTTAATACTAACGAATCGTAGAGTAAACATTGAGGGAAATTTAATTATGTAACCTTTCCGAGAATAATATTCGGTGAGTATAATGGAAACCTTCCGCGAACTCCGGCTGAAGTCCCCCTGAATTTAGCATTTCCTGGCAAAACGCCTGAATATTTCTATGCACTAAGACTGCCTAGATGCTTTTCTATGGCTTCCTTTCGTCGTGCAGCCAGTTGCCGATCAAGACCTCCTGTTGTGCTGGCCATTTCGTAAATGAGCATGTAATATTATATTATCAAAATAATCGTATGGCCTTAAATAAAGTCGACAATCCTGTGAAATATGAAACTTATCACAAATTTAGATACCGATGTACAGCCTGCAGATATTTTTAATGGTCGGGGTACAGAGGGCATCCCAAATTGACAGCGGATTTCTAATCTATATTAGTTTTTACATTAATGAAATTCAAGAATAATTTCCAAGAAAGGGAGTGGCATTCCTCCGTGGATCCGTCTCTATCCTCACTTTACTTCATCGTCATGGCTTTTATAACTCGGGAAATAACAGAAAGAAATATATTTCAGGATTCAGAATTAATTGTTTTACGATTTTTGTATCGAATTGGATGTCATTGCTCTATACTTTTGTGCAAGTGACTGGAAACAGCGGTTTTGTGGCCATGCATTCGTCGTGAAAACATCAAAATTGAGTGCGTGAAAACCCCACGTTTGTTGGCCACGATTTCGTTCCTCCTGAACTTAGGTTTTCGGTCTAGCCTCAAAATTTTTAAGCACTGCCTATTTTCTTCGAGCGAGTTTCCCATAGCGAGGTAGACCGACCGGCTTCATCTACCTCCTTCACCTCTTAACCCTTGAATCAACCATAATTTTCTTGTGATGTTTCCCTCCACGATCCACGATTTTTTTTCCTCGTAGGCCCGAGCAATAAAAGAGCTGAAGATCGGCCCTATTAAAATTTCCTCCCGATTCCTCTCTCTCTCTCTATTTCTCTCGTAATTTCGTAACACACTATTCTATTATCGGCAGGTAACATAGGTAATAGTCGTACACACACGTATTAATTTCGGGAATACTTTCTTGCCCGCAGCGATACATGCTTGAATTAATTTCTTCACTTGACACCCCTGCTAATTCCGGAGCGTCGTGTATTTTTTTTAATCAAAAGCCTGTGGGAAACCTCAGGGAAAGAAACCGAAGCCCTGAACCCTGCATGTGTGAATTTCACACGCTTACGAGCTGAGCACTATTCCCACCTATGAAGTCAACCATCTGGCTAATTACTGTGGTTTTCTGGCATCTGAATACCGTGTTGTCCATAACACTGTGTGTTACTTATTATTAACCATAGCTCTTCTGTTAGTTGACTTAACTTGATTTATCGCATCATTTGGCTGTGCTTTTCCATAGTTGGAATTTTCCAAGATCACATACATTTCCTAGCTACCTACTCTTTTTTACATTTATTGATGACTTAATTTTTGTACGCTTTTTATTTTTATCTCCTTGTATAATTGGTATTTTAATTGACGTATTTAAAAAATAAAATTGAAATTATATGAAATTTTATGGATGAGATTGTTACTTGTATGTTTTCTCTGTTTTGTTGTTATTATAATGATTCCAGGAGCCATTTCACGAAGAAAAAACAGATTTGTGTACATATCGATCTCTGTTTGAAAAAATGTTTTAGGGATTTCCTCGTTAAATGATGATTTTCACCGACATTTTAAGTTATTTTTCTTGTCCGCGGTCTGGCTGAATTTCGAAAACTCTGGTAAAACGAGGAAAAAACTTGAAATTTTTAATTAAAAGTGACTAAATGGAAATATTTTTCAAACAAATTCTACTGCCAAATTGAAATTTTGTCAAATTTTTCATTTCAACCGAACTTCGAATATTCTTCCCGTTAGAATTAAGTTTAGCATTGTTTATCGTTTAATCTTGTAGACAAGTGTTCTCATTGCAAACTTACAAGTCCTAATCAATGTATTTCTTTGTTAAGTTAATTTTTTATGAATATCACATGATATTTTTGTTTCACATTACAATATCGTGGGGACTGCTCCACGTGAGTTATTTTTAGTGTTACTAAAGAGTTCGATTTCAATGGATACCATGATGAAATGTATAAGGTATTATCTGTATAAGGTCGGTAACCCTTGCTGCTAGCATCTTACTTATCTTTCCCTCAATTCTCATTTCCCAGGGTCACTTTACCGGGATACCCGGGGATCACCGGCTCCACGTCCTCAGGGGTGAGCGGGGGCTCGAACCCGGCCCTCCTGCTCCAGCAGCTAGCTCCTCCGCCGTCCCCGGCCCACCTCACCGCGTGGGAGCGCTTCGGCGTGGACTTCATCCTCTCCTTCATCGTGGTCTTCACCTATTTCGTGTGCATGGCGGACTGCAACGGGGGCTGCGGCGGCGGAGGAGGGGCCTCGTGGGGCGGAGGATCGTCCTCCTGGTGGGGCGGAGGGTTCAGCGCCCACCGGCGGTGGCTCCAGGGACAGGCGGCGCTTCCCATCGGGGCCGCCTACCTCTCGTGCTCCCTGGTCGCGGTGAGTGTGGGTTTCGAGTCTCGATGATGTGAGTGTTGGTGTCTGTCGATGAAGGGAGTGTGTATAGAATGACGCCGCGGTGCAGCGAAACCGCAGGTCTCGTCTGGCGTCCGTGCATAATCGTTATGACACCCCTAAGCTCCCTCTAATTCTTTTTTCGGTCCCTTTCACCCGTGCCCTTTCGGATCGAATGTTGCAGGGAGGGTTTAAGGACACCAGCCTTCATTTTGTCAATACGGGCGACTGTAGTGCGTTCGAGATGGAATGGCGTATTATCCACTAAATCCTCGATCATAGCTTTTGGAGTTGATACTTAATTTATCTCGTTTTTGCTGTGACATGCGATGGAATAACTAATGTTTATAGCAGACCGTGCTGGAATAAATTTCTCTTACTTTATTCTGTTGATTAGGTTACCGATTTTTTGTGGTACCCTAGTGATTCCCGTACTGTAGTGAAGGCGTCTTTAGTGCACTACAAGTAAGTACCCTTTCCTTCATGTTTGCTTTTACTCAATTTCCAGGTTTTCTCCCAACACTACCAATTATCTAATTGTCTAATGTAATCAGAAATCTGATTAAGTAACCTGTTCGATTCCGAAAGAACTGCGGTCCTCACGTTGTTTAGTATCCATTGACGTCTGACTTCAGTGGCTTATTCCATAGAGTTGTTAATGCCGTATTTCGGACGACGCGAAAGCTCAGTGGACAGAACGATAATCTGCGGATTGGATCAGTTGTCATAGCAAAACATTATTAAGGGTGTTCTCATGTCTGCTACGAACTTTAAAATTCTCCAGCTTCCGCGTTCGATTCTAAGTTCTTATTTATAGTAGAAAAAAATATTTGCCCATAATTTTTCTTGGGTGGGTGTTTTCTTCTCATGTAGATTGGAGTGTCGTTGTAAAATCTGCCACCGAGGATTTTGAAATCAGCCCTTGACGGTGTACAAAAGCCACTGCGCCAGCTCGATCCCCGCCAATGTGTTATTCACAACACGCCCAAGCGAACTTAAAATGTCTCAGCTCGTTTCGAGTATTGCTATGCTGGCCTTTCCTACTTGAATGTTTGGGGTTCAATGCTCCGCTATTCCTCATCGTATCAATGATTTTATTATTATTATTAAAAGTTACATGTGCAGATAGACAATTTCAGGTGGCACACAAGTCCCAAATATAATCAAACTTACCTTTGAAAAAATAACGTGACACATCATGACATGAATCTATATTACAAAAGATAATACAAAAAATCAGTCAGTAAAAAAATGTAATGTTGGAACCACTTTCGTATTACTCAGGAAACGAATCTTCTAGTCAGATCAATTTATTCTTGTCTCGGAATCGTTTGCATTCGACCCCTTGGTTCAGTCCTAATACCCACCTACTGATTTCGCAGTGAGGAACGTTCCCCAGACCCCAGAGAAACGATTTATTGCCACCCTCCGACACCTTTTCGTGCAGCCGGTCTGGATGTGCAACATTTGGATAGAAAAGAAGCTTGGGAAAGTTCTCATGTTAGAAGTGTACAGCTATATTGAAGTTATTCCCCCCTTTGGTAATCCCTATGATTCTTTGAATAGACTTCTCGTTCCTTTTGTCATCTTAGCACCACGGCAGGAACGGTCTGATTTCTGTGGCTGGCTTTCACGGCCTTTTATGTTGTCACCAGTGTGTCACTTGTCATAGCACGTATTTTCTAATAGAGGAGTTCGATACGCTTTGTTCCCTTCGGCTTTTGATGTGTTGGAAGCAATGTCCGTCTCAGAACTCTTTACACTGAGTCGACATTGGGAGGATCCCATCGTGCATACCGGCGTAACAGGCGTCGCCTTGGGCTTAATTGGTATTGACTTTGTCAGTAGGATGGAAGAAAGAAAGAGAAACGTGCCATCGTACCTGTCGTCAGTGCTGTTTCGTGATCCCTCTGATTGTCGTTTCCAGGGAGTCTTTATTTTCCGGCGACTTATTTCTCATGTACCATTGTGGAAGAACGATCGGTAATAATGTTTGATGGATGAATTTCAGAGTGGTATGAATTAACTTGAAAATAGTTCAAAAAATGGCAACTACGTTCGTCAAAATGAATTAGCATTGGAATTATTAATAAAAGTCAATATTTTAGAAAACTCCCACCTCGGCAAACCGCTTCCACACGCCACAGGTCTGAATTCTTCAAATTTGTTGAAAATTCGCCGCGCATAATTCTCTATATTGATTCGCTAAAAATGAAAATTCGCTATAAAAATTCAGTCATTGCGTTTCATGCATGTGGTCATAATTTAATTTGCATTCAATTTGCAATTTGAATTTTAAAAAATTATTTTGCTTCTAAAATACCGTGGAGAAGATGTATCAGCATTTTTAAACATGATTTTAATTAGTTAGTATCATGAGGAATAATATGCATTTACGTTTAAATTTCCAAAATTCCAAGATTTTAACGAAGGGTGGTAGTCGAGATGAGTCTTGATTTCTTTTTGGATGATTATAATTTTGAAAGCCGGCGGCGAGATTTTACGGGATTTAATCCGTCCGTGACCCCATGGCCTCACAAAAAATGAAATTCTCCAGTCTGCGAGTAACTCCTTAAGCACATCACGTACACCTGTTTTCTAGCCCTTGTGCATTTTTCACTAATCTCGTAAATGAAATTGGTTGATATTGTCGTGAGATAACCTGGATTAACTGGATGGTGAATAAGGGTTTATCCCTGAATTGTTGTTCTACGCGTGAGAATTTGAAGTTAAAAATTACCCTTGAAACATCCTTGACTTTACCTAGAATTATAACGAACAGGTAAATATAGCTCGGAGCTTACTCCTATAAATTTTAATTACCGAGAGGGAATTTAATATCAACATCAGACTTTCACTGTGTAAATATATTTGCGACTTACCGACATATTTCCGACGTCATAGCCAACTTGCGGCGTGATGAATGTAGTTTTAATTACGGACTATGTAAATGGAAACGGTCTTTCAAAACAAGCAGACATGGTGCTTATTATTCTTTATCGTCGTGGATCCTAATTTGTTTCGAGGGTCAAAAAATCACACATACAAAAAAAAATAGCCCTTCCATTATTCCTCCATCGTAAATACTGAGGTTGATAATTAATGTGGTCATCGACATATACAATATATGAGGTTTTCATGTGGTTCTGTGGCAAGATTGGCAAAATCAAATCCACATAGATGGTAAATATTGTTTGGTGCTGGTGTGTTAATTTCCATTAACATTTTCTCTAATGGATTATGTTATAAAATGTTTTATTCCTGGTCGATCTGAAATCTCCATCGCTGGTCATTTTTTGAAAATTTCCAAATTTCTTATAATCACAGTATCCAGCGAATAAAACTTTATTAAATGCTCGTGAAACGGTATTAGTCCCATAAAATAATAGCCAATCATTGTATTCTTCGCGTTAATGGTGGGCTTCGGACGGTCGCGAACGACTATTTACCCTTATTTTTCACGAGAGTCTCTTTGTTTGGCCCACATTATTCCTTTTGTCATTTCTTCGTGATTTCTCCCAGCCTTCATACTGTCTCCAAGCCCTGCTCCCTTCCTTCTAAATGCTAAAAGAGTCAGTATGGAAATATGCCTTACCCTCGAGTTCTTTAATTTCCAATGGAATTGCCGACATTAGTTTTTTCGTCATGAACATGTGGCGATTGAAACGAAAATTAAATGTTTTCGTGCATTGCTTGGTACGTTTGGTTCTTAATTTATGAAACTTATTAACAAAGTCGACAGACCCTCCACCACTTTTCGAACTATATTTGTTCTACTGAATCAATATACAACTAGCTATTTTCTGATGCACGCCATGATCATATATACAAATGGAAATTTTAATATGTCAGAACATGCTGTGACTTCCCACGTAAATTTCGCAACCTATTTGCCGTTTTCATGTCGTCTGAAAAAATAATGCAACCTATATTGTTGTACTTTGCTCATTGTACATATGTGCGATTTGGTTCAAGGCATACTTTATTGCTGTTGCTTATTTTTAAAAAAAGTGTATCACGGTGATACTGAGCCGTGTGATACTGGCCGCACCTCTTCAGACATTCTCCGAGTCTTCGTGCTCCTTGCCGTTGCGCTCGTCACCCGGGGCAGACAGTCGCAGCGGGAAACGAGCAGGGAAGTAAACCGCGGAGAGTCGAGTGTATTACCCCGTGGGAAAACGATGCGTTTGAACAAAACACTGATTGAGGGGCTGGCTAACTTCATTTCGGGAACTCGCCCTCCGACCCTCCCCCCTCCCCCACTAGACGTGCATGGTCCATTCGCACATTTCTCCCCTCCTGTCCCTCGCCACTCTTCCTCTCCTCATCCTCTCCGTTCCCGATCCTCGTCTACTGCGTGAGAAGCGATTAGGAGGCCACCCAGCCGTGGGAAGGGAACTGCGAGAGGTGCGGAGGGGTAGATGAAAAGGTGTCTGGATGCACGGCTCATTCCTTTTTTCCGCTCCTTTCCCCCCGACTTCTTTCTCTCTCGCTCTCAACCTCTCCCACTCGTGTCGAAGAAGACTCTTCCCTTTCCCCCCCCCCCACCTTGATCTCTTGGGAATCTGCGTTGAAGAGGGAGGGGGGGGGGCGGCGGGGTTAACAAGAAATAAAAGGATTTCGAAGAAATAGTTTTCACAGGGGGAGATGAGAAGAAACCTTCTCTCCACGAAATGTCGACAAAAAAAGTCCAGCGCCCGGTACTAAAAAAATCAATCCACTCGTTTTCTCATGTGCACTCAAATGTACCTCGCTTGGGCACTTGTCGGCGATCTGAAATGTTTAATTAAATTTATCATGCGGTCTAAGAATAATTTTTGGGCCCTGGTCCCGAATATTCTTGCTCTATCATGCATCTTAATAAGGCATTGGATTTTGGCATTTTTTGGGTTATTTCCAGAATCTCACTTGTAACTAGCATGGTTAAGAAAGAAATGAAAGCTTAGGACTTAATTTCTTGGAATTTTTTCGGGTGCTTGCCTTTTTTGTTGAATCGCTAGTGTAATTTCCTTAATAAGAATAACGTCTTACCACGGCCTCCTACAAGTTGGTCCCTATGATTCATATCATATACCGTAAAACGAGCAGTTCTATTTACAGATTGAGAAATTTGGAGGAAATGAAATTTTTGGAACAAAGCCCTGCAGTCTATAATGCTTTTTTCGAGGATAGAATTTCAAAGTTCGTCGATGTTTCTGTATTTTGTACTATTTTCGTGATTTCTGGGAGATGTACATTTATATGGACTTAGTTATCAGCCAGCGGGTAGGTTTCGTACGTGTTCAACATACTTGTGGATCCATTAAGAAGAACCGCCAAGAAAGAGATTTTGGGTGTTTGTGAATTAGCTTCTTTCCGAAAAAGCAGGGCGTAGTTAAATATTTTAATTTACCGGGAAATGAATTTTAAATTTCTTCGTCCACTCGTTATGATGATAGACGTTGGGTCCCACGCTGTCCCGCGAGTGATTTGGATCCTTCTCCCATTTGCCAAAAGTCGAAATTGCATTGATGGTTTATTTTTCTCAAGGCCTTTTCATTGCGTGGGCGTGGGTTCAAATCAAGATACCGTCTCCGAAAGCCTCTCCGAGAATGGCGGAGATTGTGGCGAACTAGGAGGAAATTATATATATCCACTAAATACCTGGTTGTTTCGTGCGGCAATGAACGAAGTCCATCACTTCCATTCCGCCCATCAAACGAAGATGAAAGTGGTCGTACTTAGGATGGTCCCCCCACATTCGTAATTAGTGTGTCGAGCGAAAAATCCGGTCTCCCAGAGATGGAAAAAAAACCAACTACCGGAAACCTTAGGGCAAAACTCCAAATTGGAGAACCGGAGTAATTCTGAAACACGGGTTCAAAATCCTTATTAACATAACGATTAAACGGATATAGAGAGGGATGGTTAATGGGAGAGGCGTGGTCGCAATTCAAATTAAATATCGAATATTTACGTGGGGTTACAATATTTGTTTTTGCAGTCGACATTTTAATTAAGATTTATTATTATTATTGTTCTTACGTTCTGGGTTTTTTTTACTGCCCTAAATATTGTTCACATGATCGTGTATGCATGAGTAGCGACACCGTTTTCTACTCTGGTGCCTCGAATTCTCTGATTCCCTTTTTTGCGTAATTATTCTTCTCCTCTCTCTTTCCCATTCATATCTGCTAGTTCTCCCTTTCGTCTACTTCTCTATCCCAAATTATTCCATCCACCACAAGACTCGGAAACCTCTAGTAACATGCCCATTTTCTTCCCTAAATGGCCCCACGTTTCCGAACTGAATAAAACCGCGCACCATATCAGAGTCTTCACTGACCTCTTTGTATTTTCTTTTTAATATTGGATCGTAATTACAGGCACGGGAAATTTTATAATTCGCCGCAGCGAGCACGATGCTATCGCTCCAACTTGCTCCACGGTGATGGGAGTAGGCCTTTGGACACAGCTGGGGGGAAGAGAGAGGGAGTTGTGGGCCGGCCCTGACGAGAGGGCAGCCGACCATCGGACCACACCCCTCTGGAAGCTCCAGGGCCTCCTCCCGAGATCCTCTTCGCCCTCCCCGACTAAAACCTCCCCCATCTCCCAATTTAAAATCTGATTAGGATTTTTTTCCACCACCCTTTCCTGGGGCGAGCTCGTGGGGGCAAGGGGGTGTGTATGTGTGGGGAGAGGCAGTAGAGGTCGGGGGGGGGGGCGTGGTCGGGCCGACTACCTGCTTCTCTCTCTCTCACTCCCTTCCCGCCGGAAATCCCTAATCAGTCCCTAATTCGAGCGGGAGACGTTTCCCGAAGTGGGACGTCCAGCAGAACGACCACGTGTGCCCGCAAAGAATATTCACCCTCGTGGATACCCGACGGCCTGGTGGTCAGGACCAAGGTTGAAGAGAGCGGCCATGTTCCATCATTCCGATGGCGGGGGGGGGGAGAGGGAGAGAGAGAGGGTGATTCTAAATTTTTCCACAGCCCCGCTGTTACAAAAAATGGGATAATACGCGGAAATTCTCTTTGACACTAGTCCCATCCCTTCCATTTCGCTCAATCTTCCGGCCACCTCTGTCGTCCCGGGGTGCTTTTATAATTATTACTCTAGCTGTTTTTATCAAAAAACGTTATTTTCTCCTGTGTGTCCGTGCGAGTTGGCGGCTTCGTACCCCACGAGGCATTTGTTTCAACCCATAAACATATCACAGCTGAATTATTTGTTGAGCGTTTATGTTCATTTAGAATTTTTCGGGGAAATCATCGTTTGAAAAGGCGGCTAGCTCTTCGAAATAATGAAGACGACACTTTGAATTATGAGGGGAATACTACGAAAAGGCTTACGTTTTAATGTCTCTTGCTCCTTGTTCTTACGCATCAAGTTACATGAAGAATTCAAAGAAACTGCGGGAAATACCCCGACAGTAACTTTTTGACGTCGTCATCCGCTAATATTCATTTCAATGCTACAATTTTAGAGTGTAAACATAAGTTTTCTTGACCGGGATTCGAACCCGGATCCCTGGATATTCGGCCTGCATTCTAAAGTGTAAGAGGGGGCCTCTTTCCAAACCGGATCGAGGGATTCGGGTTCCAATCCCGGTTAAGGCGAATGATTTTTACACTATGAAATTGTAGCTAGAAATAGTAGAAGGATGTAGGAAATGCCACCTCTCTTTTGCTTTAGAATACTCCTTCCAACTTGAGGTTAGGTGGTAGAAGAGACTCCATAGTCTCTATCTCGCCCCAATATAAAGACGACTATCTATCTTTCCATAATACATTACTTCTAATGGACCTATTAATATTTTATCAGCCTCGGCGACTACATGAGTTCAATTGGGGAAAGATCCCAAGGCGTGGCTTTCAGGGTAAGATGTAGATCTAGATGAAATTGTTTAGGCCCACCGGGGAGGGGACACCATCCGGCAGAATTCTTGTGCGATGTGGTCTGAAAATACCTAGCACTCTGTGGTGATCGCCTTGGTTTAAGACCAGACCGGGCGGCTGCCGCTGTCATTCCCTTCAACTGGCCTACGGCCCGCAGTACTTGTACTCATTTATTTACTTATTGTGACATCCTCGTGGGTACTGAAAATACCCCTTCGCTTAACGCTGTTTCTTTTTACGTACGTAGTAGCATTCAAGAGGGACGAATCCCCGACGTTTCGAGGCCATCAGTACGCTACGCGTGCGAACACCTTGTTAGCATTTCGCGTGATACGGTGCTTGATTCTCTTAATAGTCGGAATAAGTTAATGGTGGGCGAATGATACATGTGCCTCATGTTTGAAAAAAAATTTAGACGGGGCAAATGCTATATCCTTATCCCTTCTTCTTCCGAGGAATCGTCTTACAATATCATTACGTAGCCAGTCTTGTTGAGGGAGCTTGTGTTAATCTGACCGATCGTTCGTGTGAGCAGAAATGAAGGCGAATCGGCGATATTAAAACAAAAGAGCGGTGTGGATTCGCACCCTACCATTATCACGGCTGAGATATGGACACGCCATGCCGAACTTTAAAAACAAATATAGCTGGGACCGGGGTAATCGAAAGTCTGCTACACCTAAGCCAGGATTCTTTGATCATTGATTTTCACCGCCAGATAATTAGCATAGTGAAATCGGGAAAAGGCTATCAAGAACAGGAGACCTAATCGGGAAGAAATTCAAGCTGTAGATGCTCGATAATAATGAGTTTGATTGTCAAAATTATTCATCCATAACTGTTTACCATTGAGAAAATTTCAGATATTATGTTAATGTGTGCATTAAGTTCGCGTGCATTTAAAATGATATGAAAATAATTTTCGCGGAAAAATAAAATTGAAGAAAAATCAGAAGGTTAGGAGCGTTTTTGTACTTGGAAACTCTGTTTATTGATGGGCTATGGGGAAATTGAAGGAAAAAGGAGAGAGATGCTCCATGACGTTGGTGAGGCCACATTTAAAATATGCGTTAATTATGATGAAGATGATATTATAATATCCACCTGAGAAAAATTTCGTCAAGTAATTCGATGGAGGCCAAAGAAAATCTGCAAGAGTTTTAAAACATTTTAAAGTACATTATGATGAGTTAACCTGGAAAACAATGATGTGAGTCCCACAAAACGCGAATAGGATAAGCGAGTTTAATTGAGTTGAGTTTAATTGTGACACCGATTGAGATATCCGGGCCCCACATTTAACAGCTATTAAGGATCGAGCCACTCGCACAAATAAGGAGAAATAAAATCGGCGCGGGCAAATTTAGATTGTCTTATCCCTCTAAAATATCACTATTACAACAAGAATAAGATTCACCATCAGTATTTCAATCCTAGGATTGGTTTACTGCAGCTCTCTATTCTACTATATTTAATGACAATTCTCTCAATCCTTGATACCTTCTCTGTTTTACGTCCTTCTTAATTTGTCCCATGAACTTCTTGGTCTTCCTCGTGGAATCTTCCATTCTATTTTTCCTTCCATCATATTCCTAATCAATCCATTTACCCTCAATGTGTGTCCAATCTATCTATTTCCTCTTGGCCGTAGAGTTCTCCTATCCTCTTCTGCTCTCCTATATACTTCCTCATTCCTGACTTTGTCTGTCCATTTAATCTTCATCACTCTCCTCCAGCACCATATTTCAAAGGCTTCTATTCTTCGCTGGTCCACTTTTCCAATGTTCCAAGTCTCGGAACCATAGAGCGCCACGCTCTACACGAGAGTCTTGACGAATTGCTTCCCTGTTTCCAGCGTTAGGTTCTTTGAACATAGTAATTGCATCTTCTTCATGAATGGGTTCTTAGCTTGGGTTATTCTTCGATACACCCCAATAACATGCGCAAGTAACTTAATTCTGTCGTCTTAAATACCTGTTTCGGACACAATGCGTTCAACTGTTTTTAATATATTTGTTGTTTCAAACGTAACTTTATGGAGATTTTTTTCAAAATTTTTGAAAATTATGGAATTTTCAACAACAATTTACACGACATGTTGAAATGAAAGAAGTAACTTGGTTATTCCACACAAACTTCATTGAAAAACGACTTAGGTTTCGACATTAGACGTCATCATCATCGTCAGACCTCATGATGACATGGACGTCATCATCAGGTCTGATGATTAGTCCGGCATCGAAGCATACAGAGTCGTGTTTGAATGAAGTTACAGTGGAATTACAAAGTTAATTGATATTTCACTTGTTTTCACTTACAAGTTAGAGGTTATCCTAGGACCTCCCGCCATACACCGAGTGGCAGTTGGTGGATGCTGGTGTAAATGCGATACCAGTTTTCCATATCCTACCTATAAAATATCGAATCATCTAAAATGTGTTCGTTGATTGTGACACGAATAATGGACGAATAATATCGATCTCCGACGTTCTATAGATCGAATCTTGGCTCGTCCTGGGGTGGAAAGAATGGCCGATTAGGAAGGGCAGGCAAAAAGGACATCGCTCAGAATGGCGGAGAGAAGAATGTGTGAGGGGGAGAAAGGGTTGAAAGAACCCTAGGGCACGGAAGAAGAGAAGTCTTGCTCCCTAAGAAAACACTCCAGACTCCATACCACTCCTCCCCTCTCAAAATGCAAACGCAAGACAAGCGCCTGTCCCGACGCGCACACACAAGCATGGCGGGGCCCGCACCCGGCATTCCTCGTGCCAATTACGGGCCACCCGTCGCTGTTGGGCAGATGCGGAAGGGAGGGAGGGTAAGGAGAGCGAGAGTGTGCACCGGGGGGTGGGGGTCGGAGGGAAGAGTGGGGCGGCGTCAGGGGAGGGCGATAGTGGGCCGGAGCGGAGGGAGGAGAGGGGAACACACCGGCAGGTGGAAGGCGTCAGGATTCCAAAGACCCCGGAGCTGCTGCCGCCTCCGCGACCGTGGCGAGGGGAGGTCGAAAAGAACAAACTCGCTCGGTTGGAGTTGGGAAGGGGCAATAATAGTGTGAAAAAAATAAAATTAAATGAAATGAAAAAAAAGATGGTGGATGTCAGGACCGATGAAAATGGCCTCGGGCGAATGTCTGCCTCGTGTGGTCCCTCGTCTCGTTTCGCCACGATTCCCGCTGTTATTTGTGCACAGGCGCAGATATAAATGAATTAACACTTATTTATTCATACATACACACACACAGACCTATATATATGTTTGTATATATACTATATATATGTATATTGTTATAATATATATTTATACATTATTAATTTATCTTTTTGGTTGTTACACTCGCACAAATAAATATAAGAGGCGCGCATATATATCTTTGCATGTGTGTGTGTGGGTCGCGGTAGTCCAGGGGTAGAGCGTTGGACTACTTACCGGAGGGCCCGGGTTCGATTCCCGGGCGAGTCTCTCTGGACACCTGCAGCTCCACCCAAGCTGTATAATTTTTCGAGTACCAGATCTTCCTGGGAAACCATAACCGGCACAGGGAAAGGAACTGCCCTCCCTACCCCTGATGTGTGAATATCAACACGCCATCGGGCTTAGTACTGGGTGAATTCTACAATCACCTTATAAACCGACCTTCGGGTTGAGTACTTTGTTTATGGTTATATTTACACGCATACGTACGCGTACACCCACAAACGTATTAGTTTATTTATTACTTAAAAATACAGACGTGCCACTCACCAATAAACATGAAAACCTACAAAAAAATAACACATTTTATTTTTGGTTGTCCCTGCCACATATGTATAGAATTGCGACTTTTAACTTTAGGCAGAGGCTCAAGAGTAAACCTGGAGAGAGGTGATACAAACTATAATAAACAAAAATTGTTTCAACAAAAAGAGAAGTACATAAGAAGAAGGAGTACCTTATTTTTTCTGTTTGGATGTGCGAGGCATGATTTTATCGTATTATATTTTGTATGAATATATATTTCTATTAATATATGTACATAAACCTATATTCCTACGGGATCGTGACGAATACCTCCTTCCCCCGAAACTCCACCATCTCGTCTTCGCCCTTCCATTCTCCTTCGCCGCAGAAACTCGCCGAATTTATGCGCCACTTTTCGGATGAATTTGTCCCTTTCTGCACGGGATCTGCCGGGAGCACTGCCAAGGATCGGGATCCGCATACGTAATTCTTCTTGTCCGTGGCGGCGGGGGGTTTTGCTGTCTCGGGAGAAAGTCGGGACGATAGATTTGCACCACAAATGGCGAAACGCGAGGGAAGCGTCGGCGTAACGTTTTTCGGAAGGCTTTATCAAAGCTTTAAAGGAAACGTGGGACACACCTACCGTGGACACCGCTTACTACATCTTCAAACCTCACGATTGAACGAAATAACAAAGATACTTGTCAACGTTCCGTGTGGATTGACTTAACTGAATTATTAATTTTAATTTCTCTGATGACTGGCATTTGGGCGATTTTTTCATCGAATATGGGAAATATTAGTGCACCCAATGATCTACAAACGCAAGGTTGTAAACTTACAAGATTATCAAAAATTAAAAAAGTCCATATGTACATACGATGAACGTGTAAATGTCTGGGTCTTTATTCTGGACTTCCAGTATTCATTTAGAGTCCGCCTACGATCGTCTGCCATTGACACTTGGCTATTTTTCTGCGAGTAGCTCCATCTTTGGGCGAGGTTCGTGTACTTATATGTGGGTAAGATGGAATATAACAGTCAGTTGAATAATTAGACCGTGTAAACATGTTTATCGATAAACTTCAGCCATTGTTGGAATTATCTTGGTACGTAACATGCATAAAACATTTGGCTACTCATCCAAATCGTTGAAAACGCTTGGTAAACATTAATTTACATGGGTAAAATTACTGTTTTGTTTCGATTTAGCCACAAGGTTATGGATCTTATTCTAAAATGGTGATAATATTTAGATTTCCTTGTCCGGTTTGCCTTGTATATATTTTTTGAAGAGCAGTTTTGAAAAAAGTTAAGCTACTTGAATGCTCCTTTCAATGCGAATCGATGTTTTAACGCCAGAAGGAAGGAAGAGTTTTTAAATATTGAATATTGCCCCGCTACGTGAAGGTGTGCCTTCGGAAACATTAAGCCGTGGTGGAATTTACATCGCACAGACCATGTTCTCGATCATTATTCTGGGCTTCGAATATTCATTGAAAGTCCGCGTGCGATCGTCTGCCTTTGACACTTAGCTATTTTTGCGTTAGTCATTCCACCTATGGGCGAGAGTCGAATGCTCAGAGGTTACGTGCACCTGTGTCCTTCCTCACACGTCATGAATTTGGGATAAGCGGACTCACTCACCCTTCACCTCTTCCCAATGTACATCTCCTTGAGTTTCCGATATAAAGAATGCAGCCGACCGTCTGAAACCACCGCAGAAAGAGCATATGAGATTTTTTTTTAAATGATATATTCTCATAATTTAATTCCGGCAATCTGTGCGCTGAATCCTCCAAACAATAATCCCTGTTCTATACCATAAACGCAGTATTCAACCCGGAGGTCGGTTTGGTAGGTGATGGTAGAGATCACCCAGTACTAAGCCCGACAGCGTGTGAAAGTCGCACATCAGGGTAGGGGGGCCAGTTCCTTTCCCTTTATGGTTTCCCAGGAAGATCCACTAGACCCGAATAATTACATAGATTGGTTGAAGTTGAGGGTGGTCAGATACACACGCACACATATGTACGAGTATGCATGTAAAATTATATATGCACATACACACACGTACATACAAGCCTCGTTAATTTATTGTCCATCTGAATTACGCTTCCTGTTCCGAATGCTAATCAAGTCACTCTCACGCCTTCACTTTTGCATAGTCTACTCCACTCCTTTTTGCAAGTCACAGCGGAAAAACGTCTTTCTCATCTGATCTTATTCGGATTTACGGTTTCTTGTCGTCAGGCCATGAATACTCGTATGAAGACGAAATTTAAAAAGGGGGGGGGGGGGCACAGAACTAAACGTATGAAAGTACCTAAGAAGATACTTTAGTTTGTCTATCTTCTGAGCTTCAAGGAGGATCTCGTTTTGGTATGCGTAATGTGACAAAAAAAAACAAATTTAACCAGAATGTATTTTTAGAAAATGTTTGGGTATTTTGTTGTATGTGTTTGGTACTGTTCGCCAAACGAAGGTCTTTAGCTTGATTTTTCGTGTAATCTAAAAAAAACGCTTGAATAAGTAATGGAATAACCGCGGTGCACAGGCGAGAAAGTGTCTAAAAATTAGCAAAGAATGTCTTCTTATTGTGATCTCATCCAGATACAACGGCTTATAAATACGCAAATAAGATAAACTTGTCAATGACTCGGATTATGTTACATTGCTATGAAAACATTACGCGAAATGGAATTCATTAACATCGCAGTGTCATTTAAATAGCTCCATTTAATGATATCATGACATGTCACGTTCAAAATCAAATCCTACAAACGTAAAGTGAATAAAGTCTACTTATTTTTGGAAATATATGGACTGTCGAGTTACGTCTGCTGTTTGGTTGTATTGTATTGTGATTTGCCCACGATCAGTAAAGCTATGTAGAAGAAGTTGAGGGCGCCCATGGCTTCAATCCAGTTTGTGGACAAATAAAATTGAAATAGATACGAGGAAGGTTTTTTAGGACTTATGCGATTTCTAGGCAAGTTGGATACTATCTCAGAAAACCCATTTTCCGGTTTTTATTGCGGGCTACGTTTAGTCAAACCTGAAAACAGTTTATTCAACTGGAAACTCCGCGAACGACTCGCACAAAAGCGTTATGCCCTCGGCATAGGGCGTTTAAAAATTCTCTTAGGGCCTCTGTGCCAATAAAACGTGGGATTTCACGACGGGTGATTCCAATGAAAGCAGGTTTTTAAGCGACGAGGCAAGCGAGAGCTAGAGAACATCAACATTGATGGGAGAGAATTCCACGGACGAGGAGATTGAAGTCGGAGCTCAGCTCAGAATCGGCGACGTGGGCGTGAGGGCGGGGTCGTTCCAAGGGATTAATCCTGTTAATCCCAGAATAGAATTGTCAACGGGCAAACTCGTAGCAGATCAGTTCCCAACTCCCGGCGGATATGAAACGTGCGTGAGAGAGGTTCCAGAAATGCTAGAAGTCAAAACATTAGTTTAAACCAAAATTTTGTGAAGACGCTTAATGAAACATATATTTTAGCCAACTTGATTTTTTTAACGTTCGGAGATTTGGTGCGGAAATCAGTGCGATCCTCAGATTGCCAAGTTGACAAGATATTCACCTATGTATGTTATGTACGAGTCGTAATTGTTTTATTCAAGTAAACCCCATGTTCTAGCCAAAAAAAACTTTGAACTAGGCATTACTTACTTTGAATGTTTAAAATTTGAGAACCAGTTACTGTTTTCAAAAAAGTTTCATTTCTTGCGTAGTTTCGAATACTCCCAGCATTTATTCCACGAAATTCCGAAAATAGGAAATTAGGTAGATAATTTTATTATTAGGTAATCTACCGGTTAAGGTAGGTTTTTGGATGGACACAACTATCAAATAAATATTTTGTAACTCCAAACAAAACCCAATCCAGCAACCTAAACTACATCAGGTCCCTCTTCATCTCTGTAGGTAGATAAATGATCATTAAATATTAAACAAGCTGGCGTTACCTTGAGGTGTTTTCCACTACAGAACCAATAACAAGAGCATAGCAACGTGTTTTGAAATTGAGACAATAATAAATTCAATATGGTTTTTTTTCAGCAATTATGCTTCAGCAGTTATGTTATGGTGAGATTGTGATCTGATAATGGTGAATCATGTGGAAAAGTTTGGGTTTTTCCCGTTCGTATATACGGACGTCAGTTGTTCTGCAAATTAAACATTTTGAAAGTATTATAAAATACTTGACACTTATATTTTATAAAAATCTTTAAGATAAATATTCATTACGTTACTAAACCAAGTTTTCCTTAATATGTGGAATATTTAAATAATATTTCAGTCGCTAACGATGCCGTAATGGTGCTGAATACTTCTTTGCTGTAATTACATTTTGATGACCGTAAAATGCAAGCTTGACAAAAGCACCGGCAAATTAGAGATTGAAAGGTTGATTTTTTTATAATCGCTAAAAGAATGGAAAATGCAATTTTTTAATAATTTATTTATTTTGAAAACTTCCTTCGGGCGCTTGTGTAACGTCCACATTCCCTTTCGGTGGATCACGAGGTGCCATATGTTTGCGGAAGTATTGGAGTAAGTTTAATGTGGCTGATGACCGAACACCCCCTGTACGTCCTTGCGACAGCTTGCGCAAGATCAGAGAAGTATTTTAATATTTCACTGTCGAATGTATTATCGAATACCGGAAACAAGACAAAATCCACGTAAGCTGACAATTTTATGTATGCAGAGATATTTTTTAAACGTGTTTTGAATTCCTTTGAGGCGAAATAGATTGAGGAAATCGTTTTTAAACGACTATTTCATCGACATTCCGTATCGCTTCACTCGTGATAAATGTCGACACCCCGTAACAGTGGCAAAAGTTTAAAAAAAAATACTTAAAAATTTAACCTCTCATGTACATAAAAGTTGTACGCCATGTGAATTTTAGGGCTTCTTTGATTGCAGGGAATTTTATGTGGAATCTTGAGGGATTGCTGTTTTGCCTTTTTATCTCGTCGCGAATCCTCTTAATCTCTTAGATTAGAATGGCATTGTGCCTTTAGGCGTCTTGGGAGCAGGGAACGGCGTGATGGTTACTCTATTATGTACTTGCGCTCGATGCGTGCGATTACCCAAAAACTCACCTGCGCGGCCGCCACATCTCTTTTCGTGGACCATCCCAGCCCAGCGCCTTGGGCACGAAGGGCCGACGGTCGGTGATTATGTGCTCAAGGCTTATCGAGTGGCCCGCGAGACTCATTTGGGTGGGGACGTGTCGGCGAAGGGCGGGGGAGATGCGTGCTTTGGGATGGGACGTGGAGAGTGGGGAGGGTTTCACGAGGGGAAGGTGGGAGAGTGAGAGAGAGGGTAGGAGGAGTCCGAGGAGACCTGAAATTGGAGTGGCGTGCGTTGGTCGAGGTGTGGAGGGTCTGGCGGAGGGAGGGGGGGTGAGAGTGGGGGAGGGGAGGAGGCTAAATGGTATGAGGCAGCAGGTGCGGATGAAAGCAGACTGTCTGCTGCCGTTACAGTCGCCGCCTTCCCCTTGCATTCCTCCTCCCGTTCCATGTCACCTACCTCCCTCCTCCTTTCCCTGCCGACGACCTCCCCGGCACCCACCGTGCGCCGAGATGGGGTCGGGTGCCTCCGGCCCGCCCGCTAACATTCGTTCCCCCCGGGGGTCCCCTGGGCGTGGGGGAGACCCGAAAGGGCGCCTCTGGGCGGAGAAGACAAAGGAGGGACCCGACGCCACCGACCCCTCCGAAGCCCCTCTCGCCCAGCGAAGGGAAATAATAAAAAAGCAAGCGTAGGGAATGCGAAGTTCCCTCTAAAATTCTTTTTTAAACTTCCCTTTTATATCCCTCGAACTTCTTCCATACCCGCAGCGCTGCCAACTGAGGGTGCTCCGTGGGATTCGGACTCAACCCATTTCTGTAATTCCTTACCGATAAGAGGACGGGTGTTATCTTAGAATCTCACTATGAAAAGCGGCTCTGTTGTCAAATTTAACTTCGAAGCTGTTTGTATAAGGTCGAAGGGCCTGCAGAAGTTTTTCGATGTTTGGCGGAAATGTGGCTACAGATATTTGACTCCTAGCGTTTCGCTGGAAAACGTGAAAAAGAGGTTTCGGTCCAGGAGTTAAGTTTCGGCGCGGATATTCTTTATTCAAAAAATTTGATTCACCGAATTTTTAAGATGGAATATTCCGAGGTGTTTATTTGACATTTTTCGGTATCAGCATGTCTGTAGCTATTTTATCGGGAAAATATCGTTCGAGAAAGCGTGAAATTCAGCAATAACACGGATACTTCTTTTTCCGCAATTCCGTCAACATTAACTTCGCTGTATTTTTTAGGACGAATATTATGAAGTATGTAATCATTGGTCTAAGGCATTCAGCGTGGACCACTGGTTCACTAGAAACGTATAATTTGAAAAAGAAATACGGATTTGAATTTAAGGTTTCGGCCGGACTACCTTCTCATTTTCGTACACTGTTTAGCGATAGAGTTCATCTACATACTTGCTGCCAGAATTTATACGGGACGTTTAATTCTGATGCGTCTTGGATTCTCTTGCATGGCATTTTCGCTCAACACAATAGAGCTATTAATCTTATTGGAATGCCTTAATTTATTCTTCACTACTCTGGAAAACGGCCTCCATACGTCTGTGAAAAAAAAATTAGGAGGGGAAGCCCCGCTTGCATTCAGCTGGGTCTCATTGCCTGTCGGAGATTAATACGTATATTTCCGAACCAGAATTTGTGTAATATTGCAGGTGCCACATATAGGGTTTTTTTTAATTCCAATAAAATCAGACGTTGATTCAGCACATCTGTTCGTCGTAGCTGGTATTTATATTTTATTCATTGATTATTTCGTCTCGTCATCACAAGTTTCATGCGAAACTGATAATTCATTGACTTTAACGACTAGTTATTCTATGGCTACTAAGGCTTGCCCCATACCAAAACATAAAGTTATTTGCGTTCCATTTGCAACGCGTTTGTTGTGAGTTTGCCAGCCCGGGCATGAGAGAGATCGATAGTGTTGTTCAGTGTGTAATAAAAGGTAAGGCAAGTTAATATCTATAAACAGGGATGATGGGAAAAGGAGACGAAACGAGGCCTTCCGAAACAGTTATTTGCTTACGATTACCAATCTTTACGTGTGAACGTATTTTCATTTTAGCGACCCTTGAACAGGAGCTTTTCCAGACCACCAGTCTTGTGAGTGGGTCATCAGTTTAAAAAGAAAGTGGGAATCCAAAAGCAATTGCGCACATTGTTTACAAATGAACTATTTTTTTTCTCTGTTTGCTGGAGAACGGACAATTAGGGGAAAAAAACTTCACGTAGCGAATTAATATTTTTGCTCGGACATCGGGCGACGTGCTCTAAAACATTTTGCGTTTCAACGTATAAACTTGGGAGGTTTTGATGATTGAGAACTCGGGTTAAAACTTAAAGAGAAGAAACAATAATAATGAAAACAATAACATTAAGTGTCGCGTTGTTGTCTGGCTCCGAAACGTGGTCGTTGAGGGGGGGGGGGGCAAGACAGCAGGATGCTTTTGAGGTGTGAGCGGCAAGAACGGAGGAAATAGAATGGATGGAAACGAAGACGTGCTAGAGGTTGTAAGGGAAGGCGAAAAAATCATCGGGGGGGAATCGAGAAGGCAGGAAAAAAGCATGAATGAGATATTGAGTGTATTTGGAATGCTGGAGACAGAAAGAAGTGAGATTTTGGATGTGCGTCGGAGATTGGGGAGAAATGGGCATTTTGGACGCCAAGGAAGAATGCAAATCTGAATGATTCACTGGAATACAAATGGTTTTTATGTTAAAAATGCTTATAAGCATGCACTCATCAAGTCCTTTAGAAGACCATGCATTTTGTATTAACTTCAGATTCCCTTTGGGGTGGGACGTTTACGTGGGACGACTACTGTTGATGAATGAAGAAGGTAGGATCACTCTAGGTGCAGGAGATCCCTGTATACCCGCCCGGCTGGAAATGAAGTAAAGGAATGGGGTGGGGTGGAGTCCTAGCCGGACGGAAAACGTCGTTCTTGGTATTTTATTTTTCCAAAAATGGCGGGCATCTCCTCGGTTGAAATTAGATTTTTTTTATCGATCTGGCCGCGTAATAAATTTGAAGGTAAAGGATTCCGCTGTCGGTCCGCAGCGAATTGTTTGCGAGTAAATAACGTTTTTGTCGGAAATTCAAAAATATATATATTGCTTCCATTGTGGAGCCGGAAGGATAAAGTCTTCCTTCCATTTGGATGGGAGATTTTATCCTTCTAATGTTCGTTGGTTCGGAAAATGGCATTTGAATTGTCATTTTCGAGCGAGTATTGAGCGTGGGGAATGATGATATCTCACATTTGACTTGTTGAGCGGTTCCAAAGCATCGGGGTTCTTTTAATTTTTAATCAGGAGATGATTCAGAAACCAGTATTTTATTCGCAGGATGCATACATTTTTCGATTCCCGCTTTCCTTTTGCACATAACATGTAATAAAATAAACTACGTACTTGAAGCGAAGAACAATAATTACTCCAATTACACTGATTTCGTGTAAGTGCTCGATGTAATTTTGTATTCATATGCGTATACAATTGATCTTTAAATGATATCTTTAAAATGTATAGAATGATGGTAAGGTGTTGAGTAATATTTATTTAATGAAGAGAAACATTAATATATGGTGTGGCGATTAAGTTATAACAATTAATGCAATGCCATGTTGCGGAGAATAGAATATTTTGGAGGGCATGATTTTTCCGATTTATCATAGAACATCATTTTTTTATGTTATATCATGGTTGTGAAAAGGAAAAGTTTATGTCTTTTAGAAGCTCATTCCGAAGCATTCTACCTTGCGATTCAAAGATATTTTAAAATTTAGGAGCAGGTGCGTAGAGGTACGAATAGTGTCGTCGTTTGAAATGTTCAGTACAGACATTAGCTGTTGTACATGCGGTCACCATATTTACCGTATTGCTGGCATAAAATGAGTTTTACAAAGAAAGTGATTTTGGTAAATATAACGTTCTATAAACGTGTCTTTGAAAGGTACTCTCTGTTGAAATCTCTTAAGAGAAAGGTAAACGATGCGTATCGTTAGGTACATGAAGTCTCTTCAATCCCAAATAAAGGACATCGTTCTGTCGTTAAAACGTTTAGGATTAATTTTAACTGTGTTGAGCCTGTTGTATTTCTCCAATGCCCTCACGAGAACTTGGGAGAACTCGCTCTACTTTTCCGACACGGTAAACACGCGGAGCTTGCCGCGTCTTGGTTGGCTGATCACGCGTTGTTTGACCTTAGAAGCAGGGGAGGCACTGTTCTCTCAGGGTCGATGTCGTACCAGCTGCATTCAGGGAACATGAACCTTTAGCGAAAGTGAACACCGCTAAATACCATTCAACCCAAAGTTTACACCGGCATAATGGGAACTTTGCCCTGAAAAATCATGAAATATTTGCAATCAACTTTGCCGAAGTACGACGATGCAGGTAAAAGAAAAACGGGCTAAGTAAAAGCATCCAGAGAACTTTGAAAAAATTACCAAAATGCTATTTTTTTTAGATAAATAAGATTTTCGTTCTTTGGTTTTAGGCTTTATTTTGAAATGATCCTAAAATCATTATGAGTTGGACCGTTGAAATTGAAATGCTATATTTTTTTCAAATGAAAATGTTATTGGGCATAGGACAAGTTGTATTGATCATAATGGTTTTCCAAGTTATTTTTTCTCAGTTTATTGATTGCCATTGGTATACAGGCCTGTATGTACGTCTTTTCGTTGTCATTCCATTTCATTGTTGTTCTATTGCTAACAGAAAGTATGGCCTGCCGGTGAGGGGGTAGGCCAAGCCGGGTGTTATGTTTCTCAGATAGAACAGGAATACGAAAAACGAGGTGCCTCAATATCTACTTTAATGGGATTTTATGTAGAACAAAGCAAGTCACCAAGAGTATTCGTTGCCATTCATATAAAAATACATTGATGCGAAAATCTCTTTAATTTTTTAAGTTACGGAATTGAAAATGACTATGTTTCATGAAATTAATGATCGATAATTGAATTAAACTGATGTCGGTAATTAATAGTCGTTTCGGCAATAAAACGTTTCCATCCCCGACAACCTGAAAAATTGGCATTAAAAATAAATTAAATCTATTCTAAATGAGTGCAGGAACCCCAGGGTCTCAAAGATAAATATTATTTTCTTTGCAGTTTATTCAAAATTTCCTCTTGAGCATTCAAGTGCGGTGGGACTATTTTGATGACTCTTATACTCGTATGTGTATTCATTTAGTGTGGATTCGTGCTTGAAATTGTCACGGGTGAGGATAAAAAGGGGCGCTCTTGGTTCGAGACAGCCGTGCCATTAGATTATTCCTCACGAGCGGGGATGGACCCATTCCCGCCCCGATTTTCCAGATCCATTCCCAAGACCCTCCCTCCCCATCTTTCTTTTCTTTCGATTTCCCACTATCGGCGCCGAATATGTTCGTTTCCCCCTGCAAATCACCCATCTCTCTCTCTCTCTCATTCTCCATTGAGAAAACTTCGTCTTATTTTATCCAAGTCTCCGACTATGAGATTGAGAAAGTTACTGCGGCCGATGAATAAAGCATTTTTAATAATCCCCATGGCAGTATTATTTATAGACACTAGGAAGCGAAAGAGGCGGGTGCCATTTTATTCTTTAACACTTAAAACTCTCAGTAGTTGCGTGGAAGCTTTTTCCGCCCTAGAAACTCGCTAAACTTTTAATCTTTTGGAAAAATAAATGGAAAAATTGAAATTTGAATTGAAAAAGAATGCACACAGTTACATTCCCACTCGGTTTTGTTTTAAACAGTAGGGCACAAATTCATTATGTTTACCGGGAGTATTTTCCGCGGCATTGGTCCTTCGAACGTGCTTCGAAAGTAAAAGATGGGAAGAAATTCACTCGATTGCGCTAACTCTCCCTCTATGAGGAACAATTTTTTAGTCACAATCACTCTCGCGACAACGCGCGTAGGAATTGTGTGCCTTCTCGAACACATTAAAAAAACAAACACTCGAGCGAAAGATGTAAACGTTTTCTTGACTTCAATGGCATCGTTGAGTCGTTTTCATGTGGCGGTCGAGCCACGATTTTAATTGTTTAATAATATTTGTCGTCTTAAAAGTAAAAATACTTTTTTAAACTGCAATGTTTATAAATATTTGCTGCACCATTTCAACTCGGTGTCATCCTTGAGAGAATTTGTGCTATTGCAAACCGTTAGAAATTCAGAGCGTGACATTTCAAGAATGCCTCAGACAATGGACGTATTGCTCAAGGACCTGCATTCGAATTTGAGAAATCCGTGTTGAGGAGTTTTTGGTTGAGACAATTTCTAAGATAGCCAGATTTATTCTCAATTAATGATACAAACAGATCGAGAATTATATCATATCCCTTGGAAGTGGGAATTGACTATTCCAAAGAGTATAAAAAAATTCAACCGTGATAAATAATAATTCGGCCCGTTCGATTAGATTCGGGCAATTTATTGTTTCACTTTCAATTTTTGGGGTTCCTTATTTTTAAACACACCAGTCAATTTCGTTAAGTTTTACAAAATATGAGTTTCATGCCATTCCTTTACGTCGCTCTCCCCGTTCTTACTTTATCTTTTGTTGATAAATCTATCCGATATTTTCCTAATTGGTTCCTCATGTAGATATCTCCCAATTTGTTGGACCGTGATAAATGCAAAAACTTCATTAATAAATGTCTCTTGAATAAATATTGAATATTATTTACCATCATGTCAGGTAACCCTTTTGGAATCAGCTGCCACGGAAAAAACTTTCGCGGAATTCGCCCGCGACTTAGACGACTCGTAAAAAAACTCTTAGCATGTATAAATTCTCATTCCGGTTAGAAGATTATATAATTCATTATTCTTAAAGGTCCTGGCGGTGACGGGAGTCGAAAGGAATATATCGTTGAGACTGCAAAAGAAAAAAACTCTCCGGTCGGATTTTGGCGAGTCTGAGAATTTATGCACTTTGCGCATTGGGCGTCGCGTCGCAGCCGGAAATATTTCAAAACTCTCGTAAAATAATAAACGCCGGAATAATCAAACGATTACAGCTCGGCACACGTGTGAATTATGACTCGGGGAGATCGTACAAGCCGGCATATCCTCCCCACCCCCAGACAATCCACCGCAGCATAGTAGTTTTTGCATCCTCACGGGAAGGGAGGGTGATGGGGATAACCGATTAAGAGCGAACTCGCGGGAAAAACGAAAGAAGGGAAAAAAATAACTCCTGCTTTATTTACGACCTGCATTATTTATACAGGTCAAGCGAATTGACCAAATTCCTCCCCCGTTTATTTTATTTTTGCGGGCGTCTGGAAGAGGCCCCCACCAGCACCACGGTGGGCATAAATTCCACTCTTTCGAGTCCTGGGACGTTTTTTTCCACCCCGACCGGCCGCCGCGCGCGCAAGCAAAAACTGAGGAGGAAGGTATTTCGTTATTTATGTAACACCATCAGGGCATTGTGTTTCAATCAACAATTTGCTCATCTTTTATTTCAATTTTTTATGTTGAACCCCTTCCCCCAACCTCTTCCACTATCTCTATTTCTCACTCCCGCTGTCTCTTTCTTTCCCCCAATCCTCCTCCTCCACTACTTTCCTTCCCCCTTCCTTATCTTCCCTCCGACCGAAAAGGGAATGTCATTACGTTTTTTCACCCGTGGGAATATCGGAGCGGGGCCTTTTCCAGGGTTATCAGTTATCAAAAATCGATGCCTTCAGACAGTGTTGGCCAGGCATGAGGAGGAGGTGGAAAAAAAAATAATCTTGCCTCACAGAACCCTTCCCTGGGTCATCCGATCGTCTATCACGAATGAGGAGGAGGAGGCGGCGGTGGATTCTCGAAGAAGAGCCGTGGCCTGTCAAGGTTACTTTCGTGCCGTTGTTGGGAAACGCTTGTGATCTCACGGTATAAACACAAACCCCATCCCCTCTCCCCCAACCCCGTTCCCTCATCCCCTTATCCCATAACTTGGTTATGGTTACTGTTATATCTCTTTTTTTTCTTTTTTGAATCCCGGTACAGTCTGTCCAAACACGGACCGGTCTCTCTCTCTTGCTCAAGCACAAAGCAGTTGGATTAGTGTTCCTTTTTTTTATATGTATTTTTTCATTCTTTCGAAATTGTAATCCCACATGGCTGTGGTGTTAGTACTACAGGACATGACACCAGTAATGCACTGATATGTTTTTTTTTGTTTTTTTAATCCCAGCACACAACTGTCCAAATACAGATCGGTCTCGCTTGCTCAAGCCTCGAGCTTTTGGATTACCGAGGTTTAGATATTTTTTTTCTTTCGTTCGACATTATGCTCCCACATTTCTGTGGTGAGATTCCCAGGAAATGGGAGTGCTAAATGTTATCCTTAAATTTTAGTGACACAATCATCAAAATGAAAACGGGTGAAACAATTCATTCTTCTCTTTGGGGAGTGTTTTCATTGAGTGTTGGTGGAGTGGCGGGAACATCAAAAGAATTTCGTTTATGTGAAGAAGCGTTTACGAAGAGGAGGGAGTTGATGACGTTACTTGAAGTAAATGTGTAAAATAAAAGACTAATGAAAACTTAAATATGGAGTTCAGCTTGATATGGCTCTGACCCTTGCTTGTTGAGACAATAAGATAAGGGTAGTTCGGTAGTTTTGATATTGGTGGGTGCAGGGAAGAATGGAAAAGAATAAAACGAACGGAAATGAAAACAAATGATGAATTTCTATGCATGGTAGAGGAAGGGAGGATTTTGGAAGAAATTCAAAGTAGGCAGGGTAAGTAAGTGAATGGAAGAGATGTTGAGAGGCGATGGAGTGCTGAAGGCGGTAATAGAGGGGAGAAAGCTGGAAGAGAGAGGTAGAGGGTGGAGAAGAAGAGGTGTTTTGGATGGAATTAGGGGAGGTAGAAAGTAAGTAGAGCTCTGAAAAAAGAGTTATTGGATTAAGTACGAGGAATTTAAGGATAATTTGTGCCATGTTAGTCAGGGCTTAGTACAGGGCAGGAGTACAGCGGTGTGTTGTTCCCGGGTCTACTCAGAACGCCTCCAACTACTATTTTATTGCAGTGGTTTCAGAAGTAAATGAAATGGCGTCTGCAATGCGTGAAACGTTTGCACATTAGCGACACACGTGCGTAAGTCGGTGTGCTTGTCAAGGGGATTTTATTTTCAATAATTTGCTTTTTTTCCAACCACCAACTCCAACACTGGCCCTATTGTTCCAGGACAACTTGAGTTTGACTCCAGTAATGCCTTATTGTCATTATTTTTCTCACGTGCACTAGTGTAACGAGCTGAGGTGGTGTGGGGATAGCTGTATGCGTGGATGGGAGAGCAATGGTTCAGATTTGGCCGGAGTGTTTGTGACTGCGTCTCGGGCAAAACTGAAAGTCGTGATTTTCGGTGCACAATATTTATCCAGAGAATTAAGGGTGATCACGTGTGGGGCGGGTCCGTCTTTTTTTCCCCTCTCCCGACACTGAATACGTAATTTCACGCGCCGCGGCATTGAGCCACCATTTATGCGGGGTGGATCCCTCCCTCTCCCCCCCCCTCGTCTGTCAAATCATCCCTCTGGACGCTCTTCTTTTGTCTGAACCTGTTTCGCTGCTCTTGCTCCAAGTTGACCTTTGACTGGAAAAAAATATATAACAATGCGTCATACTTTATCCATTTACAACAGGTGCCATTACGGTGTAATCGGCTGGGTTGTCCCGTTGCGAAGCGCGAGGGTCGACTAACCTTCCCAATTCCCGGGGGGTGCGTTGTTCGTCACAGTTGTGGGTGTCATGTTGAGAGAGATTAATATTTAAATCGATTATTTTTTAGGTGTGAAATGGTCTCTTCCTTCAGCGCAGACGAAAGCGGTTTGGACCTCCATTATTTGCGAATAAAAATGTACGTTTGATAGGAGAAAGAGATCCCAAAGCCATTTCTCCCCCAGGTATCAACCGCTCGTGTGTAACACATTGGAGCATCATATGCTAATTTACTCGGGAAATGGTTTTTGAACGATTCTCGGACGAATGATGAATCCACAGCTGAAGGGGCTCCCGCGTTTCGAACTCTGCGGCAAAATAATAAATTTTGAGGACATTAATCCATATTAAATGAATCCGTCATTTTATAATTTTTATTTAAGTAATTGAGAACTCTTTCGGGAATCTTGTATGGTGGGAGAGTATATTCTCTTAGACCCCCAGTCTGTCGTTTCGGATTTTCTACACAATTTTTCTGATGAACCATGAAAAACGACAACGAGCCAATGAAATAAAGGAAAATTTCATGTTGATGAAAAAGAGCAATCGGTCACGGAGCGGATTTGTACGGAAAATGAAGAAATGTGCGCGAGAAAATATATGTCTTCATAGAAATAATGCGTGCATGATTGAGTTATTACGTATGGTAAGTTACTTCATAGCCTGAGGTAATTTCACGTGACAGAGACGTATCTCCGTAAGTATGAAAACATACGTACTAAGTACGTATTCAAATCTGTGGTCTTTGCTATCTTTGTCTGCTGGAGGGTGCGTCATTTACTTGTCAGACCGGGTCTATCTTTTCTATTCTTCAGCCCAGGCTCAAAGAACACGACAAGGACCCAAGTTGTGTGATTTTATTCGCCGCACCCCTTATCCAGCCTATTCCAGATGATTTTTTACACTATCTATTTCTTCTGCGTGACAGATCCATATGATAGCGATAACTTCCGGTTTCTTACGAATGCCGCCGTCGTTTGTGAGCATTCGTATTGTATGCGTGTACCACTTCCACCTTCACTTTTGGAACCAGAATGGAGGGGAAAGAATCGCCGTGAAACTGAAAAGGTGAACGGCGCCTGAAACAACATTATCATGCTGCTTGCTTAGATGAGTTCCATCCAAGTGAATCGGCCCATAAAAAGTTCATTTCACTATGGAAGGAAGCCGCTCGGAACAGTGGTTGCGGTAACGAGTCGACGCGCGCCCCTCCTCCCGAAAGCAATTTTCTCCCGAGTTGGGCGAAGCTACATACGCGGCAAATGAACATTGTGGATCCACTCGAAAACCACCCATTAAATGGCTATTTCCGCAGTAACATAAGCTGACCGCTAGCATATCTACGCACTGAGCTTGCCGCCGCATCCCTTTTCGTCTCCGTAAGACTTCGTGCCACGCCTATGTGGAACAAGAGCCTTTGTCTCTCCGCTGTGATGACTACCATCAGTCAAGAGCGAAATGGGCGACCTAGTATCATTACGGCCGACGTTAAGGCAGTATAGCCGACGTTAAGGGCATTACGGCCGAGCACAACCATTAGGTCAAGGTGTTTCTTGGCGTATGTTCTTCGAGCGATCCCATTTTTTGTCTGTGAAGTTGGTGCGCGTTGGTCACGATCGCCCCTACGACGTGTGGGGTCCCTCATTGAAATATTCACAGATAATAACACTTTTGCAAGAGGAATGCTTTCATATTTCGTTTGTGAAGCAGGAATTGCTTGAACTTGCTTTATTTGAATAGGTAATATATTATTAATGCTGTGTGGTGGGGTCTTTTTTCACACAAGGTAAATTTAAAATCATTTAAATGAACCTCATTTCTGTCTTGTATTTTAGATGTGACCATCTGAATTACCAGGCGATTATATTTTTTTAGAAAAATGAAGAATTTGGAATATAAAGGCACGGTGAAGGAAGTACCCTTCAAGGATGTAAAAATTGAGCTGCCAGGGGTGCTCTATGAAGCACGGAAATTCATTTTTGTAGAATGCTTCTGGAAGGAAAATACTTTTACCGAATTTCTTTTCCCCAAAACATAACTGCATGGGGTAGGTGATGATGAACTTTGCCATAATAAATTACCATTAGAGAGTCAGTAATACCATATCAGTGTTATAATGTAATGATTGACTTCAACTTTTATTTAAATTGCTATTTGACGAATTCTATACCTGAAAATATCAACAGAAAGAAGATAATCATTATCATTTCTTACAAATAAGTGGCTTCTGGAAATGGTTCAAAATAAACTGTCTAAGGCATAACTCACCTTTCTCCACCACCTAATGGTACTTCGAGTGGCTTTTAGAGTTTGGTGCCTGATAGACGATTAAGCAGCCCCAAGCAAAAGTAGTCAAAGTCTTCTTTATTCATTATTCTAATCTTATTCGATTAATGCGTTCATCAGTATAATCTCACATGAACCTATGAAATAGGTTGTATATGATCTTAATAAATATAATTTTGTTTCAAAATATACCAAATCGCAAAAATAATTTATCAAAATAAGTTATTTCCACTTTCACTGCAGAATATAACAAATTAATCCTATGACTCAATTTATCCCCCTGCTTTAGAAATGGTTGCAGGTAAACAATGAAGGAAGGCTGTTGTAAATAGCCGATCAATCTAATCTGCAATTGTTGATATATCCCATATAAACTAAAGCATTTCTCAGAGGGGTTGATACCCCTTTAATGACCAAAGCACCTCCCTCCTTCTATATACTGTCAATTGTAATCGAGGTCGGATTATGTTTGATGTAGTGTTATCTATATTAGGGGTGAATAAGTATGAAAAATGTTTCGAAAAATGAAAACTAAGTTTGATTTCTCTTTTATGTTTCAGCTCCCTTCTTTGAACCCAGCACGCTCTCTTGGTCCAGCATTTGTTACAAATAAATGGGAAAATCATTGGGTGAGTTTATCAGTAATTCTAAATACTATATTGCATCTGGTCATTACAATTACAGCTTTAGCCTTGGTGCAAAATTGAAATTTGAATAAAATTTACAAATTTAAAGGAAATTATTAACTACCTGGGAGATTTTGCCATTGCAAAATTCCAAAAGAAAATAAAAATAATTGATGAAACCATTTCTGAACAGGTTATGGGCAAAAATTTCAGTCAAATTTTCACTGACAGATATTTTTGCCAGCTTTGTGTAACAATAGTTTTACCATATAATAATAATATTTAATTCACTATTAATGTCAAACATTTAATAAATAGCTAACATATATAATGCAACAATTTCAGAGAGTAAAAATCATTCGCCTTGACCGGGATTCGAACCCGGATCCCTCGATATCCGTCCGAGTGCTTTAACCAATTAAGCTACCGAGACGTCCTCTTACACTCTGAAATTTTTATAAATTGAAAAGTTACTGTTACAGTTTCTTGAAATTTAGCTAATATATAAATACATGTGTAATATATCAGTCATACCATACCAAATTTCTTTCATTGTGATTGATGAAATGATTTTATCTTTTTCACAGGTATACTGGTTTGGGCCCCTCCTGGGTGGTGTGGTGTCTGGACTAATCTATGAATTCATTTTCAACCCAAAAAGACAGAATAAAAGGCCAAAAGATTCAATTGATGGAGGTATACTATTCGTTCAATTCTAAAATATATTTGTAGATCATAATTTCAGTTTAATTTTGACTTTCTTGAAGGGACTTTATTTGTTCATAGTTGTTCAGTCCTTGTACCAATGGTTTTTCAATGTGGTTTTTCTTTCATGTTAAACCATTGGTTATCATCATTAGTGAACAATACCATTTGCTAATTAGGAATGGTATTTTGGATTTAACGTTAACCATATTCATAGATAAAAATCATGTTAGGAGAGGATCAGTATTACTACTACTGTATACAACTATGTAAACACAGTACTTCTCTGAAAAAGTCAATTAAATATGTAAGCTTGGTGAAAAGAAATTGAGGCTTATCTCCTATTAAATTTTGAATTACATTGGTTAACCCAGAAACCAACTGAAATTTTTTGGTGAATCATAATACGAGATTTCTATTTTTTGCAAAAAGTCATTAAATCCATATTTACTTGAGGTTATATCCTGGTGACTTAAAATGAGGATTAAAAATAAATTCCTCATAAAATTGTAAATAAAGGCTTTTTTTTCAAATCAGGACTGGATTTTAGTCCTGATCATGGGAAAAAATTTTCGATTTTCATACATTTGCGATCTTCAAAAGATTTTAAATAAGCCTGTACTTAATGTTTTGATTCACTTTTCCATTTCCCTAAAAGGTAAAAATGTGGTTTATTCAGCTCAGAATGGGATGGCAATCAAAACAAATATCCATCACCAATATTTAGGGGACTCTAAACATTAAAAAAGAAGCCATATAAATCATTCATTCTTGCTGAACTCTTAAATTTACAGACTCATCCAGCATTAATAGTGATGAAGATCCATATGATGAGGTGGGGGACAAAGGAACGGTAGCTGCAGCCACCGTTGTTTCGTCATCATCCGCCATGTCTAAATTTCACCAGCATCAGCAATTGCACCAAAGCCAAGGCCACCTGCATCAGTCGAACCATGCTCAACAGAATCACCACAACAGTCACCTAGCTAACCACGGTGGTTACATGGGACACACCTCATACCAGACACTAAGACCAGGTGCTGGAGATGTAACTCTGCGTGCACATGAGCCACATTCTCCTACTGGTGTGTATAATAATTGAGTGTGTGATGCTATGAAAGCAAAACTACAATTGACCAATTATCTTGATCCTCCCAATTTTTTTTCTCCTCCTAAATACTCATATTTCAAAGCATGAAAGATAAAATGAATCTTAGTATTTCATCTATCGCTCTTAATGTAGACTTCATCAGTTTCCTTTGCCCACTCAAGAATAATCTCTCCATTCTATCCTTATTTTGAATAAATTAAGCATCTTGTTGATCATTCTTGTTGAATTATTCATCACTGGAGACAGTATGGTAGCATATTAGGGTAAAATGTGGCTTTTAGCGAGAGGGGCTTGTGTTCAAATCTGAATAATACATTTGAATGCCTCTCGCTGTAAACAAAAGCTATTTGATGTTCTGGGAAATCATATGTAGCACTGGAAAATCATGTTTCCCCACTCAGACTCCATGAATTTCATATGCACTACGGTTTTGTGCAAGATAGGCTGTATGTACCTTCTCCTATTGAACAGACCTCCTGGTTGAAGAATGTAATTCTTCTCTTTTGAATTAACACAAGTGGTCTTGTTAAGTTAGATGATCATACAAGGCTATTCTTCCTTAAGTATCAATTCCAAACATCTCTCCAGGTATCAAAAGACAAATATTTATTAAATACTCCGTATTGACATTTTTTTTAAATAAAACCACTTTGCTTTTCCACATAGACTTTTTATTCTCACAACCCTGGTTTTGTTTTTGCATAACATCATCAGGATAATAGGAATAATTGAGAATAAAAAGTTTATGTGGAAAAGCAAAGTGGTTTTATTTAAAAAAAACATCAATATGAAGATTTTCCACCAAACACCTCTGTAGAATTGAATACATTTGAGATATTAGGTTTCCAGCTTTTAATAGAACTTTTGCAGATTACCCAGATTTCAGTGTTGGTGCAGTAATGATTTTGTTTATTCAAACTATGCCACCTATCAAATGTATTTCTTCAGTACAAAAGTATTCATCCCAAAGGTCGGTTTAATAGATGTGTCTATGGAGTTCATCCAATAATAAGCACAATGGCATGTGAAACTCCTGCATCAAGAGTAGGGGGGCCAGTTCCTTTCCCTGTGCTGGTTATGTTTTACCAGAAAGATCTACAGTTCCTTCAGTCAGTACCTGAGTCCCATACCCATCGGACTGTCACATACCTTATGAAGTATGGCTTGTGTTTAAATGTCTAAATTTACCAAATAATTATGAAAGAGATTTTGCCCACTTATTAAATTACTGAGTACCACATTTAAATACATCCATTTTGTAGTTACAGGCACAGAAAAAGGAACTGGCCCCCCAACCCTGATATGTGAATTTCACCCACTGTAGGGCTTGGTGCTGGGATTAGCACTATTATCACCTACCAAACCGACCTTTGGGTTGATTACTGTTTTTTATGTAGTTACAAGAAGTTATTATAGAAAGATATAATAGACTAAGAATAATTAAGTGATCATACATTTTAAATGTACTATTGAAGGCAATCAGTCATCCTCAGTTACTGTAGATAAAGCTTTTTCAACAATACTTGCCTCAGCCCCTGAGATTCGTCCGTTGGTCTTTTATTATGCAGATATGTATGCATATAAATTATTTTAGAGTTGTAATCCAAGAGATGTTGGTTACGTTCTTAATGTCAGGGCTTTACCTAGTTGATATTTTCCAAAATTGTTTATTAATTTCTGTTGTATTGCCATCTGGAACATGAAAACAAATAGGCAAACTTTTTTCCAAAGCATTCTTTTGATTAACCTAGTTAACCTGCTGTGATTGGGCAATTCTTTTGTAGCTTCCATGTCGGAACAAACTCAAATGTTGGTTTATTCTTTTAGGCAATGGAGCATTAACCATGACAGCGCTCAACCCATCACCACCCATCAAGTTGGATAGAGTGGAGTCCATCTATGGTGGAACCAAGTCTTTGTACACCAAGTCCCCTCCTCTGACTCGTGCAAACCTCAACCGATCACAGTCTGTGTACTCCAAAACACCCAACCAAGGAGGAAACCGAGCGGCAGGGTTTTCTCCTCGCCCTGGACCTTTGGTTCCGGCCCAGTCCCTGTATCCAATGAGAACCGGTGATGGCATGGGAGTGAACAGTGGTAACCCAGCACTCATTATGCAGCCTCGATCAGAAAGTATCTATGGAGTTCGCAGCATGGCAAACATGGGTGGTGGTGGTGGCGTTTATGGAACCACAACAGGAAAAGCTAACCAAGGGAATGTACCGACGGGGAGACCAGACTCTGTGTATGCACCATCAGGTCGGAGGCAAGACTCAACAGACTCATCATATGGGTCATACCAGAGCAATGGTGCTTACGGGAAGAGCAGGGGTGACAACCAACGGCATATGCCGCCACCACATCAGCACCATTCACCAGTTCCACACCTCATGGGAGGTGGTAACCCATCGTCAACATCTTCTGGTCCCAATTCCATGTTAAACACACCAAATTCAGTGTCCTCCTGCAGGCATCTCTCCCCATCTCCACAGTACTGATGCCAAAACTCGGGCTACTCGTGATGGATGCCCAGTGTGGGTACCTCGTGAGCAGTCAGTCACATTGTAAAGTGGGAAGTTGTGTGAGATTGGAAGAACACTTGGAAAACAATGCATGTGATACATTTGGAATCTGTGCTAATCTACTTTTTTTTAAAGTTGGTGAGAGCCTATAATGATAATAGTGCAGGAGATTTAGTTTCCGACTTGTGCAGTGGATGTGTGGATGACACTGAATCGTTGACATGGATATTTCATTACCCTGCAATTCGGTACATCATGCATTACTCTATCCCCAATTTGACTTCACCTTATGATGGTGTTGTTGATGCCTTGGCTACCAAGGTGGAGGAATGTGAACAGTTTTAGTCCCATAGCATTAGTAAGTTATCAAGGAGGAGCCTGTTTCCATGAACGGAATATTGTCACAGTGTTACCAAATATATGGTGTACCTACTACCTCCTGCAGTGATGCCCATTAACACTAGTTGCCATTTGTATCATTGGTTCACTGTTCTTCCTTACAATTTTCGAGTGCAGGAAAATTGCTTAATGGAGGATATATAAATCAATACGTGAATATTACAAGTGAATTATTTAGAGATTTTGGTCGATTGAATGGAACTGGTGAAGTGTGTTTCAGTTTTATTCAATGCCTCATCCTGAAATATCTTCATGGAATAGCTAGTGGGGTTCATCTCTTGTGATTATCTATTACTGAGGTGTACCATTTAAACTTAGCTGGACATTCACGTATTATGTATTTAAATGATACATATATTGTGAGAAAGTGTAAGATGATGGTATTGTTGACTTATGCAGTGTTTTATGGAAAATTATTGAAAAAATTTTCCAGGCATTGTTCTTTTTGCATATCCTTGTAGCTTGAAGTGATTAATTTTATTTTAATCACTTTGTCAGATCAAAATTTTGCAGTGATTAAATCTCCCAATTAGAGGAAGAATTTTAGTACTTACATGACATGTTCTATGAATAACATAGCATTACGTCTCAAAGATTAATAATGTGTACCAATTTATTCGTGTATGTGTTGAGGACTTCATATTTTTTTTAAACGTTTTAGGAATCCATGTAAAAATTGGTTCAATGACAACTGTTTCAAATTATAAACTTTCACTTTGAATATCGACTTTTGCAAAAGTGAATTTCTAGTGAATGTAACCAAGTGAACTTATTTTGAGGCTTTATAGAAGAATCCAGTCCCTCTTGCCTTTAAGGCTCCATCATACAGCTAAGGGACAAGATTTTAGTGTGTCCATTATGAGTGGGATTCATTTTTTCATGCTTATTTACTATTTTTTTAAGCAGAGATGACAATCAAAGAGACATTCCTCCTTCATCATTACAGCTTTTCCTACCTCTTGTCATTGAGGTCGAAAAAATATCAATTCCAGCTTTAATCACTTTCATTAAAACTGCATTTTTTTATATAACTCAAAAAATCATACTTTGGCCACAATAATTTTTTGGGTAAATATTTGTTGTTGACCGCTACAATATGTGCTGCTTTCTGAGAACTAAGAATGGACTACTTAAGACTAAGAAAAAAAATAATTCAAATGTAATGTACCTATAAGTTCTCTGATGCCAAAGTCATAATAACCCATCAGGGTTGAACCATTGAAGCATTTTCATATGGCTGGCTGATTGATTCTACATAGAGAAGAAGTGTAGTACTTTTTTTGAGGGAATATACTATTTCATACACATAAACCTAAATTCGTTTCATAATATTCTTATTTATATATTGACTCCTCAAAAAGAAAAGTGCACCTTTCAATCAATGAAAACTGTAATAAACTTTAAATCAAAATTGGACTATAGAAAATGCTGAAAAGCAAGTTATTGCTCTTACTCAACAATATCTCAAATGAATTGTGTGTATATTTTTAAACTATGTTATTCAAGTCATATGATGTTTGAAAAATATTATCCATATTTAAAGTATCTAGAAAATATGAGCATCAAATGCCAATCTTTAATCCATGTTTCAATGTAGTATTTCCTGAATAATTACCAGGCCAAATATTCCCATTCCCAACTTGCCCCCATACAAGTACATTGTACATTTTGTTTCCAATGTCCAGATTCCAGGAAAAAATGTGCATTTGTTTTAGTTAAGTATTGTAAATAAAAGAAGTTAAGTAGACCAATCGACATGAAAAGCATTTAATAAAAATGCAACAAGGTGCCTAGGTATGTATATAATGAAGCATTCTTAAATATAGTTTTATGTTTCATTAGGCATTTATTTGCCGAGTAAAGCTCTCATATAAAACCATGTTATGGCTTGACTGTACAGGATGAACTTAATTTTTTGGGCTTGTTTTGCATTGCATTTGTTTTATCATGCAATTTTATTTTAATCAAACTTGAGAAGAATTTTATTATGTGGAAGATATTGTTCTTTGTGGATCAGCATTTGTCAAAACTTTTTCCATGATGATGTCACCAAAGTGGGTTAACCCTTGGAGTCATTATTCCTGGAATATTATTTTCCCAAAGAACTATTTGCATTATATTCCATGCTAAGCATTTTTATGTTACTTATTTATGATTTCTCACAATATGATGTGATGTAAATACCTTCATAACCCTAGCTTGTGCATTATTGGTGTTTCTTAGGCATTGAAGTTTTATTGCCCACCCAGTATTTAATATGCAATTTGTACCATAATTATATTTTTTGTATTCCTGACATGTAGTTGTTGATAGAATTAATGTTGAATCAGTATTTTTGCTATATAAATAAAATGTGCTTGGATAAAACTGCATCTTTCTTAATTCGCTTACCTGTGCTTACCTAATACTTTTACATGTGTTGAAACAGATCTGTAATATGTGGAACGTTAATGCCATATTGTCTGAGTAAATAAACTTCCAATTTGTCTGTCAAACAAAGCTACTTTACACTCAAAAAGGCTCAAGTTTTTAATGTGAACATTCCAAAAATTAAAGATACTTCCCTAACTGTGCAAGAGTCACATGTTGTTTTATGATAGCTCCCTCTCTTTTATAGTATTGGTGGGTAATATCATAAAATATTATTTGTGGTAAAACAGTGCCTCTTCTGGCACAGGTTTGCTTCCAGATGAACATGGTACCTGCAGAAACAGCATTACATGTGATAGAGCTGAATGTTGATAAATTTGAGATTTTTTTCCTTTGAGATTTTCCCTTTGTGATCTGAAGCAGCTGTATCAAGAGAAAATTTTTGAATTATTATTTTTAAGGGTAAGGGATTACCTCTTGGGTAGCAAATTTATATTATTTAGCCCTGAAGCAATTGAAGATTAATTTTTCAAATAAAAAGACAATAAAATAAGGAAGTTTTTCTGCATTTTTAGAGGAGATTTTTTTTTAACCGTCCTTTCCAAACAAATATATAGATTGGTAGAGCCCTTACCTAGCAATCTAAAGGTTCAGCTTGTGGGCAATGTGCATTTCATGGCCTTAGATGTTCTGGGAGAAATGGACAAAGTTAAAATTGAATGAAATAAGTTAGGCACTGGGTTTTGATTTGTTGAAATAGTTCGAAGTAAATAATGCATTTTTGTCCCAATACCTAATTCTCATTAATTCATTGTTAAATAAGTTTATTAACAATTTTCATTTAGCTCCTGATGAAATTCTCAGTAGGGAGAATGGAATGTTGAGATCTATATAAGAAAGATAAAATATGATTATAATGTTATTGGTGCCTAAGAGATATTTGGTACATTGATTGTAAATATTCCTGATAAACACACTACAATTGAAATTAGCTTTTTGATTATAAGTGATAGCCACAGATTAAAAAGAAAACTGCGAACATGAGCAGCAACAGCATATATAAGAATGAAATTATTTATCAACTGAGAGAGACATGAATTCATCCACAGTATAGAATTCAAGTAGGCAAAGGAACTGATAAAGTTTAGACTTAAATGACCGAAAATTTTCTATTTCCCTTATTTTTCTAGGTAATAATTTCAGCAATATCACACCAGTATAACAAGGGTTCTTAGCAAACATAGCTGAGTTATGGGTAGTTATCATCAAGTCATTACAACCTCTTGTGCTATGCCTAGCACAAGAGGTCAACATTGGCTATCAAATTCAACGTGGCTTTGTTTTGCTGTAAAATAATAGTTAAAAAAACGTGGAAGATATACATACAATGTATAGTTTAAATTTGTAGAATAAGGTCTACAACTAAATGCCCTTGGACAATTACCTAGAATGCTCATACCACATTTTTGCGGGCTAAAGAGGCACACAGAATGATTACTTATTGTCCTACATTTGTTTCCTAAAAAGCACTGCTCTTCATTTTTCTTACCTAAAATATGGAAACCCTATTGCTAAAGTGTTATTGTAATAGAAGCTATCAGGCGAGGAGTCCAACAGTTTTGGATATTTTCACCATTAGGAATAGGTGCATAATTTGGTATGATTAGGATATTCAGGGAATGGAGGAAGAATGAGGGAAAACCTGGCATCCTCATTAGCTTACTCTTAAAAGAAACATGCTGAGGGGTTCACAGTTAAACATCCCATCCAACAGATGGCACACACCACATTAAGTGCTCACCTCATACCTATGTGGGAATTTGGATGCTACTGAAAAATTCTGCCATCTGTGCCCTCAGGGTAGGATTCCAGTAAATTAGCCACTGCACCACCCTGGTCTTATTAAAGTGCTATTATCCATAATTATGTGACAGTACAAACATTTTGTGTGCTATGATCTCATGACTGATTTTCCATGAGTGACACATTCCCTACAATTTTCACAAATTTTTATGTAGTGATGATGATTTGCCATAACTAACATCCTATTAATACATATGTGGCTACAAATACTAATTGTACAGGGACATCCAAAAGTTTCCCATGTTATGTTATTTCATACTTCTTCACTGAAGAGAATATCATTTGTGTGACTTAGAGCAAAATATGGGCATAATAAAGGAAATAACAGGCTCTAATCCAAGGTAGAAACTGGGGAGTGTCAAGGGTTATTTTTGAAACCATTTGTATTTATTATCTTGATGAATGACCAACCTCTTTTTTCCATTGAAAATATTACTCTAAACCTTCATGCTGATGACATTCCAGGCATCCAATAACCTAGGTAGGTACCTGATGTGGTAAAAATACCCAAGCTTCTGCTAACTATTGTCCAGTGTCAATCTAAATGGCCCTAATCTGTATTGTACACGAACAAGAAATTTTTTTGGATTCAAAACATTAAAATTGTGATCAGCATGATTTTCACAACTCCTGCTCCAAGAAACTTCCCATATGAAGTCATTGGTAACAATTGTTCCTAATGAAATTTTTAGTCATATTAATTCATACCCTCATATTAAAGTAGTTCCAAGAAAACCCTACAATATCTCAAAAGGTTTCAAGAATAGCTCAAAAAATACATTCTTCAAGTATTTTATAGGCAAAAATGATCAATAAGAGAACCATGCTGAGGGGTTAGAAGAGTGTCTTATAGAACTCCTAGAAAACCTATATATGAGTCTCCCACATTTTTAAAGCCAAATTTAAAGCAGAGATCACAAGGCTTTTTACATGATAAATTATCACTCAATGGACTGATTTTTTTTTGACAAATTTAATTGAATCCTATGGCTATTTGACAAGAATAATTATGAAGTATATCATTATATTTCACTTTACTATAGTAAAATAAGTACATCATCCATTCTAAATTTGTAGATATTCTTCTCAAGTCTCATCAGTAGTATATCATTATAAATGTATAATGAGCATCCCTGATGAACTTCTCTTATTATTGCTTCCTCTTTTACACCTGATCACAGACTCTTACTCTAGTAATTGAATCAATTTTATGTTATCATAGTTCAATTCAATTTCCTTCAGTAAGTATGCTTACCATACTATTTCATTTCACATAGTCAAAATTCTTCTCTAGACTCAGGGATAGCAGGTATTGTGCTATTCACATTTTCTAATTTAAGATTAGTCTGAGATCAATATCTGCCCTCATTCCCTCACCATTTCTCTGCATATTATTATTGTCATGATCATTCATAAATGTTCTTTAAGCCATGAGTGGCAGCAGGGGGTCATCTTGCAGCATAATCCCCTTAGATTTTTAATGCCATTTTTAATTTCCAATAGACTAATATTTTATTTTGTTAACCAAGCAATTATAAATACCAAGAATGTCTGCTTGAATGAAAATACATCCATTAAAAAATAACACAGGTATAGGGAAGGAAGTGTTGACTAAGGAAGTCCACATTGAAATTCAAAGGCATTATGCTCTCAATTCTTCGGTTTAAAATCTTCAAAACAGAAATGTGGGACCTGGCTTTGCGGAAATATTTTATTACAATTTTGATGGCATCTCCACCATTTCATATATTAAAGTTTGTGGTTCATTTATATTACATTGTTATCACTGTCAAAATCTGATCTTGAATAGCAGCCTTTAATTGATTCCAAATCTCTAAGTTGCAAGTAGGAAACAAATGGTACTCAGAAAACCATTATGTATATATTCTATTTACATGTTATAAGAGTGAATCACACCTATTTCTCAATAGACTTCAATCTCCTTTTGAAAGGGTTCACATCCATACAGTACTGCATTCCCTGTCAAAATTTTTACCAGCCTTTTCTTCACAACTCACCACACATTCCAATTCTCATTTTTTTCTCAATGGAAATGCTTTCTTCATTAATGCAATTCTTATCTTAATGTCTTTATCATTATGCACCTTTTCCCCTAAAATGCTGCTGAAATACAAGAGCTGCTTCACCTCCTCTAGTTTTTGTCTCTACTGCATTAATGTTTAACTTAGCTTTCCTCCTTTTCACATTTTTTATTTCTTTCTTTTTCATATGGTTAATCTTCATCTCATACTTTCTGCATCCCTCCCAAAGGAAAAAAATGTTTTACATGACTGATAATGAAAAAATCTCTTGGCCTTAAAATTGGACTTTTGAACAAGAAGTAACATCCAGGAGAATCACTAATACCCAAATCCTAAGTGGAGAAAACCCAACTAGGAGACAATAAAACCCCATGACCTCTGGATCATATACACAGAAAAGCTTTCATGGAATCCTCCTCCTCAGGTTGAATATTTCAATCCTCCCTATAAGGTTATCGCTATATCCATATGAGGTATTTTTAGACCACTTGTATTAAACCCTTGATGAATACTACTGCTAGGTTTGTGCATCTGCATTTTCTGCAGCTAACCTCTATGTGTTTGACATTACATATCTCATTATGACAGTTTTCATAGTCATATCTCAGATATTGACAGCATATCATGAGATTTGAACTTGCAACATCATTAGAAACAGATGGCTTGTAGTCAATATTAGTACTAATTGTAATATTCACTTTTTCATTCAATCCAAAGGTACATTTCAGTGTCTGGGGACCACATTCAAGTATTTAAATATGTATTTTAGTAGATGGGTGCAAGATGTTAGCATTTAATATAACGAGAACATTATCCACTAAACCTTGTGGATCGCAGTAGAATTCAGAGGGCTTATTACTACTAGAATATGACCACCACCATTTTAGCACTATTATGGATGATCTATGAGGAGGAATCTTAAACTTGATCATCGGCAATCAATAAACCAAATATGGATTTTATGCATCCTTCCACTCCATTCTCTTATTTAATTTTGAATCCTTATATACTTACCATTTTTTTAAAAGCTATCCCCAGGATTTCAATCTTAATTCATTATTGATTGATAAATTATTATTAGAAATAATTTATCATTAGGAACATCTGATTAGGGTGATAGAAATAATGAAGTTGTTGGGTGAAATCCAAAGGTATGCAAAATCATCAAAACAAATGAGATATCTTCCCTGAGGATAACCAATACATTTCCCATTCTTCCTCTCCCCTCCTCCAATCCAGTCTTCCATTTTTCTCTATCTGGTGTTAATTCCCTCATGCCCTGACAGCTTATTTGTTTAGTGTCCTTTTTAATTTGTCATACATGGACATACTTTTCTCTTGATCTTCCTTTTGGGATTTCCCATCTATTTTGTTTCCAATCTGTTGTCCCTCAAGGTGCATCCAATCCATCTAGTTCTTTTATGACAGGAATACTTAAAAAAACGTCTTTTGCCTTTGACCTTTTCCATATACGAGGGTAGGCTGAAAAAGTATATGCATTACTTTTCAGCCTACCCTCGTAGCATAAAAAAACGATGTGGTCTGGATAAAATTGCTAAATATTTACTCACGCTTGCAATGAAAAGAAGGAGATGAATTTTTGGACTGGGTCATAGCATTCATGAGGAAAGCTAAAATACTGCTAGAGCAAATTAATACATTCATCCTAAAAAAATTAATGCAGTAGAATTTAATGATTATGGAACGATATGAATAATGTAAAATGGTGTGTAGGTATAATACATCACTGCAGAAGAGGATAATGCACCTTTATTGAATATCACTGTGGATTATATTGCTGTCTGAATCTAACATCTGGTATTTGACAGAAGGAAGATTATAGATTGAACCCTTTCACAATATCTGAATAAAGAAGGATGTGTGGTAATAAGGCATATAAAACCTAATGGATGCATGAGACCTAGAAGAGAAATAAATGGAGAAGTTCTTAGAAAATTTAAAAAAAAGCAAAAAACTTGAATGAAGAGATAAACGTTTACAAGAGGAATAAATTGTTGTAGGTGAAATTTCAAAGTAAGGGTAAAGAGAAGACATTTGATAAGGGGTCTCAAGTGGCATGAAGGGTGTTAAAAAGAATGAGGTAAAGAAGGAAAACATGTAAGACACAATATCCTTCTAAACATACAAGTAAATAAAAGGGTTTAAGATATTCCCAACTTGAAACGATAATTAACACAAGCCTTTCCTCGTCTTCGATCCGTATCCTGCCAAATATATATTTTTTAAGACTACATACTTTTAATTGGCAGAAATGGCGCCAAACTAGACATATCATCCAGAGCATTAAGCCATCCCACAAAAGAAATAATTATTTCCTTAATTACTTATCTTCATAGATGAAAATCAAGCATTGAAAGAAGAATGATATCAGAAAAGCTTGAGTTATGTATATTTTATATTTAAATCTCACGTGGGAACGTAGTAAAATATTTTTTTTTTAATTTGGAAAATTTGATACAATAACCACATTGGTACCCAGTAGGGAAAACATCCAAGAAGATGCCAAAATTAAGCAACTACCAGTTTTGAAATCATAAAATATCTTCGAATTTGAATAACTGTTAGGGTATTCGATGGCTTTCACAAGGAAAATGACTAGAAACAGCAAAAAGGAAACTTGACGGAGACGAAATATCGAGTCCACCATAGAAATGTGCGAAAATACGGGAATAGCTAACATTAATCAGAAATCACGAAAGGAATCCTTAAGAATAAAATATGTTTAGGTACAATTGGATATTGTGAAGTTAAACATACTTTCATTCAAAACCACCCGCAATTTATGGTTCTTCCCTTCATTAGCTTCATTCTCCTCCAGTTCCCTACTATATTTTGCAGGTGGCAGCAAAGTTTGTCTCGCCTAAGAGTTGAAGGAACAGCCGTGTGGCGTCGCATTGGCGTGAATGAAGATGCGCGACGGCATGGACGAGAGGCGCCACTTCGGATTTGGATACGCGGTTGTTCGGTTTAGGCAGTGAGCGGTTCAAGTGGTTGGCCAAGTTTTCATCAATAGTTGGTGATCGGGACTACGAGGGAATCTGTCGGAAGAAGGTAAGAATTTTCTGAAATTTTTATGGCTTTAGGTATTCCGAAATTGAAATTTTCGACTGTTACCAAAATATTCGTACAGCACAATTGATTTGTGACATCTCACAGTGTCGTTGTGTGACAACTCAGTACTCTGGAATTTTTAACCAAAGGGCGAAAGAGGAAATCTGACAAACTTGATGATAATTAGATTAGTGCACGGTGTATAATTTCTCTGGGGGATGTAAGATCTCCAATCCTATATCCCAGTAAATTCAGTTATCTACTTTGAACACTTTTCTCGTTTGCTGGTGAATGTATGGTAAAATGGTATAATTGTGGTTTAATTGAGATCGTTTAATTAATTGGGGGAATATAATTGAAATGTTGTCTTGAGGAATCTTAGTTAAGGCACTGTCATCCTAAGGAACTTTTCATTTACACAGTTGACAGGGATATATGGTTTATTTATGAAATATTTTTCGTTTCACTTTATATATTTATTTATTGCTCCTCTACGGAAAATGTAAATACTGGAGATTTTGGACTCAAGTGTCGGCAAAATGTGTAAGTTGAACACATAGGATGCAGCCAGTGAAAATTGAATCAAAAAATCATATGATGGTCATCATCATACCCGATAATTTATTCACCGGGATTAGTGCACTTCCGTCGCGTTAGCAGAAGAATTATGCCGAATTGAAATTTCTGCTCGAAGTTAACCCAGTTTAAGTTTTGATGAAAACAATTCAATGGCAAATCGGTGCTTGATAACTTAAATCAAAGTTCGGCTATTAAGAAGTAGAAATTAGCGTGTCGCTGTCCATTTGCAATTTCCAGTTGTTTCTTTGCATTGAATTTAAATTAGTTATCACCATTTATCACGAGTCGTACGGTCGGGTGCTGGCGGAAGTGAAAATGTTTTTTGTTTACCCTTTGGTCAGTGGGTTTCCATGGAGCCGAGCCGCACAATTAACGGGGCGGTAGGGCAAGTTTATTTTGTGAGGGATCGCGTAATGCTACACCGGGTGCAGCCGTCTTCGACGAGGCATAGGATCGTTTGGCCCGAGCTATTTTGAACTCGACGTAACACTAGTCCACCGCATGTCGTCAAACACGCCCGTTCGTAAGCATTTACCTGGAGAAGTCAGCGGACCATGCTGCACGGAGGACAGCGTGATTTTTAAGGCGAGTGACCTTCGATTGAACTCGCCTACGGTGAACGACCGCTCGGGCTCACGCAAGCACTCGCACACAAACAGCCGGCAATAAACATGGCCAGGGGAAGTGAGCTTGAAAGAGAGGAGGCGAGAGAGGGGGATGGAAAAGGTGAGGTGCACTTTCTTGAAATGGCTTTTGGTTAAGAGGCGCGGAACATGAATAAGAGGACGATCCTTTTTGATCGTGGTTTTCCCTCGACTTCCTCGTCGCGTCATGAATCGAGGTGGGCTTGCGGTCACTCGAAACTGGTCAATATTTAGTGCAGCGCTCTGCAGTGCTGGCGGTTGAAAGCGTTGCAGGGCCGTGTGCAGCGTTGTGCTATGTTTGATAGTCCAGGCCTTTTTTTTTTATACATCCTCCCTGGAGAAAAATTTATATTTGAATACGAGAATCCCATTTTAGTTGATTTCCTTTTCCATGAAGAATGCGGACACCCATGTGGTACGAAACGGCATTTCGCGGACGCTGTAGTAAGATAATATATAATTTTTTATTTAATATGGATTTTATGATCATCCATTAGGCAATGGGATCTAAAGATAATCCTGCATGGTACGTCGCTCTGTAGGAATAATTTTTCTTGCATTTCTAATTTTTATTTGGTCAAATACGAAAAATGGTCAGTGATACAGCAGAGGAATGTATGAAAACGAGTGAAACTGCCGAAAAGGGTTAATGTGTTTTCGAGAATTAATTTAGCTTCCGATAATTAAACCAGTGACCAAGTTGACTTATGTCTTTTTGTGTCTCAACACGTAGTCAACGCCTTAGCGAGCGTGGACCCCCCATAGTGAGTCCCCCTACAAGCATGCGTATATCTTTTCTTACGCCCAACATCGGATAAAGAGTTGGCAGTAAATATGTTTCTGGGTGGCCACATTCATTTGAGAACTTTGGAATTAACTCCAGTGATCAGGTAGGTGTAAAATCTCCGAAAATTTGAGTGAAAGTAAGAATATCTTATGGTAAGGTTGATTTATCCACCAAAAAACGTAACTACCTAAGGAAATTTAAAAAAAAATGTTGAAATTGTGGTGAAAAGTTGAATATTCGTTTCAATATATTTTTGGAGTTCATAGTTATTACCCAAAATAACGAAATTATTTTTCTAATTATATCCCTTGTTGTATCTTGAATTGAAAATCAATTTGCGAATAAATTGTGAAAAAATAGGCACATGGGGGAAAAATGTTGAGAGAAGAGACTAGCCGTTAACTTTGCTACAATGGCTGGACGCTGCAATAGTTAGACTATGGGACTAGGAAGTCCCTATTGTCTGAATTCCAATTTAGTTTCCATAGGGCAGTGTTAGAGGAGTGGAGTCTTCATCCACGACAATTCCAAATGCAAACAGTTGTCTCTAGGATACTATTGTTGCCGTTAGAAAGGAAATTTAATTTGAAGAATTCTAATCTAAGATGAACATGTAATACGTTCACTAAAATGAAAGAAATGTGAGCTCATTTTTTTTTAATTATAACATTTTCATTACAACCCATCTTCTATCTAGTGTTCCGCGCTTTCATTAGCGGCATTGTTTTTCTGGCTGAACTTTCAAAAGATCGCCAGCGCATCATTTTACCTCAGTTTCGAATGTTCAGAATTCCGAGGTCTCCACGCAAAGCTTTTTATTTTATTGTTGTTTCTGAATTGGCGAGGTAACTCTAAATAACTCCGGGGTACTGAAATTTTCGCCCACGACTGTAAAATTATAAAAGAAATATCCAACGAAATTTTTGTACGTGATTTCAGATTCACATTAGGACCATAGGGACATCAGTCCAAAACAGACGCAAGCTTGTTTCAAGGAAAGTACTCATTTGGTGTGTCGCAAGTATGCCGCGGGACTAACGCTGGTAATTAGCAAAGAACAAGCATCTAATTAAGGTGCCCAGTTCAAGGAAAATCCCATAGAATAATCACAGTGACTTAAGTGAAATCGAATCACTTGATTTTCTCATGTCTCTTCTTAAAAATACGCCAAGCCAGCAACGTAAAAGTTTTATTTTTGTTTTCGTAGAATGGATTCGTTTTACGTTCATTTTTATATGTTTTAAAGCTCTATTTGGGGTTCGAAAAACAACTCTTCCGATTTTTTTATTACTTTGGGATATTTCGTTGGACGAATAATGGTAAAATTGCCAGAATATTAGGCGACGGATTACGATTGCAGTTCTTTTTATTTCTGGGAAATTTTCCGATCAATAAATCGTTGATATGGCACTAATTTTGAAATTTAATTCAATTCGTTCGTCCACTTACTAAAATAGAGACGTGCACGTAGGCAGGGTGTGGAAATTGGTCACCTTCCCCCGATCCCGAGTTTAATGTATGCATTTATATAAAAAAATCACGCCTATGATATTATAAAGGACCAAGTTCGTGTAAATTACGATCATAAATAAAAATTATCCGTGGACACTGGGAATGTATGGGAAATAGTTTAGTTCCGTCTTTCAGAGGGAAAGGCGATACACACTATTTGGTCTTCTCTACAAAATATTGCCCCCCCCCCCCCACCCCCCAAGGCAAAAGCCGAAATGATGCCCCTATGATTAAAGCAATAAAAATCACCGATGTGTTTCGTACTCTATTCACTTACGGTTTTACATGGGAAGACTCGAATGACCTAGGGAAGTTATTACATGAAATATTCAATCCAGCCTTGGCAGAAGCATGACAGATGATTGAGAATTCTAATCCCATAAGATCCCTACTATAGCTTTATCAGCATGATTCAACCTCCGTCCATGTTTTTCAACCAGGTGTATCTGTGGCATCAATGTATAGAATAAATTGAAACCACCCGCCTTGCTAAGTAATGTTGCGAGCTAAGTGATCCCAAGTACCCATGCCACTTAACCTGTTCTTCGCCCTTCTTCGCTGGCTCATTTGCAAGTCAAAACTACCTTACACGTGTACCCTTAAGCGTGCTTCACACAGTACTTAACTTGTCGCAGTATTTACCAAGAACCGTTTTGATAAGAAAGTAACTTCCAATTAAGAGATCCTGCATAAGGTTGGAGAATTACAATGATAAAAGAGAGGAGGAGTAATCCAGTGGGTGCGCTCGTTGGTTTTTAATGGCCTCTGGCTGCAGCTCACTCACAACACGGCCGACTCCTGATCCCTCGTTGGCGCATTCTAGCTTTTCCTCTTGGTGGGAAACGCGAGGATACGTATCTATTTCAAAACGTACATAAATGAATAAATCAAGACAAATAGGAGAACTTCCGATTCTGTGGGTGAAAATGCTGCTGTTTAAAGTTAATTTTTTTGCCTTTGTCAAGGAGAGTCATAATATATATATATATATATATATATATATATTTATGTATGTGTATATATGTATATACATATATATATATATATATATATATATATATATATATATATATATATATATATATATATATATATCCTTGAAATTGACGCTCTCCGGCGACGCACACACAAACACTCGGATAATAAATATTCCACACACAGAAACATAAATGAAGGACACTTACAGTAGATATTGACGTTTCGACGGCACCGCCGTCGTCATCAGAATCTATAAATATATATTTAAGACGCCTTCTCAGCGTAGAGAATGAACTTAGAGAATCGTAGAGAACGTAGAGAATCTTTTCCCAAATGAGATTTTAATCAATTCATGCTTGGCACCTTTAAAAAATAGGAAGGTACACAAATCGGCCCGACAAGGTAATTTTCACAGATGCATCCCTATTCTTCTGTCCTAGGAATGGGCAGATATGTATCTCGAAAACACCATTGGTGATTTTACTTCAGTAACCTATGGGCTGAATACCGATAATGAAAGAAGCTATTAAATTCATAGCGATGAAATTAAAATCGACGATCAATTCGAACTTCTTTGAAATCGGTTAAGTAGGCAAGAAATTGTGGAAACGAGGCGGCCGTTACACGCATAAGAGTTAAGTGTATTTTTTCATAGATTAGATTTCTGTATTTTTTTAACTTATAAATCTTTGGATTTTATCAATTGACTATCATGTCACCAAAATTTATATTCTGTAATTTTTACCAATATAATTTCCGATACATGCAGATTTTTCGTGAAAATAAAAGCGTATCCAAGATAAAAGAGTTTCAGAACAAGACGGAAAATGCCGACTTTTAAACGAAAACCAACAGCTGTTCAACAAACACAAATAGAATCAATTTACTGCCAAGTGATTTCCATACCCGTCGATAACTATTGTCTGAAGGAATTCATTCGCTTTTTTCCGGTGTGATCATGGTGAGGATAGGGAATGGCGGGTGGTTTATATAGTGTGTAGCAAAATCAAATTCTGCCACTCCCCACTTCACACAATGAACTTTGTTTTGTCGTGAGTACCAATGAGTTTTATCACCATCGATATAACGGTTAACCCATGACGAAAACATCCCGATTTCGATACCTGGGTATAAATCAGTGTGATAAATCGTATCATTATTTATAATCGCTTTCTTTATTATTGCATTATTACTAAGTTCTAGTTTAGTATATTTGTATGCCGAAGCACCATTTAATTGGGTGAAATTAACACTAAGTTTTCCGGTAGCATGTGTTTAAATTTGGGAGTTTTTTCATGTTTTTTTTATTGAATGCTTTTACCCTTTTCCCTTCCTCTCCTTTATCCCTTACCCCTCCCACCTGGTGTTTGCACCCCCTACCACACTCCTTTTTGGTGATTCGCGGGATATTTACGTAGATGTAAATGAATTCTGCACAGCTGTTAATGAGTAGGTTTTGTTCAAAACTGTCTGCAAAATCAAATAGCATCTAACTGTCCGCTTCCTTAGAAAAAGAAAATTTCGACAGTTTAGTACTTGCAGGTTAAACGAGGCTGCTTCTCTTTCTAAGTTTTTCGGGAATAGTGATGCAGAGTTTTATCTTGTTCAGACAGAAGCGACGACTACTGACTGGTTGAAAGACGGAACATCATGCAAATTATCCTTGGGTACATACATAAATATTCATATGCATTTTGCCTGTAAGAAGAACGAATGTAATTCCATTATGTGACTTGAAAAGACAGCCCAAAAACGCAGTAATTTTATTCATTTATGAACATTTTGTTTTAAAGCAATGAAAGGCCCAACTATTTAAAAATATGGGAAAGTGTGAATTCTTATTCAGTCGTCCCAATGACATAACTATTCTAATTAGCGCCACAGTTATAAAAAATAGGTGAAAATTGAACTACTAATCATTGATTAACATTAATTTTCACCCAAAAATATGATCTACGAAGATGAAATTCTTTGCGAATCATAGCGCGGAGAGCATAGCTGTGATTGTCAGTCTGACGCACTGATGTCTAAGACTATTTGAAATCAGAACCTTTTGAAATGTGAATTGTACCCAGTATCATTTTTCACTCGTATATTTAGATTCATTTTTATTTAATATTGATTAAGTATGGTGCTTACACCCGACGAAGATTCATACCAAGGGAACAAGGTAGTTGTAAACATTTTTTTTTCACCATGGTAATTTTATAAATATATTGTAACAGGTCTGGGTGTAATTGGTCACCACTTGGTAACCTCTAAAATTCGCAAATATCAAAGAGACAGGCGAAGGGAGTTTTATTGACACACATATTCACACGCCGCTGGGCATAGAAAAGAATGAACTTTGGCATTACCTATCAAACCGACCTCGTGTTTATGGTTTTTAATCTGACGTCAAGTCATAGTATGACGTGGCTATTCCTGCTGCATTACAGTAGCTAATGGTACTGGGCAAGGGTTTTGGGTAATTCTGAGGCTATTACCAGGGGTAGACAGAATAGTATAACAGTTAGCTGGTATCCCGGATGTCTGGAATACATATTCAGACGTTCCATACGTGCAGCGATGACAGGAGGGTCATCCTCGTGCGATGTCGCCCGGGAGGGCGCCGACGTGGGCGCGGCGCACCTAACGGTACGTATTATGGCGTTTAAACTCGTAACACTCATTGGTGAAATACCTGTCCATTGTCTTGCGAATTAAGCCCGTAAATTCGAGGAGAAGAAAGGGATGGAATGCATAAGAAGATTGTGGCGTGGATGGGTTGTTTCCTGGGGCGTAAAATTATAACGTTAACTATGTACATGAATATAATATCGGCTGTGGCAAGCTTGGGAAATAACAGCCTGGCTATAAAAGATGCCTTCGGGAATCAACGTGAAATTGAATGCACGAGAATTAATTTATGGAAATTGAGATTCTAAATTCTGAGTGAGAGTCGTGATGAAAGTTGAGTTCTGGACTGTTCACTACCAAGACCCATAGACTAGGGGAGTGAGCGGTCCTAATGGAGATTTTGTGTCCGTAAGTTAATCCTTTAGAAAGGCCATGTAGTTAAGACTAGTTTATTTGGGTGGATAGATACAGCGGGAGATTGGGAAAGAACGTTATTTGGGTAGCTTTGGTTTTTTTGTGTAATTTAGCCAAAGCGTCGTAAATGAAATGCCTTACAAAAGTAGTCTGGTATGTAATCACCCCTTGCCACCTACCCTGATAGTGGCTTGCAGGGTTCTATGCATAGTGTAAAAAAATAATAATATTTTATGGGAATACATGTAATACTCAGAAGCGTGATGGAAATTGTCATCTTTCCTCTATGTGTGAAAGTTTCATCAAAACGATCTACCTGTAAGAATGTGATAAATTTGAAGTTCTGATTAGTTAATTTGGTTATGGTTATATTAATCGATTTATTTTACTCGGCTGCATTCATTCATAGAGTTTATGTCAAGATTTGTAAATCAAAAGCCAATTAAATTTATGTAGTGTACTCTCAAAGGAGACGAGGCTCATAGTAGTCATAAAACAAAACATTTGACCTATAGGAACACAGTATTCCGTTTTCATTCTTTTGAAGTCCTATGCTTCAAGCAAGGAAAAACGATGTATGAAATGAAGTCATCTCTTACAGACTTTGAGTATTTTTTGACATAAGGCAAACCTACATCAAACAACATTTTAAATTACATGTGTGGTAACCATTAAGATAAAAATTTTCACCTCTTAGCCGTTCGCGTAGGACAAGAGTAATTCACTCACAGAAAAAAAACCCCACATCCTCTCCCAGCCCATACGTGCAGGGTGACAGAAGCCCACCTGATCGTTGCACCTCGAGTTTCTCATTCCATCAAATAATTCTCTCTTAAATAGTTTCATGCGTGTTATGTATTAAATTCTCTATTTCCTGATGATACCCGGAACTTTGAACGGGGTTCGACCGTAAGACGAAATTATTAATCCCAAAACCCCCAATGTAGCTTGATCATGCATTTGAAAATATGTTGGTAGTAAAACTTTTGCAACGGCGGTGGAGTAAGGCTAAAAGCTTACTTACTCTTAGTAGAGGCGAACTGGCAGCCTTCTGACGTCCAAGCTACGGACAACTTTGCGTGCCAACTGGGGCAAGGCTTTTCACGTAAAATGCTGATGTTGTTATGGATAATCATAATTTAATTTGTCCCAAAACTGTGCAATGGTTGATTTAGAATATCATTAAACGTTTCCTGTCATTGTTTGCTATTGTGATTTGGACCTCGTGAATTACCTAAATTGAACAACAAATAGAAGTAGTTGCAAGCTTCTCTCTTCCCTGTCGTGCCCTCAATGTATTCTCTGTTAACTGTATTATATTTTATGTAATTTTAACATAATACCTAATGTAAATTTGAATGCAATTTTAACCTTTTACGTAATTTTAACATGGCGAAAAATATGAATGCAACTCATTCGCAGCTAAATGTAATTAATCGGCAAAAAGAAGAAACTGACATAGCCTCTATATATCGGAGTACACACGAGAAGAGATCAGGCAAGACTAAGCCCTTTTAGAAAGGCACAATACACTCGTGTTTATTTGTATCAAGGAGGAAATTATGGTGCCACATCACGCTGGTAGGTTAGAAAACCGGGCTAAAATAAAGAGAGTCGAATACGACCACTGACAGATTCAAGTCTAGTACTTCCCTCGAACGAAATGAAATGATAACATAATCAGACGTAACCAGGCCTAGAAATTTTAATTGAAAGGAGTAATTTGAAGCTTTACTGAAATGCGCCCACTTTTGAATTGTGTTGATAGGAATACTGTATACGTACAATGATACCTTACATATACGATATATGTAAGGAATATACGTACAATGTGTCTTTTATGTAAGGGTAAGTGTTTATGTTTTTGTGGAAATATATATTTATACTCGTGTATAAGTGGATATTTAAGCATAAAATCATAAAAAAACGTACTTTAACGTCCCCAGCGGGGTATTGGGTCTTTTCTTGCGGTGTATTGTGATGCTGTAGAAATATTAACCCACTTTCACTCACCATTTCATGGATATATTCCATAGATTTTTTTGATTATGATTCGAGAAATTCACCCGAAGGTATAGAAAAAATGTATGGTTACTAAAATTCGTCAAGTATACCGCTCATTTTCATATAAAATTTCGGATGAAACTATTGTGAAAATTGTTAAATATTCAGTCATCCATAAGGAGAATTCCAGTTTTAAAAAGAAGAAGAAGGACACAAAAAAACAGTACAGAGTATATGCAGGTAGTTGGCACTGCCTGTTGTTGCATATGCTTATTTTTTTAAATACGTATATATTGCTTCGGACTAAAAAAATTAGATCAAGTTAATATATTTTTTTCATTTTTGGCAGTTCTGAAAAAAATAGGAATTACGTAATTATTTTACATAGTCGATGCATATGTATGAAACCTCCAGTTTGATATATACTTATGGTTATGTTCAATGTGCTCCCTTCCCCGTGTTCACCAAATGGGATCGCTTTGGCCAATCACGGTATTTCACGTTTCGCTGTCGGTAAGTGGAATTAGAAGTGGTGCCTGCACGTAAATTTTAGTATCTTTCCAGTAGCAGTGGGGGTCGGATGTTCACCGGAGTGCGAACATCCCGCGCCTCGTCCATTTCACTCCCTCTCTCTCCCTCAGTGTGGCCGTCTTCTCGATCGCGTTGAGCGCCGCTCAAGGGAGAGAACCCTTACCGTCCTTTTTCCGCAGATGAGGAGGCTGAAGGCGAGGCGGAGTGCTCACTAGCGAGGAAGAGACAAGTCTCCCGACTAGCGGCTCCGGAGAGGGGACTTCGCCTTGACCCAAGGGCGCGGGGCCCTCCCTTTGATCTTCTTCGGCGAGTGAGGAGGAGGCATCGGCGAGGGGGTGAGACGGAGGGAAAAGAGTGAGGAAGCCTTCCCCACGCACTCGCGATCCAAATGGAGGCTAAGAGGCGACAGCAGCAGCAACAGCAGCAGCTCTGCGTGCAGGTGAGTCGGTTCGCGAATGCCGATGCGAATATCGATTCATACAAAATTCCTACTTCAAGTCTGCACCTTTGAGTTTCCGGTCAATCATTTTAAGTTTTTAAGTATATTGAAGGCGAGGATCTAAGGACAACTCAAAGACGTGACGGTTAAGTGCTAATGTTTAGTCAAAATTAATCTCTCGGTCGTTCTGAATTTTCATTCCAAATATTTAAACTTAGGAATTGAAACTTGTATAGCACGATTTTTCATAGTCTAGCGGTTGGCCTTTCCCACTTGCCGGATTATAAGTGCCCGACCCTAATCGGAATATAAAAGCTAAATACACATTTCAGGCACAAACCTCTATGGTCACGGCACTTATATACATTTGGCGGGTCCAAGATTACTTGATGGAAATATTTTTTCAGTAGTATCAAATTTAATTCTTACTACTAAGATATGTGAGCTCCGTTTATTCAACTAGGCTATTTATTACCATGGGTCTTCCTTTTCTTCCTCCTTCCCTTCCCGTGAGTCTCATGGACAAAATCTTTAATGCCTTCACCTGTCCTAGACCTCGACCGACCTAGGCAAAGTCAAAAAAGTGTGATTTGGAGTTTTACTAGGAATCAAAGACCTCGAGAGTCAACACAAGTTACGAAAAAGCAAAAATTAAATCATGAAAAACATTTCAGTTTTCGAAAGGATTGCCTGCGGGAAGTTCGATTTGTATAACACATAGGTTTATTAATTTACAATCGCCGTTGCCCTTCAATTCTTGGTTCAGGGTAACTTTTTGTCTTTTTATGAACATTGCATTGGTCCATTTCCATCTTCTGTGTGCGTGTACCTATGTTACTTAAAATTTTGAGTTAAATCATTAAGGTTAATGGGATAAGATTACCAATCTAGGAACCCCTCTTTGGATTATCTATCCGAGGTAATGCGGTTTTCACACCATATTCTTAAAACCCCATAACCTCTTCTCTGCACTCGATCCAATTCCGAAATTAAATGAACCTCTTAAAGTCTCCGTATACTAGGAGCATCTAAAGAGTCCTAAATTGTCATTGTCTAGTGAAATATAATATCGACATTTTACCTTATTGTCACTGTCCCTCTCTACTCTTTCAACTAGTCCTAATTTTCCCTAATCTTGTCTGCATTTTTCCTTTATATCTTACCCCAAAGAACTTGAGTTAAGAGTTGAGCCTTAGAATTTGGTAAATTCTACGCAATATCGGACATTCCAGAAAGGTATATATATCGTCTATGCCTTTGTGTGTCAATATGCATACCAGACAACAGCAAGCATAAAAGGTAAAAGGGATCGCGCGACCTTCTTCAAGGATGGACGCCTTGAGTAAGGTCACCGACGTTGTCACGCTCACGCGATTCTTCGGGAAATAAAAGTACGAGGGGGGAGAGGCAAGAGGTAGGGGTGAGGGAGGCTATCGGAGGGGCATTTTTTCGGTGCCGCCCCTCTCTCTCCCCCCTACCGTCCCTTTGCCCTTCCGGCGCCGAAACACGCGGACCGCCGGGAAGACGGGCCCTGTACATCAGAGCGAGGCCTTGCTGTCGATATGTAGGACATGTCGACACGGTCGTTACGAAGGATCGAAAAGTGCCAGCGAGGGTCGTAATCGTGCGTCGTCGATATGCAAAATGGGAAGTGATGTTCATGGATGATATTGGTCGCCTGCGGTAAGGTCTGAATCGTGTGTGGTATCGTTGTGTTGCGGATGCATGCTGTGAACTAAGGAAACAGTCGTCGGTCTCCGTGAGAGCATTCGATGCTGACAATATCGATTTTTGTTTCAGTGTTGAGTTTACGTCAACTTGTTAATTTGAAAGGCGCAACGGAGCGAGTATCCTAATGGAAATTCGTGGAAAGAACAATTGATGATAATTTGTTTTCGGATAGCTAGTTGATGGTTTTGTCAATTATGCCTTCTTATACTGATTCCTGTGTTGGAAAAAGATTACTCTGATCGGAAAACTTCTCATTGTTTTCTAGCTTTCCGATGTAGTGCAGAATAAATATTTGTCCTTCATTGCCGCCAATAAGAATGCTTAATTTTGTTTTTTATATTATTCAGAAATTAAAACTTGTCGTGCTGGGCCCCAATTACTGTACGTGTATATAATATGAAATTTTAATGAACCGAAAAAAATCCATATAATTTTTTCTTTAGAATTACCCCACTGAACCAAGTTTCTTTGGTGCGGCATTCCCGGATACTTAGAACATTTTCTCTATTTTCGGTCCAATTTTCGAGAAAAATCACTGGTATATTTCCCTTTTATTTCACCAAAAACATTGCAGTGGCTCTCAACATTGGGAACAAACAAAAGTAAAGATAAAAATATAGAGCAACGGCATCAATGTAGTACATACTTCCTGATACAACCCGTAGAGATTTTTTTACATTTGAAGTCGAGCTTGGAAATCGATTATCTAAAACATGGATAATTGTTTTGGTACTGAAACGACTTGGGCTCCGGAATCAGTCGCGTATTATAGTCCAGAAAATAATTCGGTTGTAATATAACATTCACCCGGGGAAATGTATCCGACACTAATCTCCTAGGGTCCAGAGATTTTATCTAATTCCGCATTAAGAGAAGGTGGAAACTCCGCATGTATAAAATACCCGTTAATGTTTTTCGAAGAAAATTTTTGTATTCCATATCGGTATTTCAGAATTATTAAAATTAAGAAAAAACTGGAAAATCTGGAAGGTCGATAAAAAGTCACTAACTATTAGATGTTTAATTGTAAAATACTTATAGAAATATATCATCGGTGATACGATTTTAAGATATTAGTTGGTTAACTATTTTCGTTAAAATCAACGAGCACACTAATATGTGTTTCAGAATAGCTTATATAATGAGTAAAACTTCACGGTAGTGGAAATAAATATCACACATCCATGTTCCTCGGTAGATTTGTGGATTTAAGTGGAACATAGAGCCGTTTAAAAGTACGTACCCACCTTCCTGGGTGTTGAAGTTTATTACTGCCTGGTACTGAATGAATATACCCTCCTTATAGCTTGTTATAGCCAGAGTGGTATCAAATATTTAGTAATGTGAACGTCGAAGTCCAAACTTCTCTTTCGGTTAGGTCGAACTCACTGACATTTTCATTTGGAAAATTTTTAATTGTCCATTGAAAATTATCTGAAAATCCAAGAAGAAGTTTGGTAAATTTATAATCCATAACTATAGTAATCTTGTACTTTATTCACTCTTTTATTCATCTTATGTAACAACATCTATCTTAGGCTCTAAAATCCTTTTAAAATCACCAGGCATTTGATAATATGAATGTTTTTAAAAAAAGGGGACCTGATTTAAGTAATGCTGTGAGTTTCGGGTTATGCGAACGTGCCTCTCTGTCACATAATCTCATGCCGTTGAGTGGCGCAGAAAGGGAGGAAGACTAGCAGCGGTACATTAACTAAACAAAAAGATAAATTAAAGTAACTAGTATATTTTTTCCCGTTCAAAAATCAAAGTATTCTTACCGTCCAAAAATCGAAGTGTTCTGACCAATCGAGAAAATGAGAACCCGTTACGTATCTAAAAATCAAAGAGAATTGATATTTTCTCTCTCTGCGTTTTTTATTTTGATGAAAAAACTCCAAAATTTATAGTACTCTTTAAATAAAATGGATCTTGCGCAACTGGTCCCAAAATCTCTCTCGCTGGACATCGCAGTACACTAGTGCGTCAGTAGAAGTCACAGTACACAGTACCCCAATAAAGGGGTTCTCATGCCACTTGGGCCCTTCAAAAGCTTTCTGCATAGTTGTTCTGTGCCAAATGTTTTTGGGATGTTCGTAAACTCATAAAGTTCTAAAATCCTGCATATTGCTGCAATTATAGAATAGGTTGTGAGCAAGGCCGACGGGACCTGAAAGGGGAAGGGTACCCTCTCAGGGTGCCAGTGTGTGACGCGCCAACAACGGTAGGCGTCTTCGCGAAATTAGGGGCAAGCGAAAAAATTTACAACGTAATGGCCCTGATTAGCGGTGTCAAAAGAAAACTTTCCTTTACATAGAATCGAAGGTTAACCCGAACGAGAACTAGAGTTGCAGGAAGGCTCTTACATGTAGGCCACCAAGAAACTTCGGGCAAGGTTTGTTCAAACGAGTTTTCGGTGAAATTAAATTAAAGTACGCCATAAACTTGATTTTTTAAATTTAGATATAACACCGAGGTAAACCATATGGACGGTTTTATTGTCGAAAAACATTACTTCAGGTGACGCGGGACTCCCCCTGAAAGATTTTGTGGCAACGATAACATCCGTTTTTTGAACGTATTAATCGTTGAACAATTTCAAGTAGACCATTATCTCTCGGTATCGTTTTTGTTTTTCTCACATCTCAATGGCAACTCTGCCTATTTGTCCTTAATTGTGATCAGGTCTCTGCATCTGTCCCATTGTGCTAGACGTTTAATATAGTGTTGTGTGTTCTCTCCTACTAAGAATTCATAGTCCAAGACACTCTATTTAGAAAAAGCTTGAGACAGCATGTTTAACTCGCAAGGTTAATCCTTTAAAAGATATTAATTTAGCTGTATGTTAGCTCTTCCCGTTCGATCATTACCATTTGACTATGGTTTGTTCTTACAATATTCATTAAGCGAAAATTTAAAAAAAATGCGAAGTATAAATTGATCTCGGTGACGCATCTGCAACCAGGAGTGAAATTCATAATTTGAAGGGTCATTGCCACTGAAAATTCGGTGAGGAAACCGTTCCTCGATTCAATGAAACTGTGAAATAATTTTAGAGCGATTTGATACTTATCACATGCGATACAGTTCTGTGCGTTGTGATTAAATAATTTAGCAGAGGCCGAAGAAATAAATTCATACCCTCCAGTTCATCACCGAAGGTACAAAAGAAGAAATTCCTCGGATACTTCTCACCCTCAGAATAACGGCAGATGACGAAAGGTATTATCTGCATGCATACCGGAAGTTCTTTGTTATCATAGCTATTCTCGCGCTTGGGCACAAGACGCTTTGAGCGGGATACGGAGCTTCAATCTCAGGACTTGTGGGTGAGTTGGGGGGGGATGGCTTCTGAGGTCTCACCCGGCGGGAACCACGCCCCCTCCCCTCTCTCCGCCGAAGCGAGTGACTGCGGTTGAGTCTCCCCTTTCTCCGCGGAGAGGGCCGGGCCCCCAAATGGGAGGGTATAAGGGGTAAGGGTGGAATTTATGATACCGGTCCAAACTTTCTTCGGCTTGAAAAAAAAAGGTGAGGTTGGGAGATGAAAATGATTATGGCGAATCCTATTGTCCGTCAATATTTTTAACGACCCGGGAACTTGCGGAACCTGAATTTATAATCGCCGCGTTAACTCAAATGAAGATATCGGTAGATGCTTCAGTTTCGATGCAACAAAGCCGGGAATCATTTAGATTTTGTGTGTGAAAAAAACTTGTTGCGAGAGCATCACGTGAGTTATGCATTGTGACGCGAGGATGTTAAAAAAGCACGTTATTGCGCATCAATTGTCATTCTAATGGTTCTGAATGGTTATATCACGAAAACCGCCTTGCGGAATTTTTAGGTTTAATTTATTCCGAGGGAATTTTGCTGTTAGGTAGACCTGTATGATTTACTCGTGCAATGACCGGTGCCAAAACAGCTGTATGTGGTGCCAACAGGTTTGTGTGGAATCGAAATAACAGTTTGTGGAATAAGGTGCACTGCGCTGTAGTTGCACTTATTTATGGAGATTAGAGTGAATGTCTTCATGCCGAGTCCATCAGTTATATAGTTACTAGTCTTATTTAGTGACTAAAATCGATATTTCAAATCTCAATATCATTAGTTGTGAAATTATCTGTTGCATTTTTATTTATGACGACAAAAAAGTTGCGAATTAGGACACTCATTAACGGAAAAAGAACAAAATCAATTGAGTAAATACTTAAATGAATACTCTTAAAAATATAGTTATTTATAGAATTCACAAATTATTTTAAGTAATGCAAGGCAACAAGGAAAATAACGCCTTTCACCGTAGTCTGTCAACTTCTCGTTTCACGTATACGTATATTATTCATGGTAGATAATGAATTATTGGGATTTATTGAACGTATTGTTGTAGGAACGATTTAAATAATTTCATTGCGGCTTTGAATATGCAGTTTTCTGATGATTTACAGCCCTGATCGTATAGCAACATAGAGACACTTAGTATTTGAAGATTAAAAAATTGGGTCGTTTGGAACTAACATTCTCTTTATTCGTCAGTTTTTTTGGTAAATCCGGATATCTTTATTAATACAAGGTAAGATAAGGTCTGTAAGGTCTTGTAAAATCTGATAAGAGCAAGACTTCATTACCTGTAACCGATTTGGAGAGGGTGAGATTAAATTCATGCTGCAATCTGACATTAGTTGCTGACCTTTTAGCTGATAAAGTCTCGAATATGAAATAAGAGAACTATGCGCCCTAAGTAACATATTTAGAGTTTCTGGATTTCATGAGTGATTCTTGAAAGCGTTCAGCGAAGGGTATGCATAGAGGCAATAGGGTTTTCATACCAGGAGTGATTATTGTTCGAATTTCGGGAGAACAGCTAGAAATATTTTTGAAACGACGGGGAAGAAATGGTTTGGTCGGCTTAAGAATGTCTTCCTGGCTCTTTGACTGTTAAGTTAAAAGCATTGCACTTTGGCTATTAGCGAAAATTTTATCGTTATTGTAATCAATTTCTTGAAATGTTATTTTGATGGAGAAGCCCTTCTGCCACGAGAAACTTGCATGGATATGGAAACTTCGACTTGCAAGAGAAGGTGCTCAGAAATGGGCATTTATATTATTGCACCAACAAATTTGAAGCATTTGTTAAAATTTGACCCTGTGGCTGTAAACTTTAGGGTTATAACCGTAATATTCCACAATCAATTATTTTAAAAATGCCATCGACCTTTTGGAAATCCTGGATCAAAAATTAAAATGGAATTGTGAAAATTCACAAAGGAATCATTATTTCTAAGACAACAATGGAAGGTTTATACAATCCTGATTCCTGAATGAATTTATCCCATTCTAAATTTTTTCTAAATTCGGGAAATGGCTAGCTCAGAGCTGCTCTTTGTTTGTCGCAGCTGTCCCACCTAGTTGTGCATTTATTGATTAGCGAACAAAGAGCATCAAAACCAAGTATATTTTTGCACCGAAACAGTCTGGAGAGCGGATATGGCATTCTCCCCCGAAAGAAAGAAAAAAATCATCTCACCCTTCCTCTCGCTGAAGTTGAATCTTTACGGTAGCCGGATAGGATTCGATGCCTTTCGGGATATGATTTTTGCGGCCGATGGCACGCTCTTTATTTCACAGCAACAAAGAACGCTCGAGAAGCCTATCAGTTGCCATTGTCCGCCGAGGACAAATCACCAGATTACCACCGTTTCTCGAAAAAAATCTCTTTTCTTCGCTCTCCCTCCCCTCCCCCAACCACCATCCCGCTTCCATTGCGATCGGATGCGGAACAAAAGGAGGCCTGGTGGAGAAGAGTGGTGAGGACCTCGGGAGGAAAACACAATGAGACGTTTTTGTATTTCTCAACTCCCCTCTCCCGTCATTTATCTAATGAACAAAGTGTTCTGTGTGCGTTCCTCCTTAAAAATGGCTCCAGGCGTCGGGTGTCAAAACCCTTAGCGAAGAGGCTTCATTAGCACCCTCCCCTCCACGGACCCACCCGGCCTCGGCGTCGCCAACTGCCGATCCTTATCGCTCCGCAGGGTCAAGTGCACTCACCCAACTGCTCGCTTCCTGCAGAGATAATGAGAGAGGCGCGCGGTGAGAGTTCACCCTCCCTCCTCCCTCCCTTGATCTCAGGGCTCCCGAATGCCATCGTCCCACCTCTTCTTGGACGTGTCAAAAAGCATGGGAGTAATCTCCGCCAAACGGACATTGGCGGATTAACGAGGTGCAAAAGCTAGCTAGCTAGCCAGATAGGAAGCTTTTGGCAAAAGCTCCCTATCTCCCACTCTGCTCCTCGATCTTTCAATAGGTCGTTTGGTAGTTTTTAAAAACTCGAAGAGGCGATTTTTCTTCTCATAAGAATCACACTTGCAATTCGTGAAGAAATGAATTGCCAGTGTTTCTGTTTTAAAATAATAACTTGCTTCTTATTTGAGTAAATTGTGAATACATAAGGAGGGACAAGCTAACAAAAAAGTAAGATTTATTCAAAGAGTACTGAGTAAATGTGATTAAAAGGTCAAACATAAATGTCATCTTTTGCTGGTTAGGCCTCATTTAGAACATGATGCTAGTATGTGGGGTCGTTATGAAGTTGGGTTGATTGCCGAATTGGATCGCGTGCAGCGTAGAGAAGCTAGATTTTCAAACATTGTTATGATAAACTTAGTAGCGTATCCAAAATATTAGAGCAGCAAGGCTGGGAATCACTCAAGGAGTGAAGGTTAGAACTACAGATTAAATCTCTTGCGTGAATTGGAAGGACATTGGCGGATTCACGAGGTGCCCTTTAGCAGTGATGTTGAAAATGTATCATTACTCTCATTGTACAACGGTATTACCCTCAACGTACTACGATCATTTAAATAAAATTAGAGAGATTAAGTGTAGAATAAATAGATTTAAGATGCATTTTTCCACAAACGATAAGGGATGACATTGTCCGACCGCGTTAGGGTCTTATTCGGGTCAAAATTAGTCTGGCGTATATTCACCCCTTGCCACACACCCTAGTGGTGGCTTGCATGGTACTAAATTAACTAACCTACTAAAATGATGAGTTGATAGCCAATTAGCCAGAGAAAAATTGAATTTGATTACTTAATATGTATGAATAGCCGGGTCGCGGTGGTCTAGTGGTAGAGCGTTGGACTACTGACCGGAGGGTCCCGGGTTCGATTCCCGGGCAAGGCACTTTAGGCACTTGCAGCTCCACCCAAACTGGTTGATTTTTCGGGTACCAGATCTTCCTGGGAAACCATAACCGGCACAGGGAAAGGAACTGGCCCCCCTACCCTGATATGTGAATATTCACACGCCATCGGGCTTAGTGAGCTTAGTAGGTGAGCTTAGTATCGGGCTTGAGCTTTAGTAGGTGAGCTCTACCGTCACCTACTAAACTAACTAAACTATACTAAACCGACCTTCGGGTTGATTACTGTGTTTATGGTATGAATGGTCATGCGCATTTGTTTACAGTCTAAATTCCTACCGTTTCCTCAATGGGTGTTCCTACCGCCTCACGTCTCGCGATTCTCGGGATATTTTCATTAAGTAGCAGTGAAACATTCGTCAATCCGTGACTTGCTCATTGAACATAAACCATGCGGAAGAGTCAATCCTCATGCGAGAATAATCGATGTATCTCTTACCTTTTGGTTAATGCAAAAATGAATTTGGAGTCCTTCATGCGGAATGAAAGTTAGAATCAAATACACCCAGCCAATTAAGGAAGAAAATTGACACGGAATATGTATTTTGATAAATTATTTGTGGCGTGTATCTCGGAACCTCTCTCACATATTAACTTTAATGGGAGAATGAAAAATATTGTTTTCGAATTAAAGGTGACGCCCTAAGATACAGTACGATTTCGGTACTATTGATGCAGATTTTGATAGGCACGGTCCGAGTCACACGCTCGTAACCTTGTCAAGTCAACTTAACCATGGAGTTAAATATCTCTTATAAAAGATTCCTTGTATGGAATGCATTGATATTAACTCCTTATCTTTGAACGATGATAAAATCCAACAACCTTTGAAGGAGATACGTTCGGATCTAACACGGAACTGTATATTTCGTGTGCAGTCGTTGTTTCATTGACATTCACATTGGTTGTGTGTTCGATGATAACAACTTTTGCTCCCATTGGGGCTTGCTTCTGACAAGGGCCACTTAGAGGGCATCTCGCTAGTGAAATACGCAAAAGGTGACAGGTCAAGGGTGCTCCCCAAGGACCAGACACGTGGCCAGAGGGATGCAAAGGGAATAGGAAAAATTGCTACGAAAAGATGTTAATCGTAGGGGGTAATGCTGGAGGAATTGGAGTGGAAGCTTCTTCTTCTCAATGAGACAAGGCAAGGCTTCAACTTGAGTATACAGGAGTGTATTTGCAGCATAGAGGAAATTAACAAGACCCTCAATTATTAATAAAATAGAGACGTTTCAGGCGGAAATGGAGTGAGTTTGTGGTGCAATGTCATGATTAATTAAAAGTGGAAATTTTCCACAAAATAACATATTTTTTATTATTAATACGACCGGTTTCGATGTAACTACATCATCTTCTGGTTTATACCTTCATCTTCACCATCATTTCTTAACCATTTATTAACCCTCAATTATATTGGTGAGCTCGACCACGGGGATGAAGTAAGAGAGAACCACTGTTACAGACAGATTCAAGTACTCTATCATCACTCGCTCGAGACGCAATCATAACTAAATCTAAACCAAATCGCTAGAAAGAATGAATTCAAATACAAACATTTTATGTATTATTCAAAGGTAAAAATCATTGCATAATGTGTATAGACATTAAAGTGCATGAGTGTCTTTGTTTGTGTGCTGATGTATCTGTTGAAATACCTGTATCAACTAATAGTCGTGCATAAATGGTTGATGTCCTACCATCACTGCCACACATCCTTGCTGCGGCTTGCGGGTAATCGAGTGGATGTACTATAGATTTAGTTGGAAGGAGGAAATCGATCTGTACCCCTGAATCCTGATTATTTCCCACAATTTGCACAGTATTTCAGGACCAAAGGATCTTAAAAGTATAGAGCTGCTTGAAAAAGTTTCACACTTCCCCTTTGTGATGTATGAGCTTAATGTTTCCACCGGTTATCTCGAAAATGTCGTCCTTCGACAATGACGAGGTTGTGATTTCACAGCTCCGTTAATCCCTAATATTTGTACTTAAAATTCAGAAGAAACCATGATCATTAAGTCTGAATTTCCCCTTTGTCGGGGTTTGCCAATGTCTAGTCCGAACCAAGCAACCCTCGTCACGTGTATTCGTCACTGTCGGACGTATCAATTTTCAATTTTTTTCCTATTTCCTGCTCAAGTTTCCAGGGTATGGCACCGAAAACGTCAGCAACAGAATACTCAACCTGGTGGAACGCCAGAATTTGCATGTTTCAAAAACTGGTAAAAAAAGGATTTGCAACTGAATACGGTATTCACGCATGAAACTACAGAAGTTATGCCAAATATTCGAAGCACGCGGTACAATCGGTCTCTTGAATTTTGGGTCTCCGCAAAGGTTCGCTACTCCAGGAACGGAGACGAAGACTACTATAATTTTCCACTAAATAATATTTAGTGTGAAATTGTAGTAGTCTTCGTATCTTGTCATTATGAAACAGTTCCAGCACATCACACTTGAATCTGTAATTTATATTGTTCGCTACTCTCTTTCACTTGGATGAGGTTATTACGAATTTTCCCGGAAGGATTGGATTAAGAATCGTATACTCGTAAATTGGTAATATTTTGATCCTTTTTTCCATCCTAATTATTTTCAGAATAAGCAATTCCATGCCATAAACATTTCAATCTTATGATCATATTTTGGCTAATGGCATTAGGTCCACTCACATTTGACCAACCTGAAGGAAAGGCCCAAGGAAGAAACGCGATCACTACCTTCCTTCTGTATCCAAACGTTCTAGGCACATGCGAATGTCACATATATGCATATTAATATTTGCTTGCTTTTCGTACACAATCGCTAGAACACACAAGCCAATATGCACCATGTAACAATTGGTGGTTTTGATTAAATCATTACATTTTGCTTTCTCAAAAAAAAATATTCGCAAGCTAGAGTTCTATTTAGTTTGATTGCGCAATGTACGAGGAAAGAACGAGTATTTGAAACTGTTGGCGACGGCATCTGGCACTCGGGCATTTTTTCTCCCGGTGTATTTGCCAACATAATTTTGGTAAATAATAATTCCCTCTAAAACAGGCTCGGATGTCCTATACCCTTCTAAATACCTTGCCTGATCTTCTTTTCTTCTTTTTCGTGAATTCTCTCTTATATGTGTGATGCGAAAAGAGTGCACAGGTCATATTTCGAAATATAATTTAACATTAAGATCGATAATTAAACCTTCCTCATATTTACACTATCGAGTTAACGTGGAAAGAGTTATGGACTAGGGTGGACAACTACACGAATGGCACACTAAAAACAAGCGGGCCATGTCAAAAAAGAGTCGTCTCGAGTTCCTGACGTATGTTGTATGGACACCTATGTTTTCGTGTAATGTACTTAAATGGATTGACGTGGGCCGGGGTGAGTGTAGAACGCCAACGCGGTTAGAGTCGTTGATATGCAGACAGAGTGTCATTTCCTCCCGAGGTATTCATTTGTCGAGTCGGATGTGGTGAATTTCTCGGACAAATCCTCATTTCTTTTCACGTCCTTCCTTCGAACGACTTGTGCGGTGGTTTCTACGACGATAATGCGGCGATCTGACGAAGAGTGCTGTCTTTTTTTTCTTTATTTTCCCTTGCATATTGTGGCCATTTGCGGCGTTCCCTCCCTCCTCCTCTCTTTCTCTCTCTGCGTCCTCAGTGATCATGGACTCGGAAGGTCGGGGAACTCTTCCGAGTCCGTCATTACGAATTCAAAAATCCTGTAATTGAAAGGAATAGAAGGCCGGAAAAGGGGGAAAGATCAAGCGTGTGAGTCTCTGGAATTAAATTTGGAGAAAAAAAACTCCTCGCACAGGGGACGACGCTCATTTTTCTGATTGAAGTGAGATGGCAGCGTCGGGGAACGTGAGAAATAAAAGAAGGGGTTGCACGCGGCCTCGAGCGCAGCAACAATGGAACTTTTGCGGAATATTTGCGATAAATCCTCTCGCGTGTATTTTTTTTAAGTTCCCCTTTCGAGGGTGTGTGTGTATGTAACATACATGTATAGTATATATATATATATATATATGTGTGTGTGTGTGTGTATAAAAAATATATTTTTTAATATAAATATATTATATATTATATATATTTATTTATTTATAATGTTTTAATTTTTTTTCACATACATATACACATGTATAATTTTTTTGCTGCGGTAGCGGCAGAAGCGACACAGGACATGGCGGTATCACCGCCATTTTCTCACGCCTTTATCCCATGCTTTTCCCATCTCGTCCGTTATTTCCCTCGCCTTAACTCTGCTCTCACCTACCCTCCCCGGCATTAACTTCCATTACCGCTCTTATCTTCTGGTTCGCTTCCCTGGCTTCTCGTCGTGCATCAAGCTTCTTCCGCCGTTCCTGTTGTACCCACTTTTTAAATCCTTCCACTTCTTATGCCGGGGCTTTCTTCGCTATAATCGTCTTCGTCTCGTCCCATCAACGAATCATTCTCTTCCCATCCTGCCAAAGGACCGATGATACGTCGACCAATTTCGTGTCTCGCATCCTCATCATCCTACAAAAATTTTGCCGACAATTGCTGAAATTTTTTGGAGCGAAGAGTGCGACGAAATTGCTCGTTTTTTTTGGTCGACCGTTAAAAAAGAGTGGAGTGATTTTCCCGAGAAATTTGCTAGAATCAATTTCGACCAGCCAGAACAAAATTGGTTCGTGTTTCAGCCCTGGAGTTGGGAATTCAACTTTGATTTGGCCGTCTTCCTGTTGATAACTAAACGAAAATGTCCTATGTTACATTCTTCATCCGAAAATGAGTTCAATCTCATCGGTTGGAGAGGAGGAATGTAGACATAACGCCAGTCCTCTTCTCCTGTAATCCGTAAGCGAAGGGCTTATAAATAAAAATATGGTGATCCGGCGAAAAAATGCTGATTGTGGTAAAGCCGATTCCAACTGAACGATATTGTTTCATTTGCTGTCAATAAAATGGAAGGGAAGATTTTCATGTTTCAGAGTAAGCATGTTTCCGGCTTTTTTTTCGGAGTTTGCCTGATGGGTAACGCGCTCGGCGGATAGGACGGAGGTCGTTCAGTTCGCGGATCGGGTGAGACTTCCTGTAATAAATGTTTCCAATTAAGAATGCCGTCTTCAGCAAAAATATTGTTTCATGATTTGATAAAAAGTTCAAATTCGAGTCGCGGAAAATGACTGGCAAATATAGGCGAGCGGAAATGGAGCTATTCCTATGAAAGCGTGAACATTTCCGGCTTTGTTTGTCCCCCCGGTCAGTGACACAACCGTCGGTTAACCCGAAGGTTCCTGGTTCGTATTCCGCCAAAAGGTTTGGATTTTCTGTTTTTGCGCAATGGATTTTCCCGTAAAGAGTTGACAGTGAGATACAGTCGACTAAGACAGAGACGGTCTTAACCGTCAATGGACCTTCATGACGAAATTACACGTGAGGTTTCATATTTGAATAACGTAATTGCATTCAGCGTATCCAATAATAAAATCATATTCGGAAACTGATGACAAAAAAATACGTTGGGAGATGAAATTTGTTGATCGCGTTACTTTTCGCTGTGATGAGGCCCTATCTACCTTGATAATGCCCATTGCTTTGGATCTTACTCGAATGTAAAATCTGGAAAAAGCGGGTTCTACCCCAAATAATGCCAATAATGCTTCGCATATCGCAATTTTCTGTGCAACAAAAAATTAATTTCGATCAATATCAAGGGAAACACATTCTCGAAGCAATATAAATTATTGCAGGTGCAATTTTGGTAAAAAAAGTCGTCATGACCGAACAGAAAGTGCTATGTTCCCGTTAGTTGGATAGGAGGGTTGGGGGACACTGAAAAAGCGAAGATTACATGAACGGCTAAAACATTTAGATAAATGCAAGTCATTCAAGTTTAATGCTGACACAGGAGGAGTAATTTTAACGCCGCATTGCATAGTTAGGCGTGACAACAGCGAGAAGTTAAAGGGAAATGGCTTCCGAACAGACCGAGTTAAGCAATCCTTTTCCTCCCGCACGTCCCCTGACATCCCCACGTAGCGGTTTGCAGGGTAACATTATATATATATATATATATATATATATATATATATTATTATTAGGTAATCTACCGGTTAAGGTAGGTTTTTGGATGGACACAACTATCAAATAAACATTTTGTGACTCCCCACCTAGCAAACTAATCTATATCAGGTCCCTCTTCATCTCGGTGTACTTCTTTCCTCCCTTCATCCCGTCCAACATCCCTATCCTGTTCCTACCCTTACCTCGCTTGCCCAACATTCTCCCCTCTATTACCCTCTTCAACAGTTCCACTACCGGTCAATACGCCTTTCATCCATTTTTCCATATATATATATATATATATATATATATATATATATATATATATATATATATATATATATATATGAAGTACAACGGTAAACGTCTATGCCCTCTGTGAAGATGGATCCAGGTACGAGAGATTGGACCTTGCGAAATTCCGAGTAGCGAGCAGGATGTTACGTGGCTAATACTGAACCTGGTGATGTTTTTTTTTAACACTTCCGAAGCTGTTAATGAATAACCCCGCGATGCTGTTACAACAATTTTGCGAGACCTCTAGTCATTTTACCGTCATCAGCTACCTCGGAATCTATTTACGACCGCATGGATGCTTGACTATACTGCAACGAAGAATTTAAATCCGTCCTGAACTAGGCACTAATGTTAGATACTCGTGATCAGTGGAGTGTGAACTACAAGCGCATGCTCGAATACCTTCGGGTAAAATCTTCCCAGAGTCGTGAAGAGGATGAGAAATGGTACTAGGGAATGCTTGCGTCGTCCCAATTTAAAAATTATATTTAGACTGGTGACTCGCTCTTTCTGGTTTCAGTTGCGATATTTCGATTTTTAGGATAGTTTGCCATAATGGACGAGAGATAACTTTCAGAAGAGAATGTTCTCTCGGCGTTACAGGAATGACTATTGAGAATGGGCGAGTTGCGTGTCGCACAATAACAAAATATGAGTCGCAAAAATCCAGGTTTTACCACCTGGGTGTACTATAAAGCCTGGATGTGGAAATAAAGTAATGCTGGGAAGCAACTCCATAAAATTGAGATCTCGCGATAGGAAACAGAAAGGACAAAAGCACATCACTGAATCACCGAGAAAACCTTCGGGAGGAGAGATTATATTTGACCTCTCGAAAACATAAAATTATCCAATGCCATGCTATGTTTTCCTTTCTTAACTCAAAGAGTCTATAGAGTGTGCCCGTTTAAAATTACTGTGCGTGGCTCTGGTGTCACACTCTTTTTAATTGGAAATTGATGGATGGCCACCATTTGTCGTGGTACGCCATGTCTAGAAGCCATTAGTACGTTTCGAGGGAGCGTGCTGGGCAGACAGCACACAAATGGCCTAATTAATTAGGAAGTATTCCGAGTAAGGGACCTTCCTTTTCAATGATGTGTCACTGATGGCATGTGTCAGTATGTCGAGTCTCGAATGTTTCGACGTTGGAGGATCTATCGAGTAAGGGCCAAGAGAGATACCATATCCAAAATTAGGTCTTCTTGCCACCTATCAAAATGGCGATATTTGGGTGAGTGACATAACGACTGCACTCATGTATCTTATAAGTAGGTGTGTCGCATATCTTAAGGCATCATTAAGGATTGTGCAAAACTGTAAGATGTTTTAAGATTGTACGTTGACAAATTGACGTGTTGTTGACATATTACATATACTTTTTTAATAGTTACATGGTTAAATTGCAAGCCCTCACCACCAATGGCTCTTAGTTCTTCCACAATAAGGGCAGTTTTTAAGATGTATTCATTTTCCTGTTTTTATCCCATCAGAAATCAACTTAAGTAAAAGCTTAGGCAAACGTTCTCCTAGGGTCGGGGTTTGATGGTTCAGATGGAATGTCCTATTCGTTTCCCTGAACATTTATTGTGGAAGGAGAAACGGGAAGACTTTAGAAAAAAAAATGGCCAGTGTGGCCATGACGTATTTTGCTTTTCAAAATGATAACGTCATCATTATGTTCCTAGGCATATAGTTAGCTACTTGCTTTTACGTTGTTTTAGTTCTGGTTCATCCATTTTGGTGATTCATGCTCAAAACCTGGGAGATGTCTTGAAATAGGGATGTAATGATGCCTTACTGTTTATCCAGCTCATATATTTCGATGGCTGACTGAAATTTTTCTTTCCGATTTTTACATTAAAAGAGCTCTCCGTGGCGAAATTTTCAATTATCATACTGTGAAAGAAATATTAAACTGTTTTCGGCTTTATTTTATCGATGCATTTAACAAAGAAGAACAATTTTTTAACTTTCAAAGAATTTTCCACTAACCGCGCCACGACAGTTACTGGACAATAAAAGGCCAATTTGCATTTCATAGCGCATTCGTCTACATTATTAATGATTCCAGTGGAGACATTGTATAATCGCGACTCTGTTAAGTTCAGAGAGCTCCCTACGAGCGGGAGTGAATGCTAAAAACGAAGCGGTAACATTTAATTTAATTAAGTCTATCATGACTAAACAAGTCAATTTCTCGTCTTAGTTTGTGTATTAATTACGAGTAATGACATTAATGTGACATTCACTCAGGCGTGTTTCGTTGACGGACATGATGCGCCAATACAATTTTTAAGCACTCCGTGATTCATATTCTTTTTTTTTTAGCACGCTCTGGCTCATTTTTCATTCATTTTTAAAACTTGCATTTGAAACTGATTTTATACTAGTTCTGAGGCACCAATTTTGCAAAGCATACGAAATCCGCTGTTTTTTTACCAAAAATTAATTAATACCATTTTAAAAGGCACGTAGATAATATAATATCTACATCATCATGACACTTATAATTGATATCAGTTTTCCGTGAGAATGTCAAGTAATCCTTAATTCTTTTGGTGGCAGCCCTCCGTTACTTTAAGAGTACGAGAATGTACAGAGCCTTTAAGATTTTCTTGAATTTATATGAAAACTAATGTAGTAAAAACCTATTTTATCATCTTCCTTTGATAGATTGCACTTAGCACTACAAATGGAGAAAATTTTATCAAAATGACATGTACTTGACACCTCGATGCAACTTCCTTAAGCTCCCTTCAAATATTTTATATGCGTTTCGCGTAATGTTTTCACCTTATGCTCTCTTCATTCCAGTCCTTCCCCCCCCCCCCCCACCATCCTCACATCACCCCCACCGTTTGCTACTTCCTTCAAGCCGTCACCCCTTTCCGTTCCTTAGAAAAATTTTCTCGTGCCTCGAGTCCATAGTTTTCACGAAGGTCTCGACGCGAGGGGACACACGTGGAGGGTCGTAATCCGTGCCGGTGTCCGCAAGAACGATGAGAGTTTGAACCGCTCTACCGCGGTAAAACCCTTCACGGTTTATGAGTCGAGAACAAAAATCCCGACTACGTGGTTATGTGGTGAATGATGAGGCACATAAATTTCCGCAAGTGGTGTAAAGTCCTCACCCAAGGAGGTAAATGTACGCGGAATGAAAATATTTTCTTATTACTAATGATTCCAACCTCTCCTCTCAAAAGATGTGAATTGAAAAAAAAGTCACTAATAACGACGACTACACGCCTCCACCGAGGCGAAAGAAATCTTAAATGCTCTCTTTTTATCGCGTTTCGCAGAGAAGCTCTTAATGATGGCTATCCCGCCGCTTTACCACCATACTGTGATTATATGAAAACACTCATCATATCCAGTTACGCGGAGTTTTGATGACTATAAGCTCACCTCTTCGTTCTCTGAAGGTCGAAAGCGGCGTGGATATAATCCACTGTGCTGAGCAAAACTCCTTGATGCGCTACAATTTGGAAACTTAATAACAACTAAAAGACGTTGTGTACCGTCGTAACATCCTAAGAAGTTCAATGTCGATAGCAACCGTATAGTATTTGTGGAAGAATTTTATTTTGGTCGAATCACATTTTTTCATTACTGAGAGAATTTGAACCAACGACCAACTGAGATTTTTGAGACCATTAGAAACGGGGTTTATCGCGGGACTTGAAAACAATCATATGAGTGGGCAAGGCAGTCATTTAGTGTGAGAATATTACCATTTTTCTTGAAACGCGCCTGTGAGTTTTAGCGAAAAGTTGTCTCTACGGCATTTAAATATCTCCCTCCGCATGCAGTCCACCGACACATGAAGCTTCTTACGTATCTTGGATGTTTCCAATGGTGGCGGTGTCAATGGGACTTCGCTTAGCTTTCTCTGCCTTACATCTGTCGGATTGTATCGTATTGCGTGATTATCGTATTGTAATGTGTGATGAGTTCAATGTAATAATTTAGACGAACATTTGTAAGCTTCTTGAGTCACAAAGACAAACCTATGTCCTGATGTTATGCTTACAGACTTACACAAGGGTGGGAAGTGACTGACTTGGGCAGCGGCTTCCAAGCTAAAGCCCGCAGGCTTGATCCGGTCTTATAAGCAGTTCAATCCGGCGCGGAGAAGGCTGGGGGGGGGGAGAGTAAAGTTGGGAATTTAATGCTAGGAGTTTGATATGTAAAGCAAAGCATATATAAATCTTTCCTGACGAAGAAAGAATGTGTGAAAATTTAATGATAATTCGTATTTTGTGTAGTCACAAAGGTTCAATTTTAGTCTCAAAGGATCAATGAGAAGTAGCCGCGTTGAAGTCAAGATCAGGCTCATCGATACTTTTGAAAGAAGTTACGAAACTCGTGGCAGATATATTTTGGACGTCACCTGACTCGGAGTTTCGAGAATGAAAATAAATTGCGGCAGTGCAAAAGATCTTTAAATTAATCTTCTACCAGTTTACCAGGGTCGGAGCATTCAGTGTGAAAGTATTCAAAATTTTCATTGATGCATCTGGTGATTTAAAAAGACTTTCGATGGTGTAACGAAGATTTAGTGAAAATAGGATTTGAGACATTTCCTCTCGTGATTAGTTTCTCCTGTTGTTCCAGGGCCCCAATCAAGGCTAATCTGTCCCGAACTAATTTTAATCATAGCCGCGTAAATGTTACACCGAACATTTTACTATGACTTCTGTTCAGTTGCGTTGCAATGTTAGTGCATAGTGACAGATGAACAAAGAAATGCCAAATTTTTATTCTCCGATCAATTTTTAATCCAGTACAAGTCTTCTTCCGGACAACTTGAAATCGGAGAAGTCTAGGAAATTCTATATTCTAGTGCAGCTGTGGTAAGGGAAAGGGTGATGCAATGGAGGAGGAGAGGGAGGGTGATGGAAGACAAAAATGTGTCCCAGAAGGCACCGCGCGATTAATGGACACCCAAAGTCCACTTCCCCCCTCCTATTTCCACCTTCCACTCCGACGGTGTCCGTTTGCTCCCTCCTAGGCAAGGTGGGCAATACCTCCAACTGCCCCTCCCCCGCTTCCCCCGGCCCCTCCCTCCACAATCTAACAGCTCTTCCCCACCCCCTTTGTTTGTAAATTGAATCCACACGTGCAACGCGGCAAGGTCAAGAGAGAATAGAGAGCGGGTTCGGGTTATGCGGCGGCGGGTGGGGGAGGGGTGGGTGTGTGTGGGAGGGAGAGGAGAGATTTTTCCAGGGAGAGAAAGAAGAGAGAGATTCCTTTTGGGAGGGAGGAGGGCACGATTCCCGTGCTGTCCACCCGGCCCGCGTGTGCGAGAGTGCGTGTGTTACGTATGAAGGAAAGAGGAAGAAGGCCTAAAGGGATGCGTAAAGAGAGGTCTGGCCGCGAGCTTTCGGGCTGGTGGGGCAGGGAGAAGGGTGGCGGAGAGAAGCGAGGGATGGCGAGGGGAGAAGGAGGCGTAGAGGAATGGAAGGATGGTGGGGGAGGGAGAGAGAGGAAGAAAGAAAGAAAGAGGAAGGGGTGTAGGGGACGTCTGAGGCCGAGGGGGCGGGTGGGTGGTTTTGTGGGGGATGACGAGGAGCGAGGAAGGGAACGCATGCTTTTCCGGAAGGAATCGCCCAGAGCGGTGATTCCATAAGTTGATTGACCTCGGCCATGACCGCGGCTTGAGAGAGTTGACGAGAGATGAAGTGGGGGAGGGGAGGGGGTTGAGGCGTGGGGGAGGGGTAGAGGCGGGGAGGGTGCGTGGGATAGAGGAAGGGGGGAGGAGTGTGTGTGTGTGTGGAGTCGGGTGTGGTACACGGAGGCGGAAGGATTAGCAGGGCCGAGGAGGAGGAAGAGCTGATGGAAGATGGACGTTATTACGAGGGAATGTGAGGTGGATCTCGTCTTAATTTCTATTTCTGCCTTCCTGTCTTGGCCGTCGCGGAAGAAGTGTGGCGGACGGCTTCAACGAGAGGCATTGAGCCCTTTGAAATGGGACAGAGCTCAGTTACCACTCGATTAGGTTCACGGCCTCAGTTATCAATCTCGTAGCCATTGTCGATTGACGAATTTTCCGAATGAAATCTCCGGAGTTGTTTTTCACCGAATGAATTTCCGTCGCTGGTTTACGACGGAGTTCATGATTGAAATATTTCGGCAGCTCGTTTATCAATGAGGCTCGGGCAGAGTTACTCATAGATTTGAATATCCCTCGGTGTATTCATATTTGTATACTCGGTGTAGCATTGAATTGTCTGTGAATTTTGAATTTATCGAGGGGTGTACGCGAATTACCCTGCTTCGGAACTGATTAGCCTAACGAAATTTAGACTAGCATCTTTGGATGTTTCATACACATTAAATAGTTTTAAAATGGGAACATAAGGTTTTGTTGGCATTTTATTAAGAATAGGGAATATAGACTAAATGTTATCAAACTTATATTTTCCATGGGAAATAATTTTTTGAAGTCAAGGTTTACCTACCGGTGGAAGAACTAATTTAAATCTCTTAAGTATATCTCAACACGTCTAACATCTACTTTGTTACACACCATACCGTGACAGGACTATTTCTTCCACGCATAGAAACAAAGCTTTTTCGAAAATATATGAACTGATCTTGAGAGCTCTGCTCCAGACTGCCTGTATATTTTAAATAAACCTCTTTTGGGGAACTGATGGAAAGAGGGATTTTTGCGGTTTCCTTTTGGTTAAGTAAAGGCATGTGTGTGGGACTGTCTGGAGTGAGAAAACGCAGGGAAGACAGTGTGGAGAAGGAAGGGGGGAGGGAAGGAATGAAGGAAGAAAGGCGTAGGAAAAGATGCAAGCGATACGGAAGACAATGGCGAGCCAAGAGGTAGATGGTCGCAGGCTCATACAAACGAGGGAAACGGCTTTATTTGGGTGAAATTGAAACCATACGGTGCCCACTCATCGCATCCGATCCGTTCTCGAGGGAGTCGTGGAAGAGGGTTTGAAGGGGAGAGAGAGAAAGATGATGGGAGAGGTTGAAGACGGAGCGTGGGAGAGAGGGAAGAGAAAAAGAGACGGGGTGGGGCATTGAGGAGACTTTTCACGTGAAGCTGCGGCAGAGAGCAGAGATGATGGAGAAAGGAGAGTGAGAGAAAGAGAGAGGTGAGGGGATGTAGGAAAGATTTTTCAAGGGGAGGACAAGGAGACGGTGGTGGGAGGGAGAAACGTGCATTTCCACTTTCCCTTTCCACCCGTCCTCCAAACATGCGTGAAATAGCCCGGCTGCTCCATCCGTCCTCTCGTTTCTGAAAGCGTCCAAGCTCCGATGTTGACGTTTTGTTCGCGGGGTGTTGGGCAGATATTCGCTTCCCGGGAAGAGCGATTGAACGGGGATTGAAAGGCCCCCAATGGACTATTTACGATCGCATTTACCCCATCTTGAATGACGGCCGACGAGGTTTATTCTGGGATTATCTCACTCCGTTAATCGTTTATTTACGGCGAGCGGGCTTGTGTTGCAACGGATGCATCCATTGATGGGTTGTTTGCGTTGAACCCTCATAAATAGACCTGGTTGCATCATAAAAGGTGGATATGTTAAATAAATGTAAGCATATCGCATTTGAGGAGTTTGTTTGGAGTTGAGTTTTAACGTCTTTATGTTCTCGATGGAGTGAGGTTACGAGACTTGAAATAATTGCGTCTACCATTCTTTATTTAATTATCGTACTTCAAAGTGCTTGCAATTTTATAAGGCAAATAAACTATGAAACATGTTAACCTAAAAATTACACCACGCATGAGTTAGCAACCTCCAATAATTAATCTTTGTTTTAGCATACCTTCCACGCAAGCAATTCGTATCTTATCATCGAAATACGAGTAGGTTATATTTTTGTGGAATTATTAAATACAATAGCATGCTAATATTCGGCTCAGAGTATCACAATTATTCAGCTTATTAATTTGAAAAGTGATGTAATTTTGTAGTTATAGTGTCGTCGTAAGTTCGTTCCCGTAAACTCATCCCCAACTCGTATATTCGAGAAATGTATGATGGAACGTTGGATGAAATTCGTTGTGCTCTAACTCAAGCTTTATGAATCGCTTGGAAGGGAAATAGAGTTGATGTGGAATTTAATAGTCGGGATTAAGATTTCTGCGAATACATAAAGGTAACTCGTTTACTGCTAATAGAACCAAAATGAAAACTTAGCGCTAAATTTCTACCTTTGGCCAATTAAAATCCGCTTAGAACTCATCTCATCGCTGAATTCCCATTCACAAACTCCAAGATTTTTTTGCAGAAGCTTTTGCATCTAGCAGGTTGCGGTGTAGGGTTTTCGGGTGCGTGCTTAGCGGCCGTCATTTCGACGATCGTCGCTTTGTCATCGACCTGAAAATAGGAGTTGTGGGAACAAAAGGTAGTGACTTCAACGCCCGCATGAGAAAGGAAAGGTTTCTCTACGGGCGAGTCGAGATTCAAATCTTCTCACGTTTTACGGTAATCGTCCTTTGCTACGGTAATATGGGATAGATGAGGGCATGGGTCGTTTCCTACCTGCTAAAGACCAAATTTGGAGAGGGGATTTGCCGGAAGTGTGCTGCTGTCTGGGAGATAATATTTTTGGGAGAGAATCGAAAGCAAATGGATGCTCTTCCTTCCGTGATGTATGACCTGGAAATCGAACATTTTATTTCAATAATTCGAGGGAAGACTATAAATATATTCCCTCCCACCGAATGCCGGATTCTATAGCTTCTGCCCCTACTAATGTATTTTTATGGGCGATAGAAAAGATCTCATATATTTTATTATGTTATTTTATTGCGTTACGAAGTTCTTCTTCATTGCTTTGCATTATTATACGTGTGAATGGAATTTTCTCACCTTCTTTAGTTTTCTTTCAAATGCCGGCTGGGAATAAGCACCACGTTTATGTCTCTTTATGAAGAGTATTTCATTTTGTTACCACTGTCTAGGTTCAATTCTTGCCGGTCCATTGATTGGTTTACTCGGAATTAGTTACTCCATGATCTCCTATGATAATATCAATTACTCATATTAGGATAGTAAATTAAGACGAGACTCATACAATAATATACCTGTGTACATTAGCCGTAAATCCAAAATAATTTGGAAAACTTTGAGCAAAGTCATGCTGTAAAAGTATATTAGTTGTCGAATGTAAGAATTATATTCACAATTTGGAAAAAAGATTATTAGAATGAAACACGCATTTCAAATAATATTCCAAGAATCCTAATAGGAATAAGTTTGAGAAATTGTAACTTTTATTACCACCACTGTGCATGATGTATCATTGCAACGCTGGCGAAATTTTTGCATATTGTCGGTTATCTTGATGCTGAATAATTTGTGTGTTTCCTAGACTTAACATGTAAAGTAGTTCATACCGCTGGGATGTGGAGGAATGAGTGTTCAATGGCTGTAGATAATAAGTACACTCACAATTCTCTCCCCTTGTTGTTTGCAACTAGGTCAGAGTCATGTGTACTGTTTTGTATCTGTCAGTTATATGGCACAGTGACAAGAGGAGATAAATCATGACACCGATTTCAAACAACTGAGCAGAAAAATTGGTTCCGGAAAATATTGTTTCCCTTTCTTTAATAAATTAAGTAGCACCACTCTTAAACTAATTGACACTGATGACCGTTGGTATGCGACGTAATTTTTATCCAGCTCTAAATCTTTATTGAATCGGGGCATATTGAAAAATTATATATCCGTAGCATTGCGGGATTTCAGCGGTAGTGTAACTGAAAAATTCAAACAAATTGTAAATATCTGCGGACCAGCGAGTGAAAAAAAAATAAATACAAAAAATACATAAGTCGTATTAAAAATGAATTAACATTTTTTTAGCCAGGAACTAGTCATTACATAAATAATGAATTATATAATTATGACAAATAAAAATCGAGAGTATCTGTCAAAAAATGCCTAGAAAAAGATGCCACATATTGAGGTGATATATTTTATTTATGTCATACGCATTTATATTTATAAATAAGGATTATGAATCAGTTCAGCTAAATATTGTATTTTTGTTTGTCAATTATTTTAGTAGTCTTTAAAAAGAGGCCAGATTGTGCATAAAATGTTAAACTTTGCAGAGACGTCATTCAATTAGTTGAAGGTTTGTTTTCATAGCATTCCCAGCAAACTTAGAGATTGATGCTATTCATTAGATTTTTTAAAATTTACCTGTGTTGCTTTTTTCTGTTTATCGACGAAGTTCCCCGGCGAGGAAGGAAGAAGGGAGAGCTCCCTTCTTGAAGAGGAGTTGGGGGGTGGGGGGCGAACGGTTCAATCAAACAGGCAGTAGGCCTCAGGCCACTAAGGGCAAATCTCACTTTGGAAATTCCTCCCACCAATTAGGTGGGACTCTCGGTCGCAAACGCGAATGTTTTGTATTCAAGATGGAATCACTGTCATCTGCTGAAGCATTCCAAGTTTCGAGTTCTGAAGTTCAAGACCTGCATGGCTGGTTTTGATCATATGTATTGTTAAATATACATTAGCATCGGTTCTACCATTGTGATGTGTGCGCAGGAAGCCGTGATTAACGAGGAAATTGAGATGATACGAAAAAACCGGTGTGCTTGTTCAAGTACATAATTTTCTCCACAGGAAAGTGCGCCGAAATTTGTTGGACATTGAAATAAATTATCTGGGATGTTTGCTCTTGAAAAATTGAATATATATGTAAAGGACGTGAAATAAACAAAAAGGGTGATACAATATTATGACTCGAGGATGATAACTATTGTGGGAAAAATGACTGTAGGAGAAAGAAGGGTACAGAGACGTGCAGTCAATGGTCACTGAAGGTTATTGTTGTGACTCTTTGCTGCTCACCCGTTGCTGACTCTTGGTGTTTCATTAAGGCACATTGGGAAACTTAGGAGGCCTGTATATGGCACTGGACTAATTTGGATAGAAAAAATGCTGAAATTGTGGTAGACGCGATGTATTGATTGGATGAATATTTATATATAGTATTTATAAAATGTCTATGTCAACCTGCTTAATATTGAAATTCCAAATCGATTGTATCCTTATCCTTTTGAGTCGTCATTATTACGTCTAATTCGTCATTTTTTTACGTTTGATAAGATTATATATCTTTATATTTTCTAGACTTACAAGGAGTAAGTGGGAACATGAATTGAGATTAACCATTATGTAATTCTTAAGAATAAAGCGCATTATTCCGTGCCTGTAAAAAATAATAAATTTTCTTCACTCTGCAAGATATTTTGGAAGCCTGCCGAGACTTTTTAGTGTAGCTATGAAAACCGATAATGTCTCATACTTTTGATATGTCTTGGTCTCGCTTCCAAAATGAAAATTTAAGAAGTTTATTGGTTTATATAATTTAGGTGAATAAGAATATTTCATCCTTCATTACCCCCTTAGTTTCAAACGCGCTATTCCGGAGATTGATTTTATCAAACGAAATACCCTGATTATTGAAAAGTCCTCTTCTGAAATACTCATTCTCTCGGATACATATATTTAAGTGTACTACATAACGACGAACGAATCTCACATTGTTATGGTGTGGAAATTTTTCGAGTGAAGTAGTTCCTTCTCATTTCGCTGTTAATATTTTTTCAGCCTATTGACATCTGAAGTGACTTTTCTGCTAAGGCCGCGACTTAAGATGAAACAGTAATTTATGTCTGAAAAAAAAGGGTCCCCAACGGGTTTAGTGGTTTTTCGTGGAGTCTCTACGATGTATAAATGGCATAAATAATTAGTTTTCATCCCCCCGTCTTTAAAGATCATCGATCCTCATAGGTCGTGTATATTTACCGAGTTCAGGCAGATTTTATACTATTCCTGAAAACTACGTGTATTTAGCTTTGCGCGTAGTTATAGAGCCCTTCATAAAAGCATAAGCATTATTTTTCGCGCATTATTCCCTACAAATATCTGTACTTTCTCTTCTTTTTATCAATAAAAATTCTCACCTTAATCTCCTCTTGGGTCTTCCCTCTATAACGGCCTTTGACATCCCATTACGTCTTAGAATCTCCTCCTCCCGCTTTCTCTGTCTTCTTCAAATATTTCCCGAAAACGTCCTCTCTTCCCCAAACCTTTTTTTAACTCTTCGCTTGTCTCCCTTTATTTTCTTCGTCCCTCTCCATGTTCTCATTTCCCAAATCTCGATTCTACGCACATATTCACCCCTAAATGACTAGGTTCCAGAGGCAGACAACAGAACGCTCCATGTTCAAGTCATTACCATTACTTTCGTCGTATATTTTCTCCAATTCTCTCTTTTGACTTTATTTTTGTGAATTCTTCATTTTCCTGCGCCATTTTTCTAGTCTCCGAGCTCATAAAACACGTCTAAACTTAGTGGCTGTCACAGACAAAGTCCACAATGAAAACAGCTGAAAGTTTTATCATACTTGAGGGGCATGTATACAAACATAATTTAAAAAATTTTTGATAATCGGACTCTCCAAGCCCGCGAAATGAAAAAAATCCATATTGTTTACATCCTCGCATTCTCCAAACGTCTGCTATGATTTGTGGCCCCTATTGAAGCGTAATGTATAAGTCTTCCAACATCTTGAAAATAATAATACTTCCGTTTACCTTATTTATTTAATATTTCACTCTGTGATCGTTTCATATTCTTAACATTTGGCGCTGAAGCATCCTGGCTTTAGAGGTTAACCAGAACATTATTATCTGCAAAACTAAGCTAGTTACTCTGCCACTCGCAAAAATTCACGCTCCTTCCCAGCCTTGACCGTCTTACTATTTCCGTGATTATATGTCAAAACCACGAACGCTAATAGCTTTCTTTAATTTCCTGTCTGTTTCTGCCTATACTAATATCCATCCGCTACTTTTCTTACTCCGTGCACAACAGACAATATTCCATTTTCGGTGATGTAAATGATGTAATCAACTCTGGACTTTCTACTAAGCTCGCTCACTTCTATTCAACACACAAATCAGTAAATCATCAGGTATGGATTATTGATATATTTAAACAGCAATGATTTATGCGGAGACCGTGTTTGTAATTCTTCTTTGTACTTCATTTGATTGTTCTCCCTAAGTGGTTGTTTTTTGGTGTGATGTATTATTCCCTAATGAATATTGGCGGCGATTACCATGATCATACGCCCAATCCTATCCAAACTGCCGTCAATTCATATTGAAGAGAAGATCTGCCTAATGCCGTTCATCTTAGTACTCTATTCAAGCAATCTGATTTATTTAGAATAGAGGTCGCCACCCAAACGGGCCTCAAAGACCACTAAAGTAAAAATTTTTGAATCCCGCGGATTACTAACGCGATTTCTTTTGAAGGGGTAGAAATATTTGTTAAATAATGACCATAAAGGTTCCATGTTATTAAAAATGAATGGAAATTACACTTTTTTTATTAAAATAAAATTTTTATTTTAATATACCTGTATGTTGTTGTTTGCTTGAAATTGCTTCGAGGACTACCAGTGGTCTATCGAGTAATGCACGGGTGTGTACGATATTTCCCCAGCCTATTTTCATGATCTGCACTTGAACCCTGAATCGACATTTTCAACTTCAATTTATCGAACGACTTTTCAAAATCCAACGAGCCAGCCCCGCCATTTCTTATATCCCTTTCCATTAATATTTGTTTGTCATTACTGGTGTGATATCTCCCATTAATTTCAATCTCCTCAACCCAAACTGATGACCTATGGCGCTGTGTTTCTTCTTCTCTGCCCTTTCGCCGATGCCCCTCGGTATTAGATTTACAACGCATTAAATTAATCCTATTATATCTTACTTACTGTTAATTTACTATTTTTCCGGATGAGGATTAATGGCGATGCAAGAGAATTTTTTGCTAAACGCCTTCCTTGTAAATGATACGAGTAATAATTATTCCAAACAATTATTCCTTTCATGCTTCCTTAAAACCATGAATAATTCAGTGGGGATATTATCTATTCCGTCTGGTCTGTTTGCCTTAATTTTCAGTTGTATTTTTCCATCTCGCTAATTAGCATTTTTTAGGTGATTCTATCTTCATCGAAGGCATATTCCCATTTTAAACACGTATAATAGAGATTTAAGCTCACCTTTTACACACAATTTTTAACCCTTATTATGAAGTTCTTCTAAGTATCCTTCCTGCTTCAAATGAATCTATATCGGTTCCATTGTTAAACGTCGTGCAGTATCTTCTATAGTTTATGTGGTTCTTTTTTCCATGCATTTCCTGGGAAATCTTTCAACTTCCTGTAAAGGGCGACCATTTTTCCGTTTCTTTAATTTCTCTACGTCGTTGCGTCGTTCTTTCCGCTACGTTTCCTTCGCCCTATTAGTTCATGCTCCTGGAATATATTTCCTGGCATGCTCCTTCCAAAATTCGTATTTACGTTCTCCTCTTTCCTTCTGTCTTCCACCTAATCGCGTTTCCCGTAATCCAAGGCTTCCTAATTCCCTTCGTATTTACCGTTCCTATTGTTTCCATCGTTGCTCTTGTTATCCTTTTTTCAAGATCTTCCCACCTTACCTCTACGGTTCCCATTCCATAACCCTCACTTAGAGAATTTCAACCGAATCTTAAATTCCTTCCTATTCAGTCAAATTAGAGTTTCCAGAGTCCATTCTCACACGGTCCCTTACACGACACTCCTGACTTTAAAGTTACATGTCATAACTGTAAAATTATTTGAAGAATCGACATTCATACCTTGTAATAATTCGAATGGCTTACTCCCATCCTAAATATACGCCTAGATTTTTTGTTATATTTTTTATCTCACGGTGTTTTTCAAGGAAGCCATGTCTCAAGCTACGTTTGAACCAGTTGCAATTGTTCATTAACCCCTTCTCGCTCCCTCAGCTAAGACCATTCCTTTTGTCTAAATCGTGCTCCCATGTCTCACTCCGTTATTTCCTTTCGCCTACCGCGTGTTCCAATCTATCATGATCATGGTATTTTCTTCCTTTGTACACCGAGAAAGTAAGCATCAATAGGTCTCCAATATGTGCAGCCAAAATATTCTTAAAAACGATGCCTGGGATATGGCGAACAGACGAAGTAGGAAATCTGATTCTGAATCGGTCTCATGTTGCTGTTCATCATCTGCTCTTCCGAATTTCAAATTGAGCGGTTTGAATCACTTCGCTTGAAAAAAATATCAAATTGATTAATTTAATTGGATTTTTTTTTTTAATTTTCTCATGCTATCAGGGTAAGTGAATGGATGTTTTAGTAAAAAGTTAAAATATTAAACATTCTGTTCCCTAATTTTTAACCCTTGCATCTTCCATTTTTCTCTCTTTCTGTAATTGTAGTTTTTAATACGTCACTTGCTACATTTGTTTTTTTTTCAATAAATTATGTGAATTTTGTTTTCAAATATGCGTCATTCATTCATTTTGCTCCCGTATATTGTGATCTCAGAAAACGAAAGTAAAAGCGTACGTGAATTCAAGTTGTTTACCTTGGTTCTCAAAACATTTCATCGTTTTCCCCTCTTTATCCCCGATTAGTTGTCTGAATATCATTTCATTATTATTAGTTGCTCAGTCAGCCAAGGGGTTGCAAGCATTGTTGAGTGAATTGGAGGTTCAGTGCGATAAATATGGGATGAGAATCAATATTAATAAAACAAAGGTTATGCGATTTTCCAGAAAGAAAAAAGCTAAGCTAAATATTAAAATAGGCGGGGAAAAAATAGAGCAGGTAGAACAGTTTACATATCTCGGAAGTGTTTTGGACCAATATGGTCAAAGTGGTAGGGACGTAAGGAGAAGAATTGCGCTAGGCAAGGAGGCTTTCTCAAGGAGGAGGGAGTTGATGACGGGGACGTTGAGTAGGGATGTTAAGACAAGACTCGTAAAAACTCTGATATGGAGCGTAGCTATGTACGGCGCGGAAACGTGGTCGCTGAAGCAGGAGGATAGACGTAGATTGGAGGCTTTTGAAATGTGGGTGTGGAGAAGAATGGAGAAGGTGAAATGGACCGAAAGGAAAACAAATGAGGAAGTACTAGAAATGGTGGGGGAGGAGAGGGGTTTGTTGAGAGAAATCCTATGGAGGCAGGAAAAATGGATGAAAGGCGTATTGAGCGGTAGTGGAATGCTGAAGAAGGTAATAGAGGGGAGAATGTTGGGCAAGCGAGGAAAGGGTAGGAACAGGATAGGGATGTTGGACGGGATGAAGGGAGGAAAGAAGTACACAGAGATGAAGAGGGACTGATGTAGATTAGGTTGCTGGATTGGGTTTTGCTTGGAGTTACAAAATATTTGATAGTTGTTTCCATCCAAAAACCTACCTTAACCGGTAGATTACCTAATAATAATAATTACACAACATGTACGAATCTGTGGCGATAGCCCAGGCACATTGCTATGTATGTAAAAATGCTTTCGATAGCTAAGAGAAACGAAAACATTTTGAATCGCATGCATAATGATTTCGTGTTTTAGTCTCTCACCTCGTCACAGACTATCGATACTAGTATTGATTTGTCGCAGCCCTCCAGACCTTTTTCGTCTCTGCCAATCTCTTTATAGTGGTTTGCGCTGCTGCTTTTCATTGTTTGTTCCTCGTAAATTACCATTGAACTTCCTTTGAAATAATTCTCTCCTCTTGTTCCCGCAATTGAAAACTTCAATGAATAATGTGCCTCTGAATGCACCCAATTAGTTTAGCTCTTCTTGCCCTCATTTTTAATAGACCTCTCTCTCTTTGAACGCCATTGAGTGGTTTATGAGAATCGCGTCTCGTCCATTGGCCTTTGCTCAGTGGCTGTTAGCGTCTCGGTAAACACGGAAGAAACAAGAAAATATGGATGCTATGAAGTGATTGCACAATATAGTATGGCGTTTAAATTTCAAAGTACCAATGACCGGGAAAGACTGGACTGGAATCTCGTATGCATTCTCTACTCCTCTAAAACTCATCATCAGAAGGTTGGCGTGCGTGCAATTGGTAAAATTATCATTTCAGAAACTTAAAATACATTTTTCAAAAACATATTTAGGACTAAATAGTGTTTCTCCCTACTCTGTCGACCGCTTAATGAATAGGCCCCACTCTCTAAGGTTCTATGACTCGGTATTTGCTACCGAATTCTCGAGATGCATGGCCGACGATAATTTCTGTATAAGGTCGTAACACTAAAAATGCAGCAACGGAGTTTACGACACTCTCCGAAGTGAAAAAGAACCCTCTCGGGTTGATGCTTCGTTCTCATTGTGATGTGAACACATGGGTCCTTGAAATAAGAGTGGGGACTAAAGATGATGTCTAGTCTATCCTGTTAAATATATGGCTGCTTAACTGAGCCACACCCCATTGACTCGCCATAGACAAGGGTGTGGTGGACAAACTTCCGATGAGCTAAATCAAACAGTACCAGAAGAGGAGAAGATGTTTTTCAACTGGCTATAAGTTGGACGATATTTCGGCATCTTTAAAAACCGTAGTCGTTTACACTTTTGCTTTCCTTGGTGAAGTTACACAAGAACTACTCTCTTTGAACTCGGATGCATATAAGGGTTGCTAGTACCTGTACGTTTGACTCGAGACTCGGTGTTGACTTCTCTCATTTATGTACGTCCGATATTTTCTGTAAAACGTATAAATTATTGTATGCCTTACATTGTGCCTATTCATCAAACGTATTATTATAAGGTAATTACGGGTTTAAGGTAGGTTTATGGATGGACACAACTAACAATAAAATATTTGTGGCTCCTAACAAAACACAATCAAGCAACCTACTTTACATCAGGTCCCTCTTCACATTAATCAAATGTTCCGAGAAAACTGTTTTGGAGAACAAACCAAATTTCCTAAAAATATTGATTATATAGCTACGCCTCTAGCCGTAGGAAAGTAAAACTGGTGGTCATCAAGATATTTTTTAAATATTTTATCAAAAAAAATATACTGTTCTTTTCATTTTCTTTGCTATATTTTTCAAGTAATTATCCAGGAATAAATCACCTTTGCATGTTTAATAAAATCGACATCTCGTTCAAATAACTTTGAAATTTGACGGTTGGAGGCGATAGCATATACGAATATGTGTGTGTTTTAACGATTTAAACTAGCTCAGCGAAACACCACCGATTTATTCTGTACCGGGGAGTAGAATAGTTGCAATAATTCAGTCTCGCCTACACCCGAGGTCAGGCGTCCCGTGCTCGCTTGCTGCATGGGGAGAACGTTGGAATTCCGTTGCATACTACGTACAGGTCTAGCAGAGATGTCTTCGCTCGCGAATACATACCCACACACACACGAAACCACTCTCACCCGAGAGTAAAAGTGTCTCAACACCCTGTTTATGCTCTTTCCGTCGTGCGCGTGTGTTGTTAGGCGTGTGGACGGGTTCTTTTGAGTGGACGCATCTCTGCAGGGCCTACGTGTACCGGGCTTATTTATACATATATCCACCCTTCCGCAAGCGAGCACAACGCACCTGACCGCGAGTGTAAACGAGTTTTAAATTATTGTTACTGCTATCATCCCCAGTGCAGAATGAAACCATGGTGTGTGGCTGTGCTCACATAAATCTCTACGGTGTTGTACGCACAACCAATTTTCTCCACCTTTTGGCACGCGTGTGCTCCTACCCGGGACACTTGTGACTGTGCGCGGAGACTTTTGACGAGTTGCTCAGCTGAGCGTGACCTCAAACTTCACCCCGATGCGCCGAATGGTTTTGATTAGATAAGACGCCCACAGCTTGGCTTTTCGATGCGGGGGTGCGGACGGGACATTTCATTTCGTCCCAATTAGGAGAATGCCGTTACGGAAGGGTGTGTGTGTGTGTGTGTGTGTGAAGACCACGCGCTCTTTCGAGAGAGTCTAGAAATCCCACGACTCCCCGTAAAAAGAATGCAGGGAGGTGAATGGCTAATAATATATATAACGGTCCTCTTCCTAATCTCTCTCTTTCTCTTTCCTCGACGGGGCATCCTCGGGGCACGGCCACACGGTTGAGAGCGGACTGGGCGGGGTGCAGGGAAGTGAAAAATGCGTGATGGGAGAGAGAGAGAGGGAGATGAAGGGTGGGAACGAGGAGGAAGGCGGAGGAGGATGTGGTCTCCGCGAGTGCACGAGGAGGAAGACGCTGATCTCTCGGAGGTGCTTCCTACCTCCCTTCCTCCTCCTCCCACCCCACAAAGCTCCTAAGCGTGGCGACATAGATGTATTTTTTCCCTTACTCTTCTTTTCCGCGTGGAGAGAGGGAGTGAGTGCAGTGGCCTATCTCACCCCCTAAATGGCTCCTTGTCTTGCTCGGGTGACGGCAAGAATGAAGGAGCTCGAGGAAGAGTGAGAGACCGTTCCTTTGGTTCTTTGAGTTCGCGAGCGCTTCCGAAGGGGGGGGGGTTGGAGGAGGGTGAAAAGGGGTGGTTGGGCTGGGAGGACTCAGCGAAAGGTAGAATGGTGAACAAGAAAGACTTTCCACTTCGGCATTGGCTTCCCACGTGGTCAATTACCGCTATTCCCTCCTTCGCCGCTCCACCGCCTCCCCCCGCGGTGTTACCACTCCACTCTCTTCCTCTTCGTTCCTCTCCGCTCGGGCCGCTCCCACTCTCTCCGTCCCCTCACTCACTCTCGCACTTCCTATCCGCTCGGAGGCGCAACCTCTTACTCTCACTCAGGAAGTGTCGCGAACTCGCGTCCTTTTAGGATAATGCGTCGAGGGGAAGTTGTCCACAAGGCTACCCGACCACTACCCTGACCGAGAAGGATGATTAAAATGCAAAATTTGGTTCTTGATTGCATTACGGTAATCATTAGCACTAATAACGGGTTAGAGTACATTTTTTTAATAGACTCTAGCGCTACCCATTATACTATTCCCTAGTAAAACCTCATTGTACATATTAGAATAACCCATTCCTGCACTCAGACATCTATTCTAACCTATGCACACATTTTACCTCTCTTAAATCCATTCAAAATACACATTCTTTTCCTCCCTCTACCTCGCTTTCTCAACATTCTCCCCTCTTTTACCGTCTTCGGAATCCCATTTCCTCTCAGTATTCCCATACCATCCCTTCTCAGTAGTCTAGTACGATAATTGACAACAGGAATATACCTACTTGGATTTCCACACGCTACTCGTTAAATAACAGAAATAAGGTGTGATAGTGTCATGTTTGCATTATGCTCTTGAGCATATCTCTATTTAGAAAAACACACGTGAACATTTAGCGTTTTGAGATTATCACTAATACTTGTATAATAATGAGCAATGTGCCACGTCATTATGTTGACTCAGATTTCAAGTTGATTGATATAATCCTCAGTTCATGAACTTGGCTCCTCTTGTTTTCGGTCCTTCTTCCTGTTTATTCTAAGGAAAAGTTCAAGATCACTGTCACGGGATGTCCAGAAGAGTTAATCCCACTGAGCCCGAGATGAACTTTTCCTGAAAGACAGCCTTTTGCCTGTTCTTCAATGACTATCGTTTCGGTGTTTTTGAATTTTTGTATCCTAGGGTTTTTGATGGAGCAAGGTGACCTCTTTACCAAGAAAAAGTATACCTCTGAATGCACCAGCAGTACTTCATCGAAGGATTCGATACCCTTTGCATTTTGAATTTTGGCGTCCCCCTCAATTACGCGGCTTCCATCTGCAGATGGCGACACCTACGCCACTCGCAAGTTGCCGGCCAGCTCGCATTAATTTTAAGACATCTCTACGCCCAATTAGTTTCCCTGGAACTTCTGAAAAAAGCATTTTTGTCGAAACCATTCATCCGATAACTCGTCCGCCCCGATAGTGAAAACGACACATCCGCTTTGACATAACGAATACCGCCCCTTCTTCAATGGATGTCTTTATCCTTGATCATTGATGATCTTTGATAAATTTCCGACCAGAAGCGAGTAAGATTCACGAGTATATTTAAGGAATTAGGCTCGGAGCCTATTGATTCTCGAAGAGAACAGGCAAAATTTCTGCAAAAGTTCATGGTACCTGAGTTGTCTTTCGACACCGAGAGAATTATTATGGCACCAAATTATATTGGAAAACTCGACCACAGGGATGAAATAAGAGATATGGCGTAGTTACAGATAGATCCAAGTACTATTTCTTCCCTCGCGAAATACGCAAACATTAAAGAATAGAATCCAAGAACATGAAAAAATTAAATTACTTGAACTCGATGAATTGATCAAGCAGAACGAATATCGAACAATGTATAAAGGCGTGTTTGTGCACGATATTTATACATGAGGTAACATACTCGTATATTCAACTGCTTGCATGAAGTTGAAGTTGTGTGTGTATGACTGATGTCATAACACCCCCAGGTCACGAATCATTACGGCGACTTGCGAGGTATTGCGCAGATGTAGATCCTTGGCCGCTGTGCAGATGTTCACATTAACTCGTGCGTCCGAATTTCATTAGACAAAATTTCAAATAATCCATGATAAAATGTGCGACTTTGTGAGTTAGTTTCTTCTATTTTTTTCAAGAGCAGTGTTGTATCAGAATTCTATTTTTAGGTTCTCCGAAAGGATGAAGGCATACGTTCATTTGCATCGAAGGGTCCCTTTCCAGTAAATCGTTGCATCACGACAAGAGGACTGTTTACGTAGATGGGATACAAAACTACTCGCTTTGTATTCGCCGCCAATTGCGGCCCACGGCGCAGAAGGGTTGAATAAAGATTAGAATGGGATCAACGTGGAGAAATGAAATGGAAGGATAACAGGTGAGGATTGACGGAAATTCAGCATTCGATACTATTGTCTCGAGAAGTGAAGGATAGCTATTCATATCCCAGGCTAGGAAATTCCAAAATGCCTTTACCTTTTTGTCGTATTCAACTAATGTAAGGGAGTTCGTTACTACTTGGAGCTTAGAATCTGTTTGCATAATGGCATAATATTTTAAATTGCTATGTATCTAGTAAGTTAAGTCTCTACTGACGACTTTGATATTTAAAATGAAGTGAACCTTACTTATATTGCATAATATGCGTTGGCTAATAATGCTTTTTGTGTATCATGTTTTCAACTGCATCGTTTTGATTCTTTGGTGAATTATACGAATTATATCTCGTACATGTACATGACTAATTTGTTCAATTTCTACCGAGAACTCTAAGCAAGATATCATATTTTAATGTTATGCTATTCTCTAATTATCAATTTATCATTAAACATGATGATTTTAAATTTTGTTTAAGAGTGTAAAAAATTTATTTAATAGCAGTTAGTGTAGCATTTACCCAAGCATCTAACTGTCTCTTAATTTGTATTTGTAAGTTTTACTTTATCTTAATCACGGCTTTCATTTATTGATCCTCGTTTCCTCCAGTAATTGCTGCATTAGTTTTTCCTTCTTCAATCTTCAGATAAAGGTTTTGCAGAGCACGCTTCGAATGCTTTTTCCCTGTCCGAATTGCCTACCGGCATGCTTTGTCTTCTCCTTTGGATTCGTTTATGATTGATTCCACCCATTCGATGGGTTTCGTTTGCTCCCGTTTGCCAATTTCTGCTATGAAAATTCCATTGCGTTTTTTTCAACTTTGTATATTTTCATTGTTCTACTGCAGTTCCATTTGATACAGAGAACACCAAAGAGAGTTGTGGTCACACTGGAAACAGAAGATTATATTGTTCTACCCCGCCTTCGGAATTTATAGTCGTTCAAAGACTCCTTTACTCGTAGATCGCTGGGAATCTGTTCCCATCTTAGAGAGAACAGATTAAAGCTAGTCTCTCTACATTTGGGACTCTCTTCGATTCTTGTATTATTTGTGTTGTGTGCATTTCTGTTTCGATCGATTTATTTATAGACTTATTTGGAAATTTCTCTCTGGACCGCTCTCACAATATAGACATTGATTTTAAAAGTTGCTATCACTATGAAATGCATTAATAGCATCACGGTGACGCAGAAACTTTCATAAGGTATTAGATTTAAATGTTGAATATCGCTTGCAGAACATATGGTATTCCTAAAATGTCCTTGTTAAGTAGTGAATATCAAATTAGATTGCCTAGGATTTTCAAGTATCTCTACAGGTTTTTTACCAATGTTCCTCGAAGATAGAGGACTTTTTTCTTGAGAGAGGCGGCAGGTTATCTGAGGAAATTCCTCCATCTTCAGTCATATAATTAATCCACCGACTCAGAAATGTTTCTTTCATCATTTATCTCATATCTAAAAGTGTACATCGCTTGAAACTCTTAGCAAGTTGCAGGGATACGTTCAATTTTTATCATACAATTTGAGATGCGCATTTTTACATGCTTCCGTGCAGTGGATTGTTCGCTGCAACCACTTCTTTTTACATGAAATATAGCAAGGATCGCGAGTGAAACTTGGAAATCAGCCAATTTTCCCGGGATGGGGAGAACTGGAAGCGACGACCACATGTTATATCAACTATGCCATATATATCACGCCGCATGAGAAGGTATAATAGGCAATGCGTGTGGCTAATGATGAAACTTTATCAGGATTGGGTGAGGGAAGGCTAAGGAAAACACAGAAAAGACGTTAGAATTAACTCACCGGTCTTGCAATCGTGGAAGGCAGAGAATGGGGAAATGCGCAGATAAGGACCCCGAACTAGTTTTGATAGATTAGTATGTAAAATATAGCGAAATATGACCACGTTAATTGGTCAGATGAAAACGGATCCCCATCAATCAATACCTATGATTGATGGCTATCGGTGTTGATGATAAGGGCCTAATTCATCCGGCGGAGGAAGATAGAGCTATCACACAGGTCCGGGCCTCCCCAAAGACATTCTCCGTAGACTTAAGGCAGTGGAATTCATACTCGGGCCACCTCCTTCACCTCTATACATCGACCCTGGCACCTCCCCTCCCCCGGCCGTCTCCTCCCCTCTCCCTTCCCTCAGAGGACAGAGTTACGTCTCGCGGAATGCAATTTGCCAACTCGCCCCGGGGCGGAATCCCTCCGCCTCCGGCCACTTCCCTTAACCCCCCCCCCCCCCGACCCCAACTCCTCCCTCGCATTCCCCCACTTCCTCTCCCCCGTGCATTAGTTCCACCCTCCCCCATTTGCACTGTTTCATCCTCCCACCCCCTCCAACAACCCCCTCCACACCACCTGTTCCACCCCTCTCCCCCGGCCTGGGGGTAGGAAGGGCGCGAGAGAATTCCCGGCCATCATCCTGCCTTTGGTTTAGCCCCTCTTCCTTTCTTTCTTCCCAGCCTACCTCCCCCGTGCCTCCCTTTCTTCAATCTCCTCTTTTTCCTTTTGTAACCCGCGTGCCTGTACTCTTACAGGTCTTTTCCCCTCCCTCGCCCAGGCTCATTCCCCCCTGCGCCGGCCGGCGCTCTTCCTCGGTCGCCGCCGCCTTCGCTGACGCCTCTTCCCTCCTTCGCCTTCCCACTCTTATCGGGGCTCGATCTGGGGATTCGCAAAATTCTCACGGAAACAATCGCCGAGCGCGCGAGCTATAATTATTTATGTGTTGTGGTGGTGGTAGGGGAAAGAAATGTTGAGGATGATCGCTAAGGGTTGCGTCACGGAGAGCGGATGCTGCGAACGGCGATGGGAAATTGGTATGTTGCGGAGAGAGGGTCGAGGACAAGCAAGACCAGAAAGTGGTGCTTATCAAAGGCGACCCCAAAAGTAGTCACTTCGAAGGAAGGTTGTATTGAAGCCTAAAGGGGTGTTTCATGGGTCGGCCCTAAGGACGGGACGGGGCCTTTTTTATTAGCAGAGGTCTCCTAATCAGGAGCTTTGAGGCCCAGAGGGTAGGGTTTACGTTTAATGACCGTAGGGCCCGGATTCGATTACCGGTAAAGCGTCTAGGCAACCTCAGATTCATCCAAATTGTGATGTTTCGAGCCTTCTGGGGAGACTGCAGACGGCACAGGGAAAATCTCTCTCCCCCCCATGCCTACCCTAATGCGTGAATTTCACACGCTTGGGCTTAGTATGTGTTTTACCTTCACTAAACAAACCAAACTCTAGGGATAATTGTGGATATGATTGTTCATATTTGGAGTTTGAAATGAGGTTCAATGATTGGGGACTACATGAGAGTGGATTTTAGTAGGAATTGGGGTGTTCTCGTATAAAGAACAGAGGGCTTCATTGAGAGAGCACATTGATTGATCGCGAGACACTTAGTAAAGAGTTGGGGAAACGTAACATCTTTAGAAAACGGTGGCCTCTTCCCAAGTACATGAACATACTCTTAGCAGTTTAATATCACCATTACTAAGAATTATGTAACCTTTTTCTGATTGACTTTTCATATCTCAGTTTACATCCGCCCACTAGGACACAATAATGGATTTATTTTGGCGCTGTCGCTCACATTACCCATGCCTCGATTTTTATTTGGGGCACAGTTCATGAGACCAAGATCCAAAAGTACGTGTACTGTAATTACGTAATGGTGAGTTTTTTCAGAAATCAGAAGAATAGTCATTAAAGATTATTAATTCACCACGAGAAAAACGATGTCGTGCAAGCATTACAATGGCTATAGTTGATCTTATTCTGAAAATGTTTAAAATGGAAAATGCTGAAAACCATCAATTATTTGTTCCACCATTACTATACATACCCATGAGGCCCTCAAATAAATAAAGTATAAATAACTTTTAATAATAAAACCACTTTACTTTTCCACATAAACTCACATAAAGTTTATGTGGAAAAGTAAAGTGGTTTTATTATTAAAAGTCAGTATGAAGATTTTCCACCAAGTTACGCCAGAAACTGTTTTATTTATAAATAACTTTTTGTTTTCACAATAAATTCACGGTACTCCAAATTACGACTTGATTCGCAACTGTTATTAGGGTTGGACGAGATAATTTTAATTTCAACTGCGTGGCAAAAACCACAAAAATATAATGAATTTCTCACCCCTATATGTCTTGGGGGTCACATATAGGGGTGAGAAACATATTAGCAGTTTGGCCGAACCATTGTATTTATTTGTCAGTTAAAACAAAGTATTGTTTTTGGTTCATTCAAATCATTAAATAAATGTGCATTTTTGGTCCATTTAAATCATTAAATAAATGTGTAATTTATGCTATGTTTTGCCAGTGTGATTGCTCCCGCTCAAAATTTCGCTGGAGGACTCATCTTTTTATCTTATAAGTAAAAGTTGGAATATGAAAACCTCCTGTATGCTTATACTGTATCGAGCTTATACTGTACTATTTTTTGGCGTGATATCAATTTTGATTTCAGTATCAATGTGAGAGCTGGGACTTTCTAAAGGCCTGCTTCATGCAGTTCTGCTATGAGATATTTCAACCTTAGTACTAAAACCCCGACCCTGCCTCATTTACTTTGCCCTCATTTACTTTTATTATTACATATACGAGATATTACACGAATAGGAAAATCTGGACGAAATCACATCAAGCCTTTTACTTTTCTATTTAATTTTCTTACAAGTATTCCTTAATACGGAGGCGCACAGTATCAATATGTGTGCCCCACGAAAGAAAAGAAAGAGGTGAGACTGATGGCCAAGTTCTTCTTTGTTATTAGTACTTCAATCCCGTCTATTCTACTCTCACGAGTAAAATTACCCCCTTGTATAGTATCGTGTTTCCCACCAGTTTCGGTGAACAATTCCATTCTCATACGTGGCAACAGAGTGGGCACCAAAGAAACCTTTGAATAAAATGACTAAGTTTTAGTTTTCTTACTGTTTACTAAAATTAAGAAAAAATTAGTCAATCCCCCTAACTGATTCAGAGGCCAGGATTTTGTCGAACGTAAGACAACCGGATTTCTATGTATGTGGGAGGTGGTTTTTTTATAATATCGTTAACCGCGCGGTGAAATTAGTATTACACACTTTGACACCTGGCCTTGGTGTTCGTAATTAATAAAGATTTCGCTCATGCTACTCACATAAGAGGCCACCGAAGACACTTGTTCAAATACGGAATGCCGGTGGTTGTTTGATGACATGAATCCGTTGACATTGCGATCCCCCCCATATTTCCCATACTTCAACTGCTTGACTCGTCGTGTCAAACTCCTGGCCATCTGAGGGCCTCAGTCACGAGAAAACTAGAACTTGCGCCGAGTTTCTTCTTTCATTCTTCCAGTCCTAGTTCATACATCTACACAATACCCCGCAAGCCGCCTGCCGAAAGGGTTTGCGGCGGGGGGGTTAACAGGACACCTGCCATACTTGTACAAGTATCAGTTAATACACGCATATTGAATTTTTATTACCTCACGTACAAAACTACTCGCACGCATACATACCTATGTAAATCATGCAGTGAAAGACATAATCATTAAATGTTTGTATTCAAGTAAACATATTCGCGTGCTTAAATTTCAATTGTTATGATAGGGTATCTTGCGAGGGAAGAACGAATGCTCAAATCTGTCGGCGACGCTGTCAGTTATTTTTTTTCACAGTGGTCGAATCCAATATAATAAGGTGTCATGATGGTTCCCTCGGTGTCACAAGAAAACTCGGGCGTTTTATATCTTTCTAAGTCTTCAGTCTTGCCTGCTGTCTTCGTGAAACTTTACCCTCCAGGTAGGAGGAGTCTACTGGTGCTCAACTGATTCAAACAGTGCTTTACCAGCCTCTTCTTGGAGTAGCAGGGAATCATGTCTTTGGGATATTGGCTCCCATTGAGGGTTCGAAATGGTTTCATTTGCAGACATACATGTACCAGAACGTAGCTGGATTATTATAAAGTAATCTACCGGTTTAATGTAGGTTTATGGGTGTACACAACTACCAAATAAATATTTTGTGACTCCTAACAAAACACAATCCAGCAACCTACTCTACATCAGATCCCTCTTCATCTCTATGTATTTCCATCCTCCCTTCATCTCCTCCAACATCCTTATCCTGTTCCTGCCCATTCCTCGTTTGCCTAGCATTCTCCCCTCTATTATCGTCTTCAACATCCCACTGCCGCTCAATACGCCTTTCATCCATTTTTCCTGTCTCCATTGTAGCTGGATATGGATCAATTAAAAGTTTGAGTAAAAGTAGGAAATATAGGTTACGAATCAAAATTCTTGAAAAAATATAATTTACATGGATGTAATTAATTTTACCCTTGACTTTATTTTTGTGACAGTAGTCTAGTATGATACCGCTGGTGGTCCATTTTAGTTATTTATTACTCAGCCATGAATTATATTTCGTTTTTCCAAAACAATGTGAGCAAAACAAAGTAGAAACAACTGTTTTTGTGGATAACCAAGGGATTTTTCATTGCGTAGGAGTTCCGCCGAGTGATGGCCGACACCAATAATTTCACTCAGTTCTTGTTTATGCCCCCGTGCTCCACGAAATTTATGATTGATCGGGAATAAATTTCAATTGGGAAAGGTTTTAAGAAGGCCACCGTCTTTATGCATTCTTGATCTGCTCTGTACCAATCATTTTGCAGGAATAATACGAGAGTTTACGAAGCGAGTTCTTTTTATTTTCACTCGAATTGGTCATCGAACTCCACCTTCGATTTTTCACCCCCGGAATAGTGCTGAGTGGTGAGGCGGAGCTTCATCAACAACCTACCCAGACCCTCCCTCCCCACTGATAATGTTTATAAATAGCTTTGATGCGCGGCCCAAGGCATTCGTGTCGGGGAAGTCGTTGCAGTCGGAATTCCTCCTGGGTTCAACCGCATTCCCCTCCCTCCCTCTCTCCCGCGCTAGCCGCGAAGGGCACTACGGACGCCGCTTTTATGAGGAGGCGATAGTAAGGAGAGATCCTCACCCTAGGCTCGCGCCCCCCTCCCCCCTACACTCCTCCTCCGCACCCCTTCCTGCCCTCGCCCCACCCTCGGCGTCCTTAAATCGCCGATCCGTTTAAAATACGGGGCGCACTCTCTCCCTCTTTCTCTCTCTCACGAGGACGCAACTGATATGATCGGAATTCGGAGGGTATCAATCCGACCTCGCGCGGATCAGAGGAATTTTCTCGCCCGATCCCCCACTCTCGATGTTTTCACGAGAGCGTCCCTTTTGTCATTTCGGCGTTTCCTGCGAAATGCCGTGGGGATGCGAAATAATCTCGCGAGGTTGCACGGCCGAGAGAAGAGCAGTGCGATCGAAATCTTGAGAGACATTTTCCTGAGCACTTTTACTCGAGATGAAACTTTTCGTGGATATTTGTGACAGTCGGACCACGGCTTGTCATTTGCGCTACGAGGAATATATGGATAGCTGGGTACATGTCGAACTTTTGGAAACCCAGGAAGGGTTAAGGGAAACCTGGCGTCTCCCTTGTACTGAAAATGAAGGCTCCCAGGGGTCTGCAGTTTAGGGTTCAAATCACCAAGGGGAAATGTACCTTCAAAATGATCTCAGTGTGGGAGTTAAGTATTGGGATACTACAGAAAAATCCTCCACCACCTGAATCCGAAAACTTGCAAAGGGAAGTTGGCACTCTAGCCACCGCTACCAGCACGATGTTCTTTTATTTTGTATGAAGTTCTGTCATTTATTAGTTATTAAATCTTATATCGTTATAAAAGCTGGATTTTGTTACGTCAACAGCTAGTTCATTGATTTCATATCCATATCCCTGTTGTTTCCATGAGTAAATATTAGTGAATTCAATTAATTTTGAAGTCTTAACTAGTAGTTACGTATTAATTAGCAATAATAAAGTTAGTAATATGTCCCACGGGGTAAATTTTATCCCATTTGTCGCATTATGGAGTTTTTTTCAAAGGACCAAACATTTTTGATATTTGGAATATAATGCGAGCTGGGTGACTTTTATTTTCAGTCCAACTATCTTTTTCGGACTTTTAATCACCTCAATTCATGCGTGACTTTTCGTTTTAATGAAACCCCCATTTTTCTCGGTATTATTTTGTCTATAGCTTTTGCAAAGTAGTGCGTAACAATGCGAACATTTCATAATCAACACAATACGAGCTTAAATCAAATAAAATTTACAATATCAAATGAATGCATTTTTGGACATGCGACAACAACATAGTCCATAAACTGTATATATTCACTGTTATAACTTCTCCCACGTTCTTGCAAGTATTATTCTAGAATCAAATGGCTAATGTCGCCGAAATCTCTCTCTGATCGGACTAAGTTCCGATTAAAGCTATTAAATCCCACAAATGCAATTCTTCCCCTGCTCGACATTTATGATGGATGCATAAGAAATCGTCATTTCTCAGTAGCGGATAAAATTCAGAATAATCTCTCTTCGCCAGGTCGATTTATTCACGGCAGTTCGTGGAGCACCCTTAAATTACAATTTTCCGATCAACTTTGGCCCAATAATTGAAATATATTTTCAGTTATCCATCCAACAGTCATGTACACCGTTCAATATGAGACCAGATATTTTGGCAACAGAACTTTAATGCATATAGCGTCAATGGAGAAAAAAAATGCACTCTATTGTCCAACTCCAGATATTTCACCCCAAATATGAACTCCAATTCAAACTTGAGATATCCACCGACATTAAAATGAAACATCATTATTCCGTTACCTCAATACCTTGACTAAAGAATGCTTGATTAGCTCATTATGGAAAATTATATTCTAATACACTGAATATTTAAAAGTTTTCGAAACATGCATGGTTCTTTTGCCTTTTTTCCCTTTTCCTATTAACAGCGTGACAACATTGTCAAACACTACGTGGATTTAAGGTCCTTCCTGTAAACCAAGCGATACCTTGTCTCTATCTATTGATTATGCCAAATCCAACCATCGATATTTCCCAATGTACCACTCCTCTTGCATCCAAAACTTAATTTAATCCCAAGAAAGCGCACACTAATTTTACTATTCCAGATTAAAATATAGTTTACTTCTAAATGCCGTAAAGAGTGTCGAAAAGTTTATTAAGTAAACAAACCACGTAGGAAGTAATAAATATCAACGACCCATAAGTGTCCATTTTTTGCTGAGGACAGTACGTAAATGAGCGCGACTATCAATGGATGCCCACATCCAGGAAATTAAAATTTAATACGATCTCTTTGAAAATACTTTAAATATACTTAAACAATTTTTCATGCTTTTTCTGTCAAATCATCAATCACTCGAGAACATGAAAATCTTTAAATTACGAACGAAATTCGAACGTGCCTAATTATCTAAATCAGGATTCCTGTCTCAGCTCGAGGATTATCCATCTAAAGTACCGTCGCTAGATGCGGCGGTCCTCAGCTTAATGCCTGCTTACTGTCCACCATCTAGATAACTAATCCCGCCACATAAGGAACAGATAGATAGAAAGAAATACCGCCGCTGCTGGTGGAAGGTCTTAGTAAAACTCAGGGGTTTATCTAGGAGTATCTCAAAAGAGCTTTCAATGGAATGTGGATTGAATTATTTCCATTTAAACCATTCGAAATGAATGAACAGGAAGAGGTGGTTTTGGATTTCCTTCTTCATAACTAATGATTATTTTAGAGAGCATGTAGCGTTCCTTCGTTTCATGGTATTACGCGACATTTTCGACCCGAAAAAATATCACGATATTTAGTTTATCAACTTCTTCACAATATAAAATATTTTCCAAGAAAATATGTTGTAAAATTATTGGTTGACTTGACATGAAATAATGCATTACATTTTAGCTGACTCAAAAATGGGGTGTGCAAAACTTATTGATTACCCTGTAAAATTAATTGATGATTTACTAAAAACCTGAGATTAAATATAATTGTAAGGAGCAAATTGATACGTCAACAGATTTGAATCCCTTGTGTCACTAGAAAAAGTTTTAGTTGTAATGAAATCCTACGAACACATTTAATATACTCATTGGTTTCTCTTACCTGGCACTTCCAGCCAATATGTATTTAATATTCACTCATGTCAGTGACTCTTGTATGTACGATCACTTACTATATTTTACAGAGGATCATTTGGAAAAGACAAACATCTTGCGACTTATGAGACGATGTTCGGAACAAATTTTTTTTTGTTGGTTTGACCTTAATATACAAAGTTCTATAACCTATTTCTATTAATTTAGTAATAAAAACTTTGGTGATACTATGATGTAATATTTGAAGAATGAAATCTAGAAACAATAGAGATTTAGAAATCCTTATTGGATAGAAATACAATAAGGATACATATTACCTATCCCTAGAGAACATTTTGTGTGTCTTTGCAACCAATAGAAACAAACTGGAATGGACTTTGTAGAACTGCGAGTGCTGACATTAATATTCTATTAACGATTTTTTTACTGTGGCTCTTTAAGTTTCGACAAGTATCAGACCAAAAATCCAATATGTAGATATCGGTAAATTGCCGAATAATACAAGATACTCGAAACGGCGCTACTTTAATTGGGTTGTTTCAGATCACTGGAGAGAACTAATAACACAGGCCAACAGTGGTTTTGGTGCCGGAGCTTTTAATGCTGGTTTAAAGAACAATTGGGGTGCTGAATCCAATTATGACACTAGTTTTTTCCTATCAGCTGCAGTTTTCAAGATATAGATATGTTGTTACTTACGTAAAAAAATCTTCTACATGATGGTATGGGAATATTATATTAATAATAAAACCCACTAAATATAAAGACTTGATTTATTACTAGGGCTGTTAAATCACCCACAAACACAACAGAATTTTACAATACAATTGAACACAAATACTAAAATTTTTTACTGTAATAAAACAAATTGAAAAGAAAAAATATATAAAAACATCACTCAACACATCGGAAGCTTCTTTTGCGCGATTTTCTTGAGTGCACTTTGTTCAAACAGTCTCGTTTTAAGCACCAGCAGTAATCTGCCATCATATGGTTATCCCATCTTCCTTGGTAGCGAGCTTCCATTGTTTTTATATCCTGGTGAAATCTTTCACCTTGTTCTTCACTTGTGTCTCCTAAATTTCCAAGAAAATTGTCTAAGTGGCTGTGTAGGTAGTGAACTTTTGTGCTCATATTACATCCAAGTGATTTGAAGTTACTGAGCATAATGTTTACCAGCTCAATATAATTTTCACTTTTGTGATTTCCTAGAAAATTTTTTATGACCTCAACAAATGACATCCAACTAATTTTTTCAATCTCATTCATTGACTCGACAAAAGCAGGATCCTTTGTAAGTTGTCTGATTTGTGGCCCCTCAAAAATACCAGCTTTAAGTTTTTCAATACTTATATGGGGCATCTTTAGTCTTAAGTAGCCGAAGCATGGTCCAACCTTGTCAAGAGCCTTTACAAATTGCTTCATTAGGCCTAGTTTAATATGTAGAGGCGGTAAGATGATTTTCTCTCTTTCAACTAAAGATTCAGCAATGATGTTTTCTTTCCCAACAACCAAGTTTTCTCTCTTAGGCCACTCCTTCTTAATCCAGTGGTTTTGTCTGTCCCTGCTATCCCAGAGGCACAAGAAAAAAGGCTTTATTTTAGACTTTTCCTTTGTCCTGTTGTCCATTGCCGCCGATATTCAGTACATGTTTTAAACACAAAATGCGGTGCCCATGTTTTATCTTGGTCACCAAGCTTAACACCAAAATATCCCAAGTATGCACTTTTCAAAAAGTCTGTAATATTTTTCCTATTTTATTTTACCATATATTCCCCACAAACGTAACTAAACACATCAGGATCATTAACACCTTCGACTTGAGCTCATTTTTAGACGATGTTTTACAAAAAGTTACACTGTGAAGTAAATTCCGTCCACCTGCTCCGAATAGCCAAGGGCAACTAATGAAACAAAAATGGCTGTCAAGAAAACAGAAAACGTGGATGCCATCTAACGGATACCTTATGAACTAATTTCGCCATCTTTTACCGAAGTCGATACAAACGATTTTTGTCTTTTAATCTCATTGGCCTACAATATAGAAATATACATAAAACTTATTGACAGTTTATTGAAAATAAAAGGAACACCGCAGAGTGGTTATAAATTAGTATACTTATAGATTTATTTAACTTTGAAAATTATTTTCCGGAATATATCAAATATTAAAACAACTAATCGTAAGATGTGCCATATCTAAAAAAGTAGAGCTGTTAAATAAAAACGGATTTCATATTTGGATTCAGCTCTACAAATATAGTTAAAATCATCACAAAGATTCCAGGCACCAAAAAAAAAAATTTTTGTAGGCCTGTGTAATCATCAATGTGCGTGCGTTCATAATTTGCATGTGTGCATGATTTCGCCCAATCCGTCTTCCCCCACCTCATTTGAGAATTAAAATCCTTCCCCACAGTAACTCGAACGACGGCACGTCCGAGAGTAATAATGACTCAAGATATGTATGTTGTTGCTCTTAAAAACCTCTCACTTATTACGCGTCGTCGACGCATGTATCGGCTGAACGCGGTGGCCACGTCAGGCGCAAGGGACTGGTGAGGTGGCCATTTCGAAATGACGGTTAATTTCATTCTTTGCGGAAATAAAAAAAAGATGAGGAAATCCTTAGATTTTTCCTTGATCACGACCTTCCTGCGAGGACGCTCTCGTGTAGATTATAAACACCCCAGCAGCGTGCTCTCCTTCGCCACTCCTGTCTCTTCTTCTTCGCCGCCACTTCCAGCTGGAGTTCCTCCAGCATCTTCCCCCTCCTCAACCCTCTCACTCCCCACCCCATTCCCACGTCCACGTCCCTTTCAGATGACCTTGACCTTTCTTCTGAGATCTTGGGGAATGGGGAGCTTTCTTCATTTCTCTCTCTTTCTCTCACTCACTCCTTACACGCCCTTCTTGCTATTCCACTCCTCCTGACGACTCGGATCTCCATCCTCCTCCACCTCCTCACCCCTTCCCAAAAGCCGCTCGCCTGCTCCTCATCCGCGGTGAATGCGCTCGGACGCAATTTTGATCGGCACCACTGTCATCACCATTCACGATCAGCACCGTTCGCCGTCATAAAGCTATAACTAGGTTATCGCATAGTAGGTGTCGCGGGAGGGAACCTTGATTGGATGTTTGTTTCGACGCCTATCTAGAACAAAATATTAAATTCATACCAAAGAAAAGAAAGTGATGTCAAAGGAAAAATATGGGTATTAATAATATAAATAATGGGTATTCATTGAAATGTAAGCCCGTGTACTTATGCGCAAATCTGCCCATCATGGTAGGTCAACAGAGGATTAAGATTTGAATGGAATGTTATACGATTAAAGAATGGAGTTTATGCGACGCATTGTCGAGCCGCCAAGCAGTATGATACTCCATATTTAGATACGATGATGTAAATTATGCAACATTAATTTTCGACCCCGTTACTTATAGAAATTTAGAGCTGATGGGGAACATAAGCGGCGATTACATACAGGGTTGGTTCATGTTAGAAGTCGCATAAAAGTATGTGCTTGTACATGCTCTCTATTCACAACCAACTTGTACATGCACCACTGCAAGTTCTCAAACCACTACGGTCTATCCGATAACTGAATGGAGTTACCGCCGTACCAGTAGCTATCGAGTCGGCGAAAATCATTCGGGACGGAATGTTAAAACTCCTAAACATATCACCATTTTTGTGCTCTTTGGTTTGAACTTTAAAGAAATAAATAATCAATTTAATTATAAACAGTGGTTTACTTCTTGAATATTGTGTGAAATGGTTTCAGCTCTGCTCCAGCCGATATTACGATGTTAATGGCGTTGAACTTGTGAACACGATTCGCTTTCCTAGTTGAGTCGAGCTGGCATTCGATTCGATAGAAATGGAGTAGTCATTATTGAGTAACATCGCCTCTGTGGATCAATTATATCGACTACTAGCATGTATTTGCTTTACCCCTGGACTAGCAGGTCAATTTTGGTTTTCATAAAAGTGAAAATAAATATTACTTATTAGCCAAAAACTGATTAAGAATACCTTCTGTATCCTGATCACGTAATTATTTACCGTGGAGCGCGTTGCGGTCTCTTAAATGACTCCGAATAGTTTCAAATTGAACATAATTTTCAAATATTTTTGCAAGAAAATAGGTCATAACTTTTTTCATGCGTGAAAAGGACCCCTCTCATCATACTTTTTCTAGGCTCCCTGTCGACTGAAGACCGCATCTTTGGGTGCTATAAACCGATTATATTGAGTCAAACGACCTTCTCTTCTCTCAGAATCCTCTTCGGTCGACGGATATTAATGATTTTCCTTGGGAAAGTCAAATAACAGAGGAAAGACGCCCGAGAAGCTAGTGTGTGAGTTAACTGATAAAATGTGGTTTGTATTAATTGTGTTAATCCAAGTGTTAAGTATAAAAAATTGCAAACTTATTAGCAACAAACTTATCTACATCATAATTTCCCGAGAGAGGGTAAAATGTGTCTGACAATTGGATGCAAGTGAATGCTTAATGATTTTAAATTTTATTGCTCATGGAAAAAATTTCTCGGCTTACGAACACTTATGGATATGTGTATTTATGCTTTTCTTAAGTCCAGGATGATTTTTACTTCGTACTTGAGGGTTTCAGTTTGTGTTGTGTTTAGTTAAGTAAAATATACTAGGTATTAAAAAATATGGCGAAGAAGAATAATCATGATAATGTAACCAACAGAATGTGGTAGGAAATTTATATGCACGAAAATTTATATACACATGAACATGCAGAAGCTAATAATTTTCACTGACTATAATGTTAGCATTAAATTACAATGGATTGATGAAGCATTTTCAATTAAATTCTTAACTCAGAATTAATAATAGCCATTATTAAAAAGTGACAGCAAGTAACAAAATGAGTTCCATAAGTTCAGGGTTAAATAATTTGCGAAGGTTGGACTACATTATATACGTTTGTGAATAGGACGTTAAAATAGAAGAGACCTTTCACGACCTTTCCTTTCAATCATATTCCAGGTTCTCTCCACCATATTTCTCTCTCACGAGAAATAATCGGTATTTCCTTACTTTAATGAGAATGTGAAAATGGCTTTTTCCAATCTTCCGCTTCAAATTATAACGTCAGATTTTCATTCGATCTCCTGGTCCTATTGTGGAGAATAATCGGAGAATTTTTATAATTGACAATATATGTTCAAAATTCTTCGTGTGAAAATAGTAACTTAAATATTTTTCCAAGTATGTAAAATTTCAGTATTAATAAAATTTTAGGTTGCCGAAATTTATTTGCCTCATGATGCTTCTTCAAGATTTGTTGCACCACCCGCATTCTCTATGAAATTTGCGTTACCTGAGAAGATAACCATCCGAAGTTTGTTCTGAAACAGGACGAGTTCAGTTGTCAGTCTCTTAGGTGAGTTTATCCAGATAACAGAAACAGAGAAAAACACTTGCAATTTTTCATTTTGTGGTGGTTTCCTCTAAAAAGTGGAAAATTTCAATTTATACTATGTTAGTATGGAACAATTCCGCCACATCACACCTGAATCTCTATTGTACATGATTTTATCCTATTCAACTTATGGCATTCGCAGGGACTCTTCACACTAAATATGTCCTGAAAAAAATGTTTTTTAATCTCCTTATTTTAGGTATCTCAATTTTTTTTGCTTCGATACGCCTCAAGCTACGAAATTTTGTATTCACACAATTTTATAGAAATATATAGAAATTAAAATAGAAATACATTTATTTATATTTATAAATTTTATTTATTTATAATATTTTTCTTGTACATGGTAATCCAGGGGTAGAGCTTTGGACTACTGACCGGAGGGCTGGGGATTCGATTCCCGGGGAAACCTCTCTGAGCACCTGCAGCTCCACCCAAACAATGTGATTTTTCGGATACCAGATCTTTCTGGGAAAGCATAACCGACACCGGAAAGGAACTGGCCCCCCTACCCTGATGTGTGAATATTCAAACGCCGTCGTGCTTAGTACTGGGTGAACTCTGCCATCACCTACTAAACCGACCTTCGGGTTGATTACTGTTTATGGTTAATGTATATATATATAAATATATATGTATAAATATATGTACTATTTCGTAGCTTTAGGCTTATCAGGGCGGAAAATTTGAGGAACCTAAATTTAGGAGATTTTAGAAAATTTTCTGGTCCGAAAAGCAAGATCCTACGCTTTGGTACCGGTCTGCGGGCAGTCGGTGGTTGAATGACTGGAGAACACTTGATTGGAGATTCCGTAACTTTTCGCTTGAAAAGCTTCGAATGATAGATCATCCAGTGTTGAAATTTTTTTGCCGTTAACAATGATTTCTACCGTTAACACGTTGGTGCTGGTGTGGGCCATTTTGATCGATGTTTTTCACCGATTACTAACAGCACAAGGCTTATAAAATCGAGATTAATGAAACATTTATAGTTAATTACAAATAATATTTAAATATAATTCTCAACACATTTAAGTAACCGAGGCTCCCGATTCATATTCAAAGAAATATTCCCTGTAATGTACAGAGCAATCGATTGTCACCTTCTGTGCATATCAGTTGTCCAGCATCCTGTAGAAACTATTGATTGCTGTGTCCCTTGATAGTAACCACTTAAACCCATAACAGTTTTCTGTTTGCTTGTCAACCGTATAACTTCCATTACTGTATTTTAAAAAATTGCATTTTTATAATGAAACGCTATGACATAGGAATTACTGAAAGAAAATGTCTTACTACCTCCTAAGGTAATTCGTCTAGGTGAATGCCATTTTCATGATAATTCAAGATGGCATTGTTCTATGGCGAGAAATGGCATATTCCACTCATAAAAAGGTCTGAACAATGTTAATATAAATATCTTAGGAACAGTTTTGAGGCATTATAACTAGCAATATGTTCAATGCAACGATTTCAGAGTGTAAAAATCATTCGCCTTGATCGGTATCTAGGTCAAGGCGAATGATTTTTAGTCTGAAATTATTGCATTGAAATGCATATTAGCGGAAGACTCTGTTAAAAGTTACTGTTGCGTCATATCCCGAAGTTTCTTGGAGTTAGCAACATGCTGTTGTCTCTCGTGCTGCGTTTTTGGAATACTTGCTAGGTAATAGCAAGCTTTCGAGTGTTGTCATCTTCGTCTACTCGCTGTATCTATTATCCTTTGTCGTCTTGGAAAATGAAAAAAAACATCATTCTCGTGGACGTAAAAGTAGACACAAAAATGAACGGCTAGAAGTGCGGTGGCTGCGGCACAAAGGGACCCGAGTGCCCGCCACATCACGACACGAAATCGTAGCCATTGGCGAGGAAAATCGTCCCTCGCGTGAACACGCACGCGTCGCTCCAAACGGGGACTGTTTTTCCAGTCAACCGACTGCATGAGCGCGAGGTGGAAGCGGAGTGGATTGGTTTTCTGCATGCGTGTCCATTAATGACACGAATGCTAACTGCCGCGTCGTTCGACTTATCACGATCATGAAGTAAGGATTCGAGCGAAGGGTCAGGATACAAAGAAAAGCTTCCCGTTCGGCGAAGTCATTATGAACGAATGAAAAGCGTCACCTTTTTGCTGGAAAGTTTGGGAGACACCGGGAATGCGAAGATTACATGCACTACTTAAACGTTTGGAAAAACATACACCATTCGAGTTTAACGCTGACATTGAAGGAATAATCCTAGCGCAACATTACATTAACCGCTGTAAGAAGGGAAATTGACTGCAGAACCGAAAAATGATCATGTTTCCCTTGCAAAATTCGAGACTACTACAGTTGGAAACATTTTTTTAAGGGAAAGTGGACTTCCCGAATGTTCTAATCGGCAGTCAACAGTAATTCAAAAGGCTAATGGGGTTCATAAAAATTTGAATTTAAAGAAGGAATGTTTTCGGCGAACGGTTGGATTGCGGTTGAGAGCCATTTACTCACGTGTAAGAGAAACTAAGGACGACCGTGAATTTTTCTTGAGGTGATATTATTTTTTGAAAATATGTATTTAAATTATTGTTACGTCGTGGTGGCATTAATATAATGGTTCGCATTTTGTGCCAATTGACACCTTTTGGATGAGCGGAACCACGTATCCATTGTTACACACCTTAAGTTTTGTCAAAGCTATCCACTTTCAGTGCGAAGCCCAACGGCGTGTGAAATTTACACATCAAGGAAAAAAAAGAGAGAGAATTGGAAGAATAGTAGATGTCCGAGGAGGTCAGTTCTTTTCTCTGTGCCGCCTATGGTTTCTGAGGAAGATCTAATCCGAGAAATAACACAGCTTGAGTGAAGTTGAGGCTGACCGGATATGACACCCGGAATCGAACTTGGGCCCTTCGGTAACTATCCAAACGCTCTACCATCCGGACCACCACGCTCTCACTACAACTTAAGTCCAGCCGTATTTTGAGGATGTGGAAAAAGTATACGAAGCAGATAATTATTTTGGACGTAATTATAAAATAATACTGCGCAAGAGTGTTAAATCCGACATCTACATAATACCCCGCAAGCCGCCGTAAGGGCGTGTGGCGGGGGGTGTTAGGTCACCACCAAAAAAAAAGAAAAAAAGAAAAACCACATTCAAAACTAACACATACATGCACACCCAAATGCACAGTAGTGCATACATTCATAGAAACATCCTATCATTTTACATGCATGCAAATACACATCTACCTCCCTTCACTCCACAAGCATGCAGGTACATATGCTTGATTATAACGAATAATGGTACCTTAGGATGCAGCAAGAATTTATCCAAGTTATTAATCCTAGGTATTTTACGTAAATACTGAAAGTACCGTAATTATCGAGTACCTATTATATATTTGATTCGTAAAAAAATAACAGTGCCAGTAATTATGCTTATTCGTATTTACTGAAACAACATACATAACAGCACTACTGCATCTACTTCACAAATATGTAACACAGTGCAAGTGAAAATCGCACCGATTCAAATTAGTATCTTGATCGAAGTTAAAGAAATCAGTTCCCAAAAATACGGTAATGATCAATATTTATTTTGAAAGTATGTCGAGTACCCTTAAAAAAATCGATTTCGGAGTAATTTTTTTGGATTTGGTTTCCCTTTCCATCAGTATTCCCCGAGCTCCCATTCATTGAGATAGGAGACCTTCCTCCGCTGGCCAGCCCCCGTTCCTTCGTTCACACGGAAGGGGGAATTCGTCGGGGAAACTAGTTCTTCTGCATTCCGTCGAAAACTCGGCTCGAATGCCATCCTCGACTTCGACGCCAGTGGACTCCAGTCGCTAATGACTTGCAATCGCACTTCCGTTTTGGCGTTTAGTTGTACCGACCAAATCTCCGCGAGAGCACACGAACCCTCTCCCGAGAAATTATAATGAAGGATACATGGGGGAATTTGACAAAGAGGAAGATTAGGCGTTCTCTCGAAGGCTGGGCGGCAGTTCCCCCCCCTCCCTCCGTGCCGTCTTACGCTCTCTTAAGGACACCCAGGCGATGCTCAACGAGTGTCCGTTTATGTGCGTCAACGGAGTCTGAGGTTTTTTATGTGAAACCTCTGCAGATATGTTCTTTTCTTTCCAAATCCATTCTCTCGTTTATGCACGTTCCCCCATGATTTTTTGTACCAAATTTCCTTCAGGAGTCCAGTGAACCTCTATGAGGAAGCATCAACTTCGTTTCACGTTACATAAGGTTTTCCCACATCTCGCTTAGTCATATATGTTATGATTTAATTTTCGACTCGGGAAACAAAGTCTGATTCTTTCCTTACATATTCATTTCCTTATATATTTTATAATCATTGCTCTTACGATAAAGTGCACATTCCTGAGGTTGTGTTTTTGTGAAGTAGAACCGTGAGGTAAACTTCATTTGGATGTTTAAAACATCGAGTTTATTTCGTCCAAATGTTGCGAAATTCTCGATGTCTCGAAATTTCCACATACATGAGTGGACAAAAATAGCACCTTGGAAATGTCGTTTCTGGACGTATCGGTAAGGGAGTTCAATATATGACGAGAACAGGAAATTCCGGGCTGGAAAAAACATCTCATCGAAGGTTTGATATAATTTTATTTTTTGTTATAATCATGATGATAAAGAATTAAAAAATGCTGCCGAAATACCAATATTTTTTAAAAATATTATCACATCAAACGATGGTTAATTTTTAAAATTCTATTCGAACATGTCAGTAATATATTTTAAAAAGTAAGTTTCTGAATTAATGAGTAATTCAAGGATGATTAATGGGTTACTTTTGTTTTTGAATCTCTTCTCAACGCTTTCGGTCTTCACTCCGTGTTGCTTTGTTTTTTTTATTACAAAGCACCTTCATACTCCGAAGCGCTTTGGAAACCTGAGAAAGTGTCTCCATTTACTGTATCATCTATCTCCCTCTTTTCAATCCATGAGCACAGGTACTCCTTTCTGTGCTGTGACATCAGTCACACGCTACCTCACAGTCGATTCCCCCCGCGGATATTACCTTCATTGAAATGGCCCCTCTGCTTCATTCCATACTTGCTCTTTATTTTGGTAATGTAACGAGCTAAGGTCTTTCTTTTGCACTCAGAAAACCGGGGATAGAGATGGATAGCTGTTCTGGTCCCGTTCTGTCCTGGACATAAAAGTCAAGAACCTGGAATCCGCAGAGAAACACACAGAAGACTGTCGAGTTGCAAATCACGATCGTTGAAACAGTTAGGTAGGGCGATTATGAAGGGAAAAGAATATCGGCGATTTCCGTTTATTCCTTCCCGTAAATGTATTCGACTGAGGTCGTTGAGGCGAAGCAGGAATTCGTGATTCGGAAGCATTCGGAAGTTTCTGAATCAGTGATTTTGATGTTTCGGACGATGCGTTCATTTCCGACTCCTTAAAAAGTCAATAAACTCCCTTCATGATTCAGCATCCTTTCTCACTTTTCGCTCGTGAGAGGTACCTACTCGGAATCATAATCGAAATTGCTGTAATCTATTCGAATCTATCGAACTGACTGCTTCAAAAACTTCTCAGACTTTTTTTGAATTTCAACAATGCAACAACTATGCAATTGTGTGGATTTTGCGTAGGAATTAATGGAAGTATAATAATGAAATTCATATGTATTTCATAGGGGGGTTAAGATAATAATAAGATCCGTAGGTATTACCCTTTCCGACTTATACGAGAGAACTTAAGAATCTATGTTTCAAACAGTGAAGTGCAAGAGATGTTTTGTTGGGATTGCGAAGTAAGCACATCCCAATTGGGAGGACAGTTTCCTATTATTTTGTCGGCTTACATTTTGATGAAATCCAGTTTGATGAAATCCTTCCGCTTAACATGTCTAAGTTCAGATTAAAATTATTGGAAACTAAAGGAAACGTCAACGGAAACCATAAGTTTTTCAGCGCTTTTTATTTATTATATTTCATATTTTAAAAATAAAATATAATTAACTCTATGGGATAAAATTATCTCTCTTAGGGAAAGGTTAAGAATGTGTGTGGTTTTATGAAGTCATGAACACTTTAAATTTAAAATTAAAGAAGAGAAAATTAAATTTAAAAAAATGGTTAAATTCCCACCTTTATTGTTAAGAAAGTTTATTGAATTTAGTGGTGGTTGATTATAAGTAATAGTATCTACTGATTTTGGGAACACCAGCTGTCTACACTCTAATAAAAAACATTCGTGATCCTCTCTTCAGTAAAGTATATATTTTTTCTTATTTAAAAGTAATCATGTAAATTTTTATTTTGCAAATAACTTACGTGGTGTATCATTTTTATAATGTTTCCTAATAGGTTCACAATCTCCCAGGTGACTTTTTATTCAATCGTGAGTGATCAAATGAATGCATGAAGTTTGATATTCCCTTGCTTTCTTACTTTGCATTCAGTAAGTCTTGAAAAGATATCACCGATTTGATGGTGAGTAAATGACAACTCTCCCGTGAAATCAATTTATTTCCATCAAACGCTCACGTCGCTTCTCACCGAAATGTTAACACTTGCCCGTTGAAAGCGATTTTTCATCGTGAATTAACTTGCGAAACGTCTTACTTTCGCAGACCCCATGCTAAATTCCTTGCGTGCATGGGTTAATAATGCTTGGTTGATAACGCATTCTGCACGACCTATCTCAATGCCGAAGGCCACTCGACAACATGACCAGTCATTTGAAACGCTAAGCTAAAGTTCCTCCTGGAGTTTGGCCAATGCTGTCTAGACAGAATTAATTTTTTAACGCTCGAGAATCCCTGCACTTTCTGCATTTGAAATCGAGGGTGGAAATGAAAAAAAAATCGCTTTACCAAATTGCATGATGGATGGGTACCGAGAACGTCAACTCGGACGGACTTTGGCCTTAACATTTGCATAAAGGAAGCTTGAATTCATGGCCACCGAGTAATTTCCGTTCTCAGGTTGAAAACGCAAGGCGAAATACTTATTTCACGATTTACCGTTTCTAATTTACTTAACCTCGATTCCATTGTTACTCCTTCTTTTCCTTCCTTCCATTATATTCTAAATTTGCGATATGCCGAGTGAGACGTCAGAATTGCCTGTTCGCCACGTCCAATTCCATCCTTCTTATTTGCAGAAAATCATGCTTTGATTCACGGACGCATGATGAATTTGAAATCGAGAGCGAAACGGTATTTAGATAGAAATAATGTTGGCGAGTTCAAATTACTCCCATAAAATCTTGGGCCATAAATACCCTTGTCGGTTGATACTTATATTTTACTGGCGATCCTCACGCTTAATCAATAAATTAAAGAATTACAACACGAGTTCTTGCGTGACTTCTTTTGTCAGAATCTTTCCTTATTACCAGGAAGTGACTTTCATGCATGGGGAATCATTCAGTTTAATTCATGTGCGGCAATAACGCTGGTATATATTTGCATAATTAATGTATCATCTCGAGTGGCGGGAGGGTTCTTACGGAAAAGCCCAATTAATTGAAAAGGTACGGCAAGACAAAAGTTGTGTGTAATAAATTGAAATGACTATTTACGTTTCTCAGAGCGTTCAAAACAAACTATACGGGATACCCCAAACGTTTAATGGCCCAGAATTGATTTTTGTTTTTCAAGGTGCAATTCTTTTAGGCCGATCAATCAAAGACGGACCAATTATTAGTTAATAGTAGTCTTCCTTCGGGTCATGAAGGTTGATTTGAGTGGCTACGGAAGCTCTCACGGTATCCTCTGCGATGTTAGACTCATCCATTCAGGTCTGGTGCAGTCACTTCCCAGAATGCTACCCATAAAGTCACACTGCCTGAATGAGCAGAAGAAAGGGTTTCAACCGTGAGCCATCTCATCACCAACTGAGCGATCTCTACCACAATGCTGTTTAAAAAAAAACCAAAGCTAATGGGTACATAAGGTCCATTAATTTACGGCTATCGATAGTCGGCCAATTAAGTAGTGTCAATAATATCTACGCATCATGGTGATGTTTCAACTAATGTTTCAGATAATGATAGCGCAACTCATAGTTTTACCAGTTTTACGATTTGAAGTAACAAAAGAAGGGATCCGTAAAAGTCACGGATTGTCCAAAAAAACCACGTAAATACAACAAATTCATGGAACTTTGCCACACTTTGCATCCTAGATTCACCCAAATTTTCCACAACCTCAAAAGGAGAATCCTCTTCCCCGTCACAGGGTTCATCTTTGCATACTTTCACTACACGCCGTTTTCTTTCGGGATAGACAGCGTCAGAAAGCCTAATTTCAATATTTTTCACCAAAATCAACTGCTTTTTACCAATTTCCTCCTCGATATTCTGTCATTTTCTATTTACATATTTTGCCTACGTCCAATTCACACAAACTCTTCGGCCCCCAAGATATAATTTCCATTGCTTTTGGAGTATCTTCAACGACGTTAACTCTTAGACTTCCATTGCCTACCTCCTTCCTCTCCAGCCATTTTTTCTCCTCTCATACGACTCCGTTTGGCGATTCAATTAGGGGTCCTGTGAGACGGTAACACAACGCGAAAGGGTATTTTTTCCAAGATGCACCTCATATTTTTGGAGTCGGTAATGTTCGAAGGCCTTACCCAGTGACACAGACACAGTCACAAGAGGGAATACCGTATTCTCCGAATGCCGAAGTGTGGGACCACCGTGGACTCCCACGCAGCCTATCCGCATCGCTCCTATCCGTCCTCTTCCTCATTGGAATTCCGAGGACGCAGTTTCGTCAAACGGTATCCAAACGATTGTCGCACACCGTCACGCGTCTCTCGGATCCATCCCGAAAACCGTTGGGTATCATCTTCAGACTCGAGCCGAATTCCAATATTCTAGTTGGCCAAGCGAACGAGGAAAAAAAAGATCTAAGAAATATTTCGCACCACAAAGACACATATCCACGAAGTCATTCTCCTCACGCCATCGAGAAATGGGAAATAACTTACTGGATTGAAAAGGTCGCACTTTAAGTAAGCTTCTACGGTTTCCACTATTCTTTGTGTTCGGTGGAGCGTCGGATGATTTAGGTGGGTATCGAGACCACCAATCTGAGCAGAGTGTTCTCGGTAAATGGGGATTGGAGGGAGATAGATAGAGAAGAAACACGTTCATGTTTCTGAATTATATTTTTTCAACGCTTGCCAGAGGTTTCGAAATGCCAACTCTTGTTTCTCTTGAACTTGTAATCTATTATGCACAAAAACAGCTGCAAAAACTCACCGCCAATTTGGCCACGCTGCCAGATACAATTAAAGATATTAGCAATGAGGCTGTACTTGAAATTTAAACACAGAATTGAGTATTTAAATTTAAAGAGAAATATGTATTTAATAATGCAATGCAAACTTGAAAGAGTTTGGAGGGTTATCTACGTAATACCCCACAAGCCGCCGCAAGGGCATGTGGCGGGGGTTGTTAGTTCACCACCTGTTAAAGGGAACAACTCACACAATCACATGCAAAATCAACACATACATGAAAACCTTTACCCACAGTGGCGTCTAAGAACCAAATATCTAACGTTCACATAGGAGTTTCAAAGTTTGGACACTAGCATTACGGGAAGGTCTTTTCTCTAGAATATAGGACACAGTGTTTAGGAAGCACGAAGTAAATCGGTTATATGGTAAAGTTAAAAGAGCCTTAAGTCAACAGAGAAACTTGGATTCTAATCGTAAATGCTAAAAAATATTCATCTTCTGAGGGTACCATTGCATGTCAAACACGTGAAGCATTCGTGGAAAATTGCACAGTTGCAAAAAAGTAAGCGATTCATATTATGCGATCTCAAAAAGAATATGCTGAGCGAATGTCCCACATCAGGGACTGGGAAATACGATATATGTTTAATTTCTGAATCTCTCAGCGACCACATTGGTAGGATAGTGATCGATAGAAACGAAAGTTTTAAACAATTTCTCCCGAAGTACTTCAGAATGTATTATAATGATGCGGTGGCAAATGCACTTCTACCTGAGGTCCCGGATTCGAAAGGTGGAGGTGGTAGGATTTTTCAGGATTTGCCATCCCGATCTCTACTTGGGGTGCTACATTGAGAGAGCACATCCCAGTGGAGCACACCGTCCATCGATTGGGACGATAAACTCTGGACCCCTTGACGCCTATCGTTAAGAGGAGACTAAAGACGACACCGGGTTTCTCGCCGCCCTCCTTCATTTTCTGAACATCCTATCTTGACCAAATTACCCACTTACTTGCCAATTACTCTTAAAGGCGCACATTATCTTAGCTATCGGTCACCTCACCTAATAGCTACAACTACTGCAAGTTTATATTGACAGGTATTGCTGACTTGAGCGAACTAAATGAAGAATCTATCGCACCTTAGACACCAATGAATTTTGTAATTACGAGTATTAGTTATGCAATTACTTGAATGTCATGTAACGGGATAATTCACGAAATACCTCTGATTGGAGCAAAAAATCCGCCGAAACAGGAGATCCCGGAAACAATAATTATAACATCTCTCCTCGGCGTTAGTTTCTTGAACCTTAGAGTCGACTTCAGAAGGCATATTTTCCCAATACGCTATATTAAAGGGGAGGAATGAATAGAGGATCGAGATTGTGCGGTGGTTATCGTACCTATTTCCCACCTAGAGGGCCCGGCGTATGCGTTGTCTCGTATTTTTCAGTGGTATATCGATCTTTAGGTGCTTTGTGGAGGGCACTTTAAGCGAGTACGAGATCCGTCGGATGGGACGTTAAACTACGGACCCCTCAGCGCCTCTCGTTAAGAGTACGCTAATTCCGACGCCGGGTTTCTCTCCAACCTTTCTATCCCATCCATCCCTAATGGTGCAAATGACCTTAGCTGTCGGTCGCCTCCCCTAATTACTACTAGGAATAAATAAATACTGTGAATTACCGATTGACTTCAATTAGTTCCTGCCCCGTAAAAATCTTAAAAAGCATCGTGATTAGCAACTTAGTGGTATTTTCGAAGGTAAAAAAAATGTAAACTGTAATTGTGAAAGTTTTGGGGAATCATATGTCATGTGAGACAATTGGATCCTTTTATGGTGTGTGCAATTTTCTAAAGCCAAGAAAGAATGAAGTTCACAAATGAAGAGAAATTTTATGGTTACGAGCGCATGAAATTCCATTGAAAGTATTTTTTAATTTATGCATAAATGAAAATAAAGAGATAACAACGGTGAAAAATTGTTACGGAAAAAACAAAGCGAGGAACTGCAAGGCACAAAAAATCTGGAAGAGAGAGAGCTTCTGGAAATTCAAAAGACTCACCTCAAGATTAGATCAATTACAATTGTTTCGATTTTGCTAAATTTTTTACTAAATATTTTCTTGCAAATATCGAGGAAATAATCAAGTTGACTTCTCACCTCGAAAAATGGCGACAAAATCAAACTGCTAGGAACATGGATTCAGGGATGCGCTTTCCCCGTCACACATTTCCGAGCTACGGAACAAGAAATGGGGAAAACAATAAACAATGTCCATGTCCTTTCTTCCCCACTCCCAAACACACAAGATTTCGAAACATGAGGTGGATTCAAATGAGTGCGCCGTGTTAACTTTCAGCGGTTGCATTTTAGGTGAGTGTTGTTATTTTCCGTCCACGCTCAAATACGCACCTCAGCTGCCAGGATCGGAACATAATTCCGGAGTGTGCAGCCTCCGGAAGATCTGCGCGCGGTCTCGCCCAGTCGCAGTAAATTCTCTCTTCAGTTATCTGATTGTAATTGCGTAGAAGAGGAAATAATACATTTTTCTCGTATACCAACGCTACTGTGCGCATCCCGCTCTCATCACGGTCATTCACCGCCGTCGAATAAGCTGCCAACAGAACCCTCACTCAAGGTAATTGAAATTAAATCGACCGCATGAATGCTCGTTTCATTAATCCTCTCTTCCATTCACATTATGGAAGTCCATAATTTTCACCGTTGAAACTTTACATATTGCCCCTCATCTTCTTCCCTGGTGAATTCTCTCAAGACTTCTTTTTGCGCGGACCATCGCTGGGCTTTTATTTTAGACGGGCAGAGAGGACATGTTTCCGGTGCTAAATGACTCACGCTTTCCGTCTTAAAGGATACCTACCCCACAGTTGACCTTGAGCCGATGGGCAGAGGGCGTGCAGGTTCTTCACCAGTGGTCCACCGAGGTGCCCACGACTTATGAAAATGTCACATTTTCATCTTGAACTATTCTCATCGTCACATGCGTTTTGTAATTTATTTGTTTCATTTAGACTGAAATCCTGATATTGAGGTCCATCAGACTATTGATACGCCATCTTGCTAGTGAGGCGTTTATTTTTTCACTTCATGTGTCCAAATTGTAGATGATTCCAGGTTCCATTGAGAATTGAGCGATATAACGTTATGCCTGTTTCATTCGGTCGAAATATCTCAATGCTAACTCGGGACTGGGGTAGTCATCATTTTAAATAATGCTTTTTACTGAAGATAGCAACATCGGCCACAAGAACCCAGGATTAACACGACTTTTTTTAAAGAAAGAATCGAGGAATAGCTGGGATTGAAAACACCCTAAAAATCGCAATTGATACAACCGGTTCTAGCAAAGATTTGACCAATTTTTTAAAAATATTTAAGAGTTATTCGTCTTGATGATACATCCACATGAAATGACGAGCCGTCTTGCGGAACGAGAATGTATTAAGAGCTTCAAAGACCTAGATTGATAATAATTAGCATGATTATTTAAACACAATCTCATTCCCTAGCGTGCTCAAGGATCATTCCTCACTGACGTTTTGATGTTGATATAATACGAATTGAAATATCTACGTAGTACGTAATACACCAATATAAATGATTTTACCAGGTTGGAATTGGAGCCGCGCAAACTTCTAAGATACATCAAGTCGAGGGCTGTGGGCCTTCCTTCTGATTTCTTGTAAATTAGCATTTTAAAATTTCTTGGGATTCTCGGAGTTCAACGTATTGAGGGCCCTGATACCATTCAGGCGGCTATCAAACGCTGAATTGAGTTTTACGAAGAACCGACCACGATTCCTTGGAAGAGATAGATGCTTAAAAAACTTACCTCGGTTTAACCCTAAAACTTGTGCCTTACTATCCCAGTTCTCGGCTCAGTTTCTGATGCAGTCTATACGTGGAATTCATCAATTCTAATGACGTCGTAACCTTCGGATGGGGCTGAGGTATTTGAATGATATGTTGATAACATTTGCTTACAAGGTTTTTACTTAGTAATTTACACTTCGATATGTATTCGTGTGTGTTTTGCCTTTATGAACGCAGTATTTTTCTGTAAACTGTCCGTGAGTTAGTGCACCAGAGTAGATGCAAATGTCCTCTCGACTGAGGCTCATCGCGTAATATGTTCCTTGCTAAACCGAAGGTTGAGGACTCTAATCCCCATCCACCAGGAATCGTCTTGCTGTTCTTGGGTATTTTTAGAATTGGCTAGGGGGTGCGGAACGAACTCAGCTGTCGGATTAATTAAAACCTCCGTAGAGGATTCTTGCATAGAGTTTCATGGACTGTGATTGCGACTTTTCAAGGTGCATAGTGAATAGTATGTTACACGCGTCTCTTGGGACTAGTTTCATCTTTGTCGGCTAAGAAAAGTTGTCCACTCACTATGTTAACAATTTTCGTGAATTTCACGCGCATCAGCGATGAAGCATCCATCACTGGTACAGCACGAATCAGCCAAAAGCCCCTGGAGCCGCTGGTGGAGAGCGCAATGCTTTGCACTGAGCTACTTAGGTCTGTAATCGTGAAGCTAGCCTATAGGAGCTACAAAGCGCCAGAGGGAGGCACTTCGGGGGAAAGACTTTCCTCGGCTATAGGGCTGTGCAATTAGTCGCTACATAAAAACCTTGTTAATGTTTTGTTTGTATCCACAAGGTCTAGATGGCCACTTGTAAGGAACCACAATAATTATTGCCAGAGGACGATATTGACGATACAGCCGATATGGCGATTGGGAAATAGTATATGGTGCATAAATACGTTATGAATGATGTAAATTCTTATTGTATGTTCCGAATGTGCATAACATAAAATAGAAAAGTGATACCGCGTCCTTTTTTGTGCCGAAAATGGAGATGGTATATCTGCAGTACATTATTTTATCGTCAATGTATCCTTTGGGAATTTCGTCAATGAGGACTCTAATATCGGTTTTCGATTAGGAAGGCATTTTTTACGTTAGTCGATGTACACGATATTGTGGATTATTCTCAAAATATCTGGAAATTAACGCCATCTAGTTATTACGTCGCACTGCTGAATTCATTTCTCCAATAACCTACGTTTCGCAAATATACTTGTACACAGTTCAATGTCAAGGCCGAAATTGTAATCGCCCGGCATTTCATTTGTTTTCGAATCCTCTCTAAAAGATTACATTCCTGGCGACTGTCGAAAAATCCCTCCGGGGCTCCAGCGTGATCCATGAGGGACAGGGAAATTCTCTCGCCCTCCTCCCTTCATCTTCCGCCACCTCGGTCGCCCAAAAGTCCCCATCGCTGTGGAGTAACCGGCGTCCTCGACGAGATTCGTCCGGTCTTTGTGGGTGGCGTAAGCACGGCGCTCAAAGGGGAGAGGGGCGAAGGGGAAAAGAGGAGGTATTCCCTTTTGCCCTTGGCGATTCCGCCCGAGGTCGTTACCGTCGTTGTTGGGTTGGTGTGGGACGAGGCGGGCGGGAGGGCGCATGGGGTGGGGGTGGAAGGAGAGAGTGAAGGAGTGGGTGGGAGAAAAAAGAAGGCGAGGAAGAGGGTTGAAAAGCGAGAGGGAGGAAATAAATTGTACGTGGAGGGCGGAGAGGGAAGTCTGGAGAGAGACGTGCTAAGATGAGTTTTATGGAGGGGCCAAATTGAAATGGCAAGCCGGGGTAAGACGTTTACTTGCCAAGGGTTCGTCGGGCTGAGGAGGAGGGACGAGGAAAGGCAAGAGAAAGGGAAACCCGGGAGTGCGGAGCGACTTAAATCAAAGGGACCGGAGCTCTGGGGTACCAGGATCGAGAGGGATGATTTCCAGTCGTTTCACCCGGGGATAGATTGTTTTCGACACAGTCGCGAACAGGAGTTGACTCGTTGCAGATCGATTTCAGTCGATCTTGATTCAAATATACTCGAATCGGAAGGTGAATCGTGTTGATACGCTCGAAACCATCAACATAATTACGGGGACAGCTACTATGAAACCGGGTGAAACAATATTCGAGCAAGAAATCAGTTAAAGTCCAGTTGCCTTTCAATACATGAGTAATTAAATTTATGTTCGGATGAAAGAACAAACAAAATGTGCGCTGTGTGTTATTATTCCGATTGGTCGAAATAATTGTTGGCACTCATCCTGACGACAGCAATTTGATCAAAGTATCGAACCCGACCGTTATCGATAGTGAGCTCATATGAGAGACTGGGAAACGTGAGAGTTGGAGTTCTATTCGGATTCTTGAGTGAGTTAACCCTAGTATTTCATCGCTACCATACCCTATTATTGATTCAATATATTCTCGTCGATTCTATGCTGTACCAATACTCACTCGGCAAAATCTGATACGGAACACGAGAGATGAAATGCGCTTCCTTATGTTAAAAAATTCATAGTACTGAATGCCCGTTCCGCACTTCCTCGTCGACCGACCCTCTTGGATACCGAGTACGATCTTTCACTTCAGAGTTTTCATGCGAGAGACGATTGAAATCGACGCCCTTCATTGAATTCCCTTAAATTAAACTTATTAATATCATTTACTTTTTTAACGCTAATCCTAAATGAGACACTTGGTATCTCTTTCCATTGGATCATAAACACGAAATGGCCAAAGGGACAAATACTAGCACCCACGCACCATGATAGGAGAAAACCCACTTGGGCAGGAATAAAATTCGCGATCTCTCGGTTAGCAGATGAGGACGAAGTTATGATGGTAATTTTCGGGAATTCGTGAAATACTTTAAGTTAATAAGTCTTTGAGTGAGTCAATTGAAGCGATGACTCAATCCTATTTTTCCCTCGAGTGATGCTCATCTCTTGTACCCGAAAGGGAAAAGTGGTACGATTCCACCAACACTCTTTCCCTTTCCCCCTCTTATTTCTCCTCCCATGATAATAGCTTCGTCGAAATTGGGTCTGTGGCCGCCGGTGGGTGCGATGGAGTGGGGGCGTAGGAAGAGGAAGGACGTGCTCAGCAGAAGATGAGGGTGGGTGCGAATGTGAGAGTCCGGACATAAGGGATTGTTAAGAGTGCGCTCGCTGTTAGCCACATGTTGAGAAAGCGGTCGAAGGTCGAGGTCTTTCGGCGTCTTCGAGGGCAAGGTTTCCGCCTTTCGCGGCAATGGGTGGTTCACCGGCGTTCCCTCCACGCGGGGTGATCGAGTAGGCGTCAGCTGTGGGCTTAGAGAAAAGCATAGTTCTCGTCTGAGTGGATTACTAATCCGATTCGGCGCGCTGTAACTCGCTGCCTCAGATTGAAATTCTAATACCTGGGCTAGGAGTTTCTTTCTTTCTTGGTTTCTCCTCAACAAGCTCCTCCCTGGAGTGGCACTTCGGTATTGCGGGCAGTGTGATAGCTGAAGAGATCAAAATGAAAGTTCTCATTTAAACTAATCTATATATATATATATATATATATAATATATATATAATATATATATATATTATATATATATATATATATATATATATATATATATATATATATATATATATATATATATATATATATATATATATATATATATATAGGCGGGTCGCGGTGGTCCAGTGGGTAGAGCGTTGGACTACTGACCGGAGGGTGTCCGGGTTCGATTCCCGGGCGAGGCACTCTGGGCACCTGCAGCTCCACCCAAGCTAGTTGATTTTTCGGGTACCAGATCTTCCTGGGAAACCATAACCGGCACAGGGAAAGGAACTGGCCCCCCTACCCTGATGTGTGAATATTCACACGCCGTTTGGCTTGGTACATGTGTGAGCTCTACCATCACCTACTAAACCGACCTTCGAGTTGATTACTGTGCGTATATATATATATATATATATATATATATATATATATATATATATATATAGAAATGCGCACAGTAGCTAGAAGCACTGAAAGAGAATTCATCTTGCTAAGTGTAAATGGCATATTATTCCGGTAAAAATAAAGATTTTGACATTTTCAATGGTATTATCTAATTTTTACACGTCTTCCATTTCATCTGCAATTCACAAACCAATGGTCCGTGATAAGAGGTTCATCGGTTAATGCAATTACATCGCCACGTAGTGGTCAAGTTAAACTGTCGGTTTGGATACCTCGTAAACATTTTAAGTCAGTATCTCCAAGCTTTAATATATCAGTTTTAGGGCAATAAGGAACTGGGAAAGCCTACATCAAATAATGTTGAAGGTTCTTGGAGAAAGGAGTTATCATCATTTCACCGGGTAATGTAGTTAATATTTGCTTATTCCAGTCAGATTTTCCTCAAATGTCTTATTCGAAGTTATTCCATACGAAAAACTAAAACTGCATATTTTATTTACATTTGACTTGACAGAGATGAATGGATGGTATCGTGACAACAATGTTTCTAATCAACAGTAACACGGGATAAATGGAATCGCAAAATTAGCCATAAGATACTATAAAATTGTTGCCAAAGAATGCCAAGTTTAAACCAGGCTCGCAGTGTCACAAATTGTCATTTATAAATGGGATGCGGTTATTCAATTTGCGTTCATTTATTTATTTTATTTCATTTGGAGGATATGTATACTCGTCAAATTCCAAGCAACTGCCGGAGATGCCGCGACAGTAACTTTTAGCGAAGTCATCCGCTGAATGTGAATTACAATGTCACAATTTGAGAGAATGAAAATCATTCGCCTTGACTTGGATCCAGGTCAAGACGAATGATATTTTCACTCTGAAATTGTTGCACTGTAATGTATACTCTTTTTTTTGCCTTTACTGGTGAATTGTTTGTTGAATGAATGATGGCAAACAGATTTGAGATTTGAATAAGAATGTCACTTCTTATTGGGCACGATACTCCTTGGATTGCTACAGACCAGAAAATGTTAACATATTAAGACCCATCACTCTGCTAACGCCTCCCACCGAAGGAGTAAGTGGACCATCAGACGTACAATCAGAGGCAGTTACGATCTCATGCTTAAGTTCATCGAGAAAGATAGCTCTGGAATTCAATTTTCGAATATGAACGCTGCTTTCAGTGTACGGGTAATGCGCCCAAGCATGTCATGACCGTGTTGGCCGTCGTCCTAAACTGGAATTAGCAGAAAACACCACAGAACCTGCTGCGCTTCAGGCATCACAAGGTTCCGTCTTTTTTTAAAAAAAAACTCATCTGTTATCTCAGGATCAACACACTCCCCGCGCGCGTGATGTTTGGTACCCTTCGTAGAGCGTTGCGTATGAGGAGAATGAGAGCGCCGGGAATTTTAATGCAGGGAAGATATCTGAAACATGACTTCTCGTCGGATACAGGATTTTTTTTACACTCAATTTTTTTCTGCGAAGGTGCGATCAACAGCCAGCCGTGCGTGATTTCTCCCCGGGAAAGAAACATAAGCCAAGCGCGCTGCCGCCGCTCATTGAAATCTCTTGGGGTGTTTCAAAAATTCATCTCTGCAAATTTTTTGGTATCCCCTACGCCACATTCCACCTCCTGATTCCGATTGAAGTTTGCATGCGACGTTGACGAGTGGCGTATTCGGAAATACGTAAATCATGCGGGCGCACCTGTGTCGGGTACATTAGAGGTGGTTGCCCCGCGGAAGGAAGAAGAAAATGGAAATGTCTCGAGGCGCAGGCTTCGAGAGGTAGGTAAGGAGTGTTGTCGGGGAGTGGAGTTTGGCATACAACCGGATTCAGAGGGGGCTATAACACGCGGAGGTAGAGAGAAGGGTGTACCACAACGGGTGAAAAAGCAATGAGGGTCAGCGTAATGCATCGGGAAGTACGGGGCGAGGTTGGAGGGAAGAGAATATTTCGTCGGCAGATCACAAAGAGTAGGGTAGGTTTTCCACGAAGTTCTAGTGAATCGAACATCGCACCCCATGAATGTTTCGATGGCCTTGGCCAAAGAAGTGACCCGTGATTTTAACATGTGACCCTCCGGTCCTAGACTCAGCATACGGCACCGTCCCAACGCCAATATTTTTGTGTGCACACGTAATGGTGAATGTGGCCAGTGAATTTTGGAGTACTGTTTCTCTCACCTTGCTGGGCCAACAAGATGGGAGCACGCTGGGACAAACCAATCTCATCCCGCCCATCGTCTCGGAAGCCTTCGTATCATTGTAGACATATCCTCCCCGGGTGCCTGAGTACATCCGAGCGTGTGACATCGGTGCGTATTTTGAATCCCGACTTATCCCATCGAGAACGATGGAATCGCGTGAGCACGGTGACCGGATTGACGGGGGCCATTGAGACCGATTTGTGGTTGAGGACTCGCGCAAACTCGTGGTGGTGTGAACGCGATCCGTGAGCGTAATCGATTGAAGGTGGACGATACGCCCGTTCTATCTTCACCGTCATGCCCTTCGCTATTCTCGTCCCGTGTCATGCGAGCGGCGTCAGGGGCGCCTGCCCACGAATAGGGGCATGGCGATGTACAGCGCGAGATTAGACGGAGCGTGACAGCCTCGGATCGCGCATTCGGGACCCGGGGGGGAATGGAGGGAATAACCGCGATCGATTAAAGATCCAACAGTCGCCCGCGTCCAGGGAGATGCGACCGTCGGCCCGAGGGGTAAGAGTGGGGAAGCAGTGGGAATTTCCGAGGAGCACGTTTTTCGTCCTGGCGTCTCTCGATGACATGACACCGGGAAAGAAATCAAGAGAGGAGTGCCTTTGGGAGAAGATGGAGGAGCAGAGGTATGTAGAGGAGGGAAAAAAGAGACTCGAGGGGGAAGAGAGGAGAGGGACGGTGGGGGGATTGGTGGGTGGATGCTGGATCGCACGGGTGGATGGACGCTGGCGCCGTGAAGCGTGAGGTCAGTCGCGGAGCAGCGTGAAAAAGGGGCGACGAGGAGTGGCGGGGGAGAGTGTGGGGGGAAGGAAAGAGATGGGAGGAAGACGGAGAAGGAAAGATTGTTGGGAAGAGTTTGAAGGTGGAGGAAGATAGAAGGGTTGCAAGAGTCATGGTGGCACCAGTGTGGCTGCCTTAGTAATTGAGATGCTGTCACCGTATTTTCAAATACCTCATCATTAAAAGAAAAAAATAATTGATTTTTGTGACCAGTCTTCGATCTAATCTGTTCCCAGTCCATCAGGGGTGTGTTTAGGAAGATCACTCGGTGAGAGATCATTTTTAAAGACTCAATTACCCTCGAGAGTGGGAACAATTTCAATTCCCAGGCCTTGACTTCGGCTTAAATGATTGGAAATCATTTTATGTCACTTAACTGCATCGTTGTAGCTGCATTAACTGCTGCTTAACTGCATTGCTGCTCTCTGCCATCCCATGTTTTCTGTAATTGCACTCCTCGATAAACTGCTGCGATTCACTTAACGAGTTTTTTTTCTTATTAGCATTGTATTCCTTGCTCTTCTCTTTTTTTTTACTAACTCTTGTAAGGAATTCTTCATTAGTCACTCGGGCTGTTCATTTGGGTTTCACATTTTCTTCGCTCCTAATCCTCTTCAACCGTTTTTTGCTGACATGCGCGGCTCACAGACGTGGAAACGATAATGCCAGTGCAGTTTTTATGAAACTTTTCCTGCTGTTTAGACTGGGGTTAATCGCTATTGTTAATTAGATTTTTATCAAAGGGTGGTTTGATAGAAATATTTTTTGTTTAAGTTTCTTTGCCGTCAAAAAAAATGGTTAAAAGTGTTTAGAAGGAGAATATTTACCTAAATACAGGAATTGCACCTGTACGGTCTATATCTGAAATTGCGTCCGATCCATTTTACGCATCCAATTTGTTTTATGCAGGCGTGCGAAACTTAGGAATCTTTCTCGGTGTAGTAAATTTATTATGTGTGTTTCATATTTGAAATCTGCCACACCGCGAGTATTAAAGCTGGAACACTGATCTGGTACTGCGCCAAATTGCTAAACATGTTAAATAGGCTCTATAAACTGCAGGGTGACAAACCTTCCTAATTCAGCGATAGGTTTCATTACTTAGGGAATCTAATTTTTCTTTTGAAGTTTTGCACCTCACCCCCATCAAAGAAATGAGCGCAATCACTCAAAGCTTTATAAAAGCACAGAACATACAATTTAGCTGTTTTAATACTATATTGAGTTTGATGTAGAGTAGATTGCTGGATTGGGTTTTGTTTGAAGTCGAAAAATGTTTGTTTGATAGTTGTGTCCATCCAAAAAACCTACCTTAACCGGTAGATTACCTAATGGGAAGAGTTGACCCCAGCCGTACTATTATGAGAGTACGGCTGGGGTCAACTCTTCCCATTATTTCATACGGCCGTAGTTACCGTTCGCCTCATACAGGTAGATTACCTAATAAGATAATATTGAGGTTAGAATAAAACAGTTTCTGGCGTGACTTGGTGGAAAATCTTCATGTTGAAATTTAAAAATAAACAACTTGGCTTTTCCACATAGAAAATTTTTATTTGCGACCTAGGTTTCGTTATGGTTTAACATCTATGTGGAAAAGCCAAGCTGTTCATGTTTCAATTTGAGTTACTAAGCTTATGTATTTTTATTTTAGTCAATATCCTTGTGAGTGGCGATGAACACGAGTTCTTTCATATCTACGAATTCATCGACCATTTCCGCCTTCAATCGTCAATCTTAAGATTGGGTCGATTGGCCCGAGGTGAGCGGGGTGTTCACCCGGAGATGGTGTTTACAATAGAATGGGGATCGCAAATGCTCTCTCTCTCTCAATCTATCTATCTCCCCCTCCCTCTTATCGTCCGTGATTTTCCGATTGGGTGGAACGCCAAGGAAATTACTTTCCCTTCACAAGGCAGTTAAAAACTTGAAAGTATGACTCAGACTTGAACCCAGGACGTTCCGGAAGCTTCAGCTACCCTACCGCCACCAGAAAGGCCAATGCTTCCTAATTAAGGGTTGAGGTATTCAATAAATTCATGTTTCCGGCGTAATAGAAATGTACACATTTTCCGATACCCCAAGTGAGAAACTCGAATTTATTTTTTTGGACATCGTAAATTGTTGGATTTAAGTATGGGTCTTGAGAGCCAAGTGACATTTTACAGTTTCGAGCTCGTTAGAAATATAAGACGACTTCGTATCGAAATTTTCTCCTGTGCTTTTGGCCGTGTGAGAAAATGAAAAAGAAAATCCCCGTCGTGGTGAAGCTGTGGCCTCATCTTCTCGATTACGAGTCGATCAAAACAAAGAAAAAACGAGAGGCTTATTCAACAAGTGGATTTTCAGGAACCTCTTTAGTGCTCCTGAAGAGGGTGTGGGAAGCGCCTCAGAATAATCAAGTCTGGTCATCCCAGCTGAAGACCCACGCACGAGAAACGCCCACGGAAGATGTGGGGCAGAGTTTGATGTGGGAGGAATGAAGGAAGAGCGAATGTCTAACGGGAGAGCACGATTACTGGAGCCGTTATTCACATGAGAAGCGGCAATGAATCTGAAATGCGAGAAGATCATATCCATTTGATCAATTAGTTTGTTGGAACGAAATGAGCAAATAGGAAGTGTATTAGGAGAACAATTGTGCTGTACGAGAGATAGTTACCGGGAGAGAATTATTGACATGAATTCTCCGTAAAAAATGGACGTGAAGAGAAAGCAATTAAATTTGTAGGAGCTCCGATTTGAAGCGTAGCGTTGTATGGTTCCCAAACTTGGTGTTTGAGGAAATAGTTGTGGGTCGGAGAGGGTGTGAGCGTGAAGAAATAATAGAGAATATAATAATATAGGAAAACAAATTGGAGTTTTTGATGTTTGAGGTAGGAAGGGATATATTTGGGGGACATTTGAAGGCGGTGGAAAAAGGTGGAGGAGATGTTGAGAGGTTGTGGGATGGCCATGAACGTGAAGGCAGAGAGAGAAGACTAAAGTGTTAGAGAAGTTTTGAGCCGGATTGATGAGGCCGTGAAGGAAATGATATAAGTCAGAAAGAGTTCATGTTGCGGAGAGGCCATTTAGGATTCCACGGCGATGCTTAATAGTGTCGAGGGATCGTCTGAAACCCACATCTAATCGGTGGACTAGAGAAAATTCAAAAGTCATGCTAAATATTCTGTAAAAATGAGAGCTATCAAAATAAAGCAGCAAAAACAGACAACTTAGAGGTTAACTATGGGAGCGGGTTATGCCTGCCACGGATAAAATATCATACATATATACTGGTCACGCCGCCCATTACCTTTAGGGGTTGACAAAGTCAATAAAGCCACATTTAAAGTTGTTTTAGAAAACTCACTCCTTTTTTTAGCCATTTCTCCCAGGCTTCATGTGCATGTATATTTCGACTCCGTCAAGTTCATACCATGGTTTCATACATGGATCCGTTGTTGACACAACTACGAATAGCGAACGCTTCTTGTTCGCTACAAATAGCGAAACCGTGTATTGCCGGTGCATTCCATACACATTTTCATGACCCACTTATTTTTTGCCCTATCTCACCTATTTTTACAACAGTAATGTGAGTGGGAGTTTATTTTTGTAAACCGCCATTTTTTATTTGCCTGAGACAAGTATCCATTTTTTAACGCATTTATTACGTAAAATAATCGCAAATACAATCACAGTGTCAAATCCCCTCCTTATCAGGGAACATTTCTTGCTATGGCCCGTAAATGTCGATTTCTTCTATGCAATTCTTCTGTGGTAATATTTTCAAAGTAATTCCATTTCCAGAAAAAAATGAAGGAAAAATATTATAAGTTCAACAGACTTGTCTAGTGAAAATTTCGCGTGCTTTTCACCAGGTGGGAGTTTCAGCTTCCGACGTTTTGATGGTCAACTCAGCCATCGTCCTCAGCGCCAACAGTTGATAAGAGTTAGCCATCGAAACGTCGGCAGCTGAAACTACGACCTGGAGAAAAAACCCGCCATGAATTCAACAGAATCGTACGCTGGGGAAACATCCAATCTTTGCAGATGGTCATTCAAATAATTTTTGGTAGATATGAAAGATCCTTTGTGAAAACCGAATTTCTGAAATTCAATTCGCAGTGGAACAGTAATTTACGCCTTTGAAATGATCTTTGGAGACAGGCCTTTCTCGTTTAAATCCATTATCATCGACTAAATTGGAGGTGGGTCAACTTGGCCAACAGAATGTGAAAACTATCTATAAAATACCACTTTTGGCAACTTAATGTCCGTATTTAATGGTAGCCTTGCCTGTGACCTGGCGTTTTAAGGTCGCGTCTAAGTTGACGATATTGGTGCACTCGTGAAGTCAGTCGTCCTTGAAGTCTCAAAATTGACGTAAACCATAGTCATCAACCTTCGAGCTGATGAGTGAAGATGAAATATTTCACGGGCCTTTAGAGTCTAAACCATTAAGCATTCTAGAGAGAGAAAGTGAATTATTTATCCTGTTCTATTGTTTCAAAGAGAAGGGGGCGTGCATAGGGGTCACCGGGATCTGATCCCAGAAATACTTCGTTGCACTCATCTAGATATTTTCGTAATAATTAATGATTTTTCACAGAATTTCAAATGAGCAGTGAAACGCGTTTTGCGACAATTCGAAATCATCCGTTATATTTCTAAGCGGTTTCTATCCCGGTTTATGTAGAAGAGATTTCCTGATAACCCCCCTTCCGCCACCTCTTCCTAATCTACCTGGATTTGTACCCCTTAAACTTGTGCCTGATGGTGCCGATACCCAGTTCAATGCATTGCACTATTTACCTTTACTTATTCGGTTGGTTACTCTTTATCATAATGCAAACATTCCTAGCTACCACGACGTTACTAATCCGGAGACCTTTATTATAATGAACAAAATTACAATTTTGTATCGGGTACTGACCCGGATAGGAGTAATATCGTCCGTATAGGGAAAATCGAGCAATAGAGACATCTACATCTACTCAATACTCCGCAAGCTTCCGCAAAGGCGTGTGGCGGGGGGTGTTAGGGTACCACCCGTATTATTAGGAATAAAAAAACCGCATGCAGAAGCCACAAATGTATAGCCCACAAACCAAATATGGTAAACATTCATGCAAGAACCCTTTCGCCCCAACCCTTTCACACACATGCAAACCCACAAACTACCAACAAACATACACATGCACAATCTTTGAATTTTTAATTTTGTTCCGACTTATAACTTAAACGTTTTTAATATTGCAACCATTTCAGAGAGTAAAAATCATTCGCCTTGATGTTACACTTGTGTTCTTGTCATATATATATTTCACGAATCTGGCGGAATTTCTCTGGACTTTATCTAGTTCTTTTTGCCAGATTTTCTCCCAAGGGTCCCAAATACTTGCGGCATATTCCAAGTGTGGTATAACCAAAGCAAAATAACACCTCTCTTTAACTTTCTCATTACATTCCATTCCACAATACTATTCATATCGCATACGGACTATTACATATATCATACGCCTCACGTGTCCACATATCGGCATGAATGTTATAATTGACTCAAATCGGCTACATTATGTCGTCCACATCGAAATATCGAAAATATTGTCCATACTATATGTCTTTATACTATATACTACATATCGTGCCTCTCAGATGATCTGGTTTTGCAGTATTAGCTGTGTAATGAAGGGAAAGTGAATTGTCCATCGATATCTTGCATTTATCGCCCTTCACAACGGGCTCAACTTCATCAAGGGGAAGAGGTTAGCGTGAGTATCATGTCTATGGCCAATTGTTGTACATAGCTGTGAAGTAGACGAGAAGAGTGGCGTAGTGCCGTTGGGTGTATGTACGCGTATGATCTCGCTTATTAACCACAGTTAGAGAGGAGGTGACCCCCATTCACCATCCCACGCGACTCCTCGCTAGGCAGCCGTGCAGTCGGAACCCTGGCGAAAGGTTCAAGGGAGAGAGAGAAGCACGGAGAAGGTCGCAGGAGGGATGAAAGATCGAGCGATTAAGAGTTTGGGGATAATTGGGAGTGGGGACGGAGGGCAAAGGGACTGGATGAGAATTGCAATATTGTGGGAGGGATTGCGGTTTGGAGATTGAAGGCAGATTCCCTACCCTCGGTATTATTATGCCTCGACGCTCACGAGGCGTTGGGCTTCATTAAGGTGGGCGGGAGGGTTTTCCCAGCCGGGATATTCCTTCCACCCCAACCCCTCATGTGCGCCCCCATGGCTAAAGTGGAGATTTCGTAAGGAATCACAGATGTGCGGACTCCAACCGCTAGATCTATGATATATCTCGAAGATCATTCTCTTGAATAAGTTTGATTGTCAAGGTAGAAGAAGGCCAAAGGGTTGGTAAACAATTGGGTGGCATTGGAAACATTTGCACGCGACCCCAGCCAACCGAGGAAATAGGATATTAGGAATAAACTTGGTGCAGTACTTCTGTACCTACTCCAACATTTTTTCATCACAGATGTCCCTGTGCCATTATGAAGAATGGTTTTTTACGTCCCCAGCCGAGCCTCTTCTTTCCAAAATTCATTAACCCGCCAGTCAAGATTTTAACGACAAAGATTGTAGGAGTCTCAAAATATTCCCTCTACTATCAAAGCACAAATGCCTCGCATGCATCCTAAATATCCAACACTTGACTATTTTTCTCTGTAAAGCACACTCTTCAGGGCATTAGGGATTAACATGTATACTCTTTTCGTTGGCTTCTTTTAAAATTGATTTATTATTGAAAAGGGCCAGGGTAATATTTTCATATTGCTTAAGTTTCAATGTAACTAATGTTTCCGACAGATAATCTATAAAATGCGATCGTGTTGTTTGATTAACCGCTGCTTAGGAATTTTTGTGCTTGGGAAGAAAGAAATGTTCGTAACTTGTGAAATCAATTGCCAAGTAACATTTCATTAATTTATGTCAAAATATAGTCCTAAAATTTTCATGATATTTCCTTCTTCAATTCAAATTAGATTCAATGTAGATTTCCTTCTTCACATTTTTTCCATGAATATTTTTTCATAAAAACAAAATTATTGCATTTCTTAAATATTAGTTTTGAAAAATTGGGGTATTCCTCCATGTTTTAAATGACAAAACATTCGGTAAAAAGTAAAACTATATTTAGAAATCCTTTCATGACATTTTTCAAACGTCTTCAATGATAAATATGATTTAGTTTGAAACAATTTAAAGTTTAATTTTAGTATAGTTTAAGATTAAAGTTAAATTTTAACAATGTAATGTGTGTATCGCTGAGTATTCATCCTTTCTTTACCTTCGCAAACTTGCTGTGAGAAATATTATTAAATCACGGGACTGTTTTCATGTAGACCGTAATGAATCTTGACGTTTATTATTTCGGACAGCATGTCGCATACTGGTGCCCATTATTAGCGGGCATGTTAAAAGCATCGTAAAAAGATACGCAGTTGCCCCGAAAGGTGTGGAGTTTGCTAGAGTTATGATAACCGTCATGGTGGCATTGGCCACATTTATAACTGTGCTCCGAGATTTTAAGGAAGATACAAAGCAGTAAAGAATTACTACACAATTAAAGTATTTATTACAATGGAGAGAACAAATGTATTTACAACAGTAGAGGAAGGCGAGATGTCAAATTTGTAAATAGCTTACTTAATTTGAGTTCCAACGCTGTAAATTCTTGGGGACGTGTAAGTATTAAGGGCTAATTAAATGATAATACGAATAAAGTGCGAAAATGTGTACTGAAGAGGAGATTCGTTTTTAATAATTTGAGACAAAGATAGAGGCCATTTTAGAGTGAAAAAAGTCAACCGTAATCATAAATTTTATTCCAAACACGTAAAAACGTACGCAAATCACTTCATGGGGGGAAATTTGACGAGAAATTGCAAAGAAAGAAAGATAAAAAAATGATGAACAAGCGGAAAATAATGGGAAATACTTTCAGGAGAAATTCCTTGGTGAGTGCAAATGTGGGCAATGTTCACAGTGGACAAATAAATCATTCGCTCCAACCCGGGAAAGTACCTATCATCCCGTTCCGCCCGAACTATTTTTTTCGCAGTGAAAATTTCTCACATTTTTGGGGATCACTTTGAACGGGTCACCTCGCTAAAGTTACTGTTTTGGAATTTCCTGTAGTTTCTTAGAATTTGTCCTTTGTTTGCTTCTTGTATGATAGTTTCGCTTTTTTGAGGAGTTGATACGAAAACATTGAATCGTAAATGCGAGGACGTATGGGAAAAAAAAGTCTGTTGAGAACAAGTGATGAGATACACTCATTTGACGTATTCTGACGGCCTGTCGAAGACAATGAACGAAAGAAATCGCTGGGATCAGAGGAAGGGAGGGAAAGTGATCGTGCAGGAGGACGGAAAGATCAAGATACGATTCACGAATGGAATGCGTTGAGCAGATAGTGGTTTACAGTAAGGAAAAAAAAGATTGAGCTGCGAATAAAACTAGAAAAGATGTACAGCAGACGAATATTTCGGGCTGATAACTTTTGACGAAAAATGCATTATTGTTTTATCCTAGTCTTCATTGCAGAGTGAAGTAAGTGTATTCCGGCATCAAGATGAACTACGCTCGTAGAATCTCTTTTCCTTTCTCTTTGGTAAACGAAGCTGCTCTAATTTGAAAAGCCTTTCTCCCATAAACGGCGAAAACATGTGGGAAATATGTTCTTTTCGTCCACGTCTTGGGTGATATTTTTGCTTAATCGGAATCGGACCGCGCAAATTTCGCGGCCCCATATTCCATTAAGGCACATACGCGTTGCGAATGCCCTCGAACTGAAGATGCCATAATTTCTTCGGCAAATTGGATAAAATTAGAAATTATTTCAATTATGACATGCTCTGTCTCCGGATTCAATATCTGTCCAATTTGATACGTTCATAATTGTTCGTTTTCTTCCATCGAGGGTTCAAATTACCTAAATTTAAAGTCGTTGTTTAAAAACCCTCTCACCTCAAAGAATTTCCAAATTTCACCGGTATGACTGCATGTGGAAGTAATTAATAAAATGATAAAATTGGGACTAAAAACCAGGCCAAAGCAATAATCTGACCGGAGGGTGGTTTTAAGATAAACAATAAAGAAAATTCAAACGAGAAAGCATCTGGGGAATAATGAAAAACTTGCCGTGGCAAAAATCAAGTATGTATTTATAAGTGCAAAGGTTAGCTTAGAGTAGTATTATATAGGAAACAACATTAAGCTTGTCCTGTACTGATTTGCAGTTAATGCCGGGAGATAAGAGGGGTGGAAAGGAGGAGAGATGCCTACACCGGAAATAGCCTACTCCTTACAAAATGCAACTTTTAACGTTTCATCTGAACGCGTACATGTACCAAGGACAGAACTTAATATGATGCTTGGATGTATGTGTGGTTGTATATTATACAACTTGTTTGTATTGCATTCTCCGCGGATGTGACGGTGGGTTACGTGGTAGAAGAGGCTTATATGTACATACCCAATGTGACCCAAAACATAACAAATACTCAAATAAAGTATCAGTTGAATGGGTATTTAATCATTTAGGGGTACGTAATAAGTATAAAACTGGCCTGCTGTCATTCCCACGACACGTAACACTTTGAATGAACCCGTGGCAATATGCACTACATTTCTTAATAAAATTACTCAGTACGCAGGAATAATGTTAAACAAAATAGATATTTTTGGAGCAATCTATTTGGACACAAACGGGTATGGTGGGGGAGGAAAAGAAGGCTGAGTAGCAAGTGGGGAAAGGATAATAGGGCTAGGGAGCCAACTACTCAGAAGAAAGGTTACTAAACATGTGGAGGGGAGTAGCGAAAGCGTAGCCCGCGTGGCTATGCCGTGCTTGAGATACCCTCACTCCATCCCTTTCGGCTCCTCTCGGGAATCCCTCGCTTGGGCCCATAGGCTGAACACACCAGCGCCTGCTGCGTGGTTGCAATATTTTCCACCCGCCACACTCTGAGGCTTCCAAATTCCATCCCTTGAATCATCCTGCAGACCGCATAGGCCGGCCAGAAATTAAAGTTTATGACCTCACTCGCCGAATAACTCCTTCAAAATGTGGTTTGCGAGTTGACATTTTTCACATTCGCGCAGCAAAGGGGTTCAATTCGGCATCCCCTGCGGTGGTGATTTTTTTTCCATGCGGTGAGCGTAATTGACGAGGACTTTGACCCCTTCGCAACTCGTGAGTTAAAAAGAAAATAACTTTTCGTCTTTAAAAGAGCATTAAAACTTTTTCTGCTGTGTTACGAAAATTTCCACCATGTCGTTGAATGCGATTGTCTTTTCTTTTGAGCCAGAATGCCAAATTAAATCTATGTTTTCGAAAAATTGTCAAAATGGAAACATTATTCAAAACTAAACATTGGTGTTTGATAATTTGAAATAATTATTGAAAAAATGTTTTCCGAAACACATTGAAATACTCTTTTAGGCCAATCCGAGTACGTTTTTTGGTTCGCTCTTGAGGGGAAAGGCTTTACGTTATAGACCTATGAGTCAACCATAAGAACTGCGACTGCTTTTGTTACTAGCAAATACTTTGCTAGTTACAAAAGCAGTTGCAGTTCTTATAGTTGGCTACAAAATTGTTTACAGCTTACCAATTATGTATTGCTAAATGATAATGATTTTAATGATGACTTTAGAAAAATTACGACAGTAGCAAGATAAGAGAAAACCATTTACTAATTATTGTTAGGTAATCTACCGGTTAAGGTAGGTTTTTGGATGGACAAAACTGTCAAATAAATATTTTGTAACTCCAAACAAAACCCAATCCAACAACCTACTCTACATCAGGTCCCTCTTCATCTCTGTGTACTTCCTTCCTCCCTTCATCCTATCCAACATCCCTATCCTGTTTCTGCCCTTTCCTCGTTTGCCTGATATACTTGGATTATGTATATTATATATATATTTTTTCTAATATATATATATACACACACAAACATACATAAGTATGTACGGCGCGGAAACGTGGTTGATGAAGCAGGAGGATAGACGTAGATTGGAGGCTTTTGAAATGTGGGTGTGGAGAAGAATGGAGAAGGTGAAATGGACCGAAAGGAAAACAAATGAGGTAGTACTGGAGATGGTGGAAGAGGAGAGGGGTTTGTTGAGAGAAATCCTATGAAGGCAGGAAAAATGGATGAAAGGCGTATTGAGCAGCAGTGGGATGTTGAAGAAGGTAATAGAGGGGAGAATGTTAGGCAAACGAGGAAAGGGCAGGAACAGGATAGGGATGTTGGACGGGATGAAGAGAGGAAAGAAGTGCGCAGAGATGGAGAGGGACCTGATGTAGAGAAGGTTGCTGGATTGGGTTTTGTTTGGAGTCACAAAATATTTATTTGATAGTTGTGTCCATCCAAAAACATACCTTAACCGGTAGATTACCTAATAATAACATCTTATTATGCTACATATCGTTATGAATGTACATATGGACCTTATCGAATGCCAAAAAGGAATAAAACATTGGATGTGGAAGAGATTAAGACGTATTCGAATGTTTAAGGTGGTGATAGCTAGGAGAATATTGGACATGTGAGGGAAGGAAAGGAAGATAAGAGACTTCGTGAGCCGTATGAATAGGACGCATAGTATGAAAAACCGGAGAATGAAGCATATAGGTTGAATAAGTCTTTAGGCCGGAAGTGTTAGGAAGTGAACGAAGATACGGAATGGTTTGCAGGAAGCACCCGCAACCTCCCTCCAATTGCTAGACTACCCATGATAGTGGGATTCACGGAAATTTTAGCCTAAAAACGCTGCCAAAATTTTACTTAGGGCAATCGAAGAAGAAATTAATTTTTTTCCGTTCTACGTGAGTTAAAAGAAATTTTGCGAATAACAATTTAATTTGAATTCAATAGTATCCCTCCAACAATAGCACGACCCTAAAAAGGAAAATCGAAACCAAATGTTTCATTGCATCCGTGTGCGGTCCAGTTAGTTCATTTATGTGACTTGTTGTGAATCAGCTTTAAGACATTTTTGCATCTGCAGAGTGCGTTAAAACAACAAGGTCATATTTTCTATAATTGAAATATGCCGTATATTACTTGCCCTTGGTTAAAATCGACATAGGGATATCCAATTTTGGTCAAAAGCATTAAATAACCTTTTTTCTTCAATACTACTGACTTCTTGGTGAAATAATTTTTTTCCAATGAAAATTGACAAGGTGTATCATGCTATGATCAAGACAAAAGGGAAGAGTATTCCTTTGCGCAAAGAGTAGAATTTCAACCGAGAGTAGTAGGCATGATGGAATACGTTTCACATAAAATTAAACGCGCAGAAGGCTTCATTCGAGGTTAATTGCTAAAACTTAGAATTGAAATTCGAAGTTAAGTGAGGTAATCTGCCATAACAAATATCCCAACATAAGGGTGTAAAGGTGTCAACCAACTCCACTTCAACCCCCATGCCTAGAGATCACATTCTAATCGCTCCCTCTACATCATTCCGTTTCATTCTCACTCCCGATCCTCTTCATTTCTCTCAAAATGAAACTTATCTGACATATCAATGGTGGGGTAGCGCGATAACCCATTTTGTTACAATTCCACAATCCCGAATGACCCTGATCCGTTGCGTCATGTTCATATTTTCCAATAAACTGCATAAAAAATCTTTGAAGTCTGGTCTACTTCCTGGACGCATGCTTTATTTTTTTAAAGAGAGATTTCTCCGTTCCTTTCGCAGGCGCTGCACCCACAGCAGATGGGCGCCCCATGCGGTGCACCCCTGGGCTACCCCGCGTCCCCTTGGGTGCTGTGGGACGCTGGTCAACTCATGGAGGCCGCTGCTCGGAAGCGTAAGAAGAAGAGGCGACTGTACGCCGCATGCCTGCTCGCGGGGGTCGCCGTGGTGGTGCTCGCCGTCGCCGGAGTCGCCGGATTGGCCGTCTACCTCGGAGGTGAGTACTTACGTCCGGCGTCTACTGACCGCGTGAAACTTTCCGCCATGAATATCCCCAGTTTGAAACACACCAAAAGAGGCTCATGACCTGGGTCATCGTTTGCGACTTGTAGAAATTCCCCTGCAACTGCAGCACGAAAATTTTGACGTTGATGAGATAAAAGAGAATGCGACGAGGCAGCTGATGACCATTCCGAAAAAGGACTGAACCGATTGTTGTTGAAAGTGGAAGAGACGCTGGGATAAGTGTTTGAGGTCACAAGGGGAGTAATTGTAAGATTTCCCGCCACCTTTCGCGTGCTGCCTGGCTTCCTATTCTGTAGTAACTCCAAGAGATGTGTAGTACCGTCAAAGACACTAGAAACAACCTGGACTTTGTAGTGAGAGAGTATGAACTCCGCGATGTAGGCTATCCTTTTTTACCGTGAAAATGCGTTTAAAACTATGTTCCTACGGTAGGGTTTGTAGATAATGAGGTGGCGTGCGGGAAGTGGAAGAAGGAACATATAAGCAACCCCGTTTTAGCGTTTGAATTGGAAGTACTCCAAAGAATAATATTCTCTCTAGTTTAAAATCCAGAGAAACTTGCTAGCGGAAAACGATAAAACGCAATAAACGAAGATCGTAAAAGACCTCTTAAAGTGGATGCTTTGATTATTTTCATTAATATGAATCTGAAACTGTTGTAAACACTAAATTTGCTTACAAGCACTCCGGAATATATTAAGGCACAAGTAAATAACTAAATTCTGCATCTATCCCGGAAGTGTACTTAGTTAAATATAAATATTGTAGTTTACCTCGGATTTCCTATGCGCTTACACATCCAATGCTTAAGTACATTTGGGTTACATTTTTATTGCCGTCAATACTAATTTTTGGACGATGTTTGATTTAGGGATGTGATCGGAAGTTTCGGAATGAAAATTCATTTGACGCTGTAGATTTTGCACTCTCCTCTTCCCCAAGGGAAAGTTGACGGAGGTCGGTTGTCTGGGTTAGACATGGGAATAGCGGAGGTACATTGGCAGGTAAGAAGCGATCGGGTGAGGAGGAGAAAGGATGAGACAAATCACACCTTTCCTTTCCTCATTCTGCGATCCACTCCCCTCCCAAAGAAGGAGATCTCGCCTCATCCCTCCACTCTCTCAATGCCAACCGTCGATTTTCCTACCAGGGTCACCCTCCTCTTTATGGAGACGCAGTTTTTCTCATGACCTCCTCCGTTACTCCTCGGCCAGCTCTCTTCACAGTCCCCTCAATGTATTTGAATTTTGTTACGAACAGAGAAAACAGAAGCATTAACGGAAGTGAGTGAGGTGAATAAAAATGAACTGAAAGGGATTCAATGCTACGGGTAGAAACGTGTTAAAACGAAGGATTAATACGAATAAATGTGCTAACAATAATTAATTCACAGTCATATTTTCGCACAAATGATCTCGATACTCGGTCGCCTCACCAGTCGGCTACTGTGACTAACATTAGTTGCTTATCAGGAAATCAATGCGTACAATATTTGACTGCAGTAGTTGCCGCAGCTAATGGGACAACGCAGTGTGCGAGAGCACGGATTATTCGAATCTCGCATTAGGCAGCAGATGGTTGATGATTTTTAGTGCTGAAGGCATTTGGTATTGCTTTAGACGACAGTCATGTCTTATTAGTTTCTGCATTCAATTCACCGGGAAAGTGCTTCACTGGCTTCATTAATGTGGACGCCAGTAATACATACACATTCTGCATGCTGTTCATTACTAACAATTGGCAAAAGGCTTCTTTTATTTTAATTATTACATTATAACTTTGTCGTTTTTTCATGTATTCACATTTTAAACTTATATTACCAGTTGGTGATGATTGGACGAAAACGACCTCAAATTGGTTTTTTCTTAATTCCCCATCGTGTTGCGAGTACTTTCGTGGAGGCTGAATCAATCTCCACCCGTGAAGTACTAACTGCTTAATTGAGGAAAACGTGAGAAACGTTGCCCATGTTGTTGGCAGCGATGACCATCAGGAGGGTTTTAAAGCGAAACGATCGGGAAGTCTATGGGTGTAATTACTAAGGCGGCAATGTTCCCTCCGATTTGCTAAAGCTTTGACAACCCAAATTATCAATCAATAGTTTCCGCAATGGGTGTTATCAGTGGTAATTCCTTTTCGCGAGACGTGGAGGGAGAAAAGATTGATTGCGTATCCGGTTAAATTATAAACCAGATGTTACCATCGAGCCTCGTGCAGTCATGCATGATTCTGTGCCAACTGCGATTCCAGGGTTAAATATCCGTGACAGAGTTTTCGTTTAAGCAAGTTATTTTTCTTTCCTCTGGCCTTTTTTGCATCGTTTCATGTTTGTTTGGAAAATACCAACAGAAAAGTCTATACTTCCGGGATTTCTGAGAGGAAACTTGTAATAACAACGGCCCACCACTTGGATCCATCGGTTGTAATAAAAACCGACGCATACCTATCTCGTCACTGAATAGGTAACAAGAATGTTGACCGAGACTCGCGAATTATTTTACGCATTATAGTTATACAGGTAATTACTGTGGTGAAGTCAATTTCCGCTGCTAATTCCCTTCCCTGGCACCATAGTGCCAAAATTACGGTGCGAATCTAATTTCCAAAATTTTCCATTAAAGAAAAAAACCTTTTCTTCTCGTGTAAAGTGTGATAGAATACATGATCTGCCATGGACCATAATGAATACTCTTTAAGCTTTCCGAATTAATTTCGTTTCCGTACTATATGATTAGGAAATATTCCTTACGAATGCCTTCATGCAAATGAGGATCTTATTTCATTCAAATGATATGCGTGATTAAGTTCACATTTTTATATTTCAATACTTTTTCGGTGTCCGTGATGAATTTGGTTAAGATGGATCTCCTGGAGGCACATAGATAATTCTCATTTACACATGCCTGTATGTGTTTCATCAAATTTTGAACGCAATATTTAGTCTTCTATTGAGAGCATTTCTACATGAACATTTTCCTTAAAACATTCTGTGCATTAATGGATGAAATCGAGTTTTAACGAGAATGAGGTCTTAACATGAATAATGCCGCGAACATTTTTAATCGGAGTCTCGTTTCTGGCTCCTGAAAGTAGATGTTGAGGCCGCTTGTTGACTTGAAAGACCAAATTAGAGTAATCAATCATGTAATGATAACCTAGCCAATGTAAATGCCATCGAAGCAAAACCAATATAGTACGTATGGGTAGTCCCCTCTATAATTTAAGTCTTGGACAGTATATAGTAAGCTTGAATGTAATCGGTGGCTGCTACGGAGAAGAGAGAATATTTGTCATATTTCCGGAGATGGTTTTGCCATGGCAATTGATTATTGACAGTGACTGTTTAGTCTTACATCTTTGCTATTATTCATTTTATACTTCTTTGAGAGTAACGAAATAAGTGTTTGTAATTTAAATATGGATGTTGAATTAAGTCATCTCTACAAAATGTACGAACAATGAGCATAGCTCTATGCTTATTTTGAAAGCCTTTTATATTCCTCCGGTGATCATAAGCAATGATTCAAGCTCACATTAAAAATATGATAATAACCAGAACAAAAGTCGTGAAATGTTATTTTATTAGAGGATCCGCGACTCCTTGCGATGGCAAAGGAATTGATTTTCAGAACAAGCACTTAAACGTGGCACCTGATTGAATAAAATGTCCTGGTAGCTTAAGAAAATTCATGGAATCAGTTGAATCGTATATGGCCGCATGCATTAGCCCTAAAACAGTAAGCAGGCTTTCATGAGGAGATTATTGTCTTGGATAAATCTTAAATATTCAAGGATTGGAGAGGGTATTTTGTAGACGGTGGCAGGGGTTTCTTGAACAATTGATAAATATTAGTGCGAGAAGCATACAGAGAAAGGACTTCACAGGTGTACCCTGATGTTGGCCATGGCTTTTCATGTGACCACAGATACGGACCTTTTCATGTTTTTTCCCTAGGGAACAAGAAATTCTTTCATAGGAGACGCCCAGGACTGCGGTCTGCCGAACGGTACCTACGATGGTAATTTTGAACTTTTTTGGTTTCCCGCGGCATTATATCATAACGGTTGATGGAGCAATTGCCATTTTCCGTGGAGGGGACTGGCAACACAATTCTTTTGATGGCGGCTTCAAAAGAATACTGAAAAATAGTCGATAACAGTCCATGGAGGCATCGATGTGTATGGCTTCCGTAACTTTAAGCCCTTAATATTTTACTCAGACAAGAACACTTGTCTTACGTTCGTAGTGCGTTATATCATTGTATTACTTCAAAAGCTATTAGCTCTCCTTTCTTTCCATTGCTTATCACTCCTGGTAGGTACCTAGTGCTTTAGAAAATTGAAAGATCAGTAGTATAACTTAGCTTTCTACTGAAATTGCGGTAAGGAAATGCTATCTCTTCAAAAGTTATATAAGGATTCAGACAATTTAACGGGACGTTTTCTGGGTTAAACTTAATTTAAAATGGAGATTGTTTTTAGAATTATAGAAATTGGATAATTAGAAACGTTTTTTTTTCCATCGTCAATTTTCTCTGAAGTAAATTACCTGAGAGGCACGTAGATAGAATGATGTTACTTTCCTTGGGGTTTCATGATCTGTTAGGGAATTTGTTTGTCTGGCTCTGATGTTAGCATAAACCTCGAATTTATAACGAACACTTTTAGAGGAAGTTCTGTGGCCTAAGATCGCTAGGTCTTAAATGTATATCGTAGGAGTTTATTGAAGTATGAAACTAAAAACTGATTACTTCATTGTTTTTGAGTTAATTGCCATTTGGAATCGAGATAGGCAACGGAAAAATATTGATAAAGGTGCACGATGCAAATTAACTCATTACCATATAAAGTATCTTCATCTGAAGACTCCCTCGCAATGATAATGTGATATTCCCCAGGATGTTTCCTGCAGGGAATTAAGACAATTCTTTCATTTAAAATGAATCACGAATCTGAATTTATGGGAGTAGTATTTATTTTTCTGAACTCGTGTAAATACAAGAGTATTATGCAGCCAGCCAAGGGTTATTTCAATCTACTTTTAAAACGTTAGATTATATAACAAATAACTACTAACAATGTTCCCTATTCACCCGTAGCTGTTCTAATGAATAATTAATTTAAAAACCTTCATACTATGCAGGTAAAACGGAAACTTCATAACGGAAACGAGTATATGTTTCGTCTGGGATTGAACCGTTCTTGGATCTTTACATGTGCAGTTCAATCGTACAGTAATAAGAGATTTTAAATGCTCAATGGTCACATCGCAAGAGCATCTAAAGGTGCCATATATTAAGCGTGCAGTAAGTCTTGAATGCAATGTATCACGTTTCCCTGAATCAGTGATGCAGATTACTAAAAATATCTGAAAATGAAATTCGCTCACCAAAAGGCATTTATTAATCTTTTTGGAGGCAATCAGTTTTGTGGGAGTTCATTGCCATGTAACGTTTTAAATATTAATTTAATTTTACCGCGAAATAGCTTAAGTTTCACATTCACATATTTTCTTAAGGTTTGAATTATAAATTTCACAAAACCGAAACGAAGTAATTGTGTGGAAACATCACGTCTGGAAGAAAAAGAAATCTTTTTTTGATTTTTCAGTCAAATTTCATATTGCATTTATCACCGCTACACCGTACAATTATTAAACGCACTTCGAAATGACGCTATAAAAATGAAACAATATATTCTCGGTAAGAATGAACGGACGGACCATTAAACACCACTCTGGGGCTGGAAATAAGGAAGAATGCGATTACTTGATGACCGCGTCACTACACGATGCCAATTTGAAGTAAATTTTTTTAAATACCAAACTGAAAAAAAATCTCAAACGGTTTATTGTGGCCCCTGTAGGATGAAACCATCCAGTGGCTATCAGTTTTTGCTGTCACACCAGAATGAGCGCCGTGTCACACTCACACATACGCACAATCAGCATCAAATCACAATCTAACCACATTGGTCACATCTGATTACAAAAACTCTTCCAAGCCAAGGCGATGTAAGGAGTATACCTGCTGACAGTAAATGTTATCTGTTGTCTTAAAATACATTAATTTCAGTATCCCTCTTGGTATGTGATGCTCGTGGTCCGTTCGTAAATATGAGTCGGACCACGATTGATCGATATCGCATCAGATACAACTCCGCAAGACCTATTAAAAAATTTCATAAAATGTGGAAAACAATTTTCTTTTTGAATATTCTCGACCAACATGTGAGGAAATTGTTTAGAAATTTTCATTTTGTCAAAACAACTTTCAACGAATACGATATGATGCAATAAGTAAAACGATTGTCACGCTTTACTTACAAAATAATTTATAAAATAATCACGTAAGGGATTTTCACTTAATAAATAACATTGGTATTTTTTCATCCAAAAAACATATGATAATACAACCGGTTTCGACGAAAAGGCGACATCATCAGGTATCGTCTGTACGCCGAAACCGGTAGTATTAAAATAAAGTTTTTTCTTGTGCAAAAATTACCAAGCTTATTATTCAATGATCATGAATTTTCGCTAAGTAGAGTCTCAAAACCATCAAATTCATCAAAGGGATTTTTAATTAGCCTCCCTTGAGGTTTGACGAATGTGGGGGCCTCTGGATAAGGTTGTCCTATAAAATTCATTTTAGACAACTTAACGGTCTTGACTACTTGTAAGTTTATTTCTACGAAAAATCCTGGCACTGGATCCTAACTCTCCTTCTTTGCCTCCAGGTTCCCCACCCACCGAGAGCTCCGCCAACTGGGAGTCATTCCGGAGGGCGGGGGAGGCGAGGTACGGCGAGGAACCAACCACGCACCGGGTGCTCGGGAGGCACGGGGTGCTGGTGAGGGCGGACCCACCGACGGAGAGGACGACTCCGCCGGCCCGAAGCCCTTGGTCCATTCGCAGGGAGGAGAGTCTGAGCCGGTGGGAGGGGCGCGGACAGGGCGGGGGCGACGGGGGGACGCCGGGCGCCATCTCACGGGCAGACCGGGTGGAAGAGGCGGCAACGGCGGAGGAGGAGGAGGTGGAGGCGGACGAAGGCTTCGGAGAAGTGGGTGGAGAGGACTATTCCGAGGGCGTCCCGGAAGTGGAGGTGGTCCTGGAGAACGGGGAGGTCGAGCCAGTGGGCGACGGATCAGAGGCGGTGGAGAGTGTCGAGGGCAACCCGGGGCACAGGTCTCCCCACGCCAGGGCTTCGGACGCGGCGAAGGCTGCGACGGCCGCTGGGGGGGGCACCGGGGCGTCGGGGCCCGTCGCGGCCCCTGCGGGCGGGGAGGGGGAGGAGGCGGCGAGGGTGCCCACGACGCTGGTAGAATACGTGACCACGATCAGCGTGGTAGAGTCCCCCGTCAGGTCGGCTGCGGTGGACTCCGGCGTGCTCCGACGGAACGAGAGAAGAAAGGGGGAGGGCGCCAAGTACGCGGGCGCCTCGTCCGGCGGCGGTGGAGGGGAGGATGCGGCGGAGGAGGAGGACGAGAGCGTGGAGGGGGTAGTGGAGGAGGAGGAGAGCAGGAGGGGCGGGGAGGAGAGGCGCTACGAACAGCTTCAGGTGTCGAACAAAGCGGCGTCTGGGGGTGTGCCCGTCTTCAACATCCTCACCAAGATCCTCAACCGAGTGAACGGCAGCAGCGGGATCAAGGAGCTGGAGAATGCGGAGAAGAAGCACGCGGACAACGGCACCATGGGTGAGTTGGTAATGGTGCGGAAAGATGGGCCGGAAATAACATTTTTTACGTGTATCCATGGATTGGGTGCACGAAAGTGGGCTTTCGGATTGAGAATGAAGAGGAAAAAATATTCTTTAAAGTGGTCGGCTCTTGGTTCTCCCTGGGGTTAGCTGATGGCATGTACCCCTTCCAGTTGATATAACTCATGAGAGTTCTATCGGACGGACGCTGGCGCCTTTTTTTCCTTTTGGCTCCCATGAGCCTCCATCCGTTTTCTACATTCCTTCTGTTCATCCTGCATGCTCCATCACCAATGTGAATATTGGTGATCATTTTTCTATAGTAACTGGGTCGTTCCGAAGCTAAGGACATTTTAACACAGGTTAGAACACAGTTATATTAATTACTCTTTCTTATGCATGACTGCTATTTGCAAGGAAGACTGTGAGTGCATTTAGTAGTGCTAGGTACTGCTGAAAAGTGTACCAGAGCTAATTTAGGTGATCTACCGGTTAAGGTAGGTTTTTGGATGGAAACAACTATCAAATAAATATTTTGTAACTCCAAACAAAATCCAATCCAGCAACCTACTCTACATCAGGCCCCTCTTCATCTCTGTGTACGTCTTTCCTCCCTTCATCCCATCCAACATCCCTATCCTGTTCCTGCTCTTTCCTCGTTTTCCTAACATTCTCCGCTATATTACCTTCTTCAACATTCCACTGCCGTTCAATATGCCTTTCATCCATTTTTCCTGCCTTCATAGGATTTCTCTCAACAAACCCCTCTCCTCTCCCACCATCTCCAGTACTTCCTCATTTGTTTTCCTTTCGGTCCATTTCACCTTCTCCATTCTTCTCCACACCCACATTTCAAAAGCTTCCAATCTACCTCTATCCTCTTGCTTCAGCAACCACATTTCTGTGCCGTACATAGCTACGCTCCATATCAAAGTTTTTATGAGTCTTTTCTTAACCTCCCTACTCAACATCCCTGTCATCAACTCCTTCCTCATTGAGAAAGTCTCCTTGCCTAGTGCAATTCTTCTCCTTACATCCCTACTACTTTGATCGTGTTGGTCCAAAACACTTCCGAGATACATAAACTGTTCTACCTGCTCTATTCTTCCCCTCTTATTTTAATGTTTAGCTTAGCCTTTTTCTTTCTGGAAAATCGAATAACCTTTGTTTTATTAATATTGATTCTCATTCCATATTTATTGCACTGAACCTCCAATTCACTCAGCAATGCTTGCAATCCCTTGGCTGACTGAGCAACTAATGCTTGGTCATCAGCAAACCTAACCAATTTTACGAATTCCCCTCCAACTTTCATTCCTACCACCAGTTTTCCCATGCCTCTTTCATCATTTCCTCCACATATACGTTAAACAGCACTGGCAATAATGGGGAACCCTGCCTTACACCTCTTCCTAACACTGCCCATCCAGGCTCTCTGTTCCCCGGATGGGCAGTTTTAGGAAGAGGTGTGTGTAAGGCTAATAATGTCCATCAAAAAGTTTGTCCAATTGACTACTGCTAATGATAATAATTTTTGTTATGTTATAGACAGTGGTGTTCAACATTTGGTATCATGAAAAATTCATCATCAACATCTTCATTTTACTTGATGAACATTACCTATTATTAAAAATTGAAAAACTAATGTTTCAATGTGGATTGGAATCAAATGTTTTCATTCGATGAGAATGTTTTCTTAAAATTGCTTTAATTTACAGATCTAAAAATGCCCAGAACTCTGACTTATCAGAGATTTGTTGAAAAAGAGGTTGATAATATGAATTCATAGGTCCCTCATGGGTTCCAAAAATCACAACTTCACATTTAATTTGACCCCTAAATGATTCCCCCCATTATGGCAAGTAATGGGGGGCAGATAATCTTCATTACATACCTCCTCATCAATTTGCAAATGAACTTAGTCTTAAAATCTGACACTCTCCCACATAACTTTGACAGAATGCACTGCTGGTGAGTTTCGATGTGCAGTTCCAAATGGAGGTATCATGTGTCTCCCGGGTTCATCTCGCTGTGATGGTGCAAGGGACTGCTTCCTCAATGGGGAAGATGAGATTGGATGCACCTGTGCAGACACACTCCGCTCCAGATTTCTGCATAGAAAGCTGTGTGATGGCGTGCCTGATTGTTGGGATTACTCAGATGAAGATCAGTGTGGTGAGTAGTTATATACGTGGAATGAGCCATACATATGTGCCAGGGGACCTAATAAAGCACCTTATTATGCTCATAAGGAACTATAATTTTTCAATTCAGGTCTCCTGAATAACATACGAAAAAGCTCCTTACAAGAAGTTAATGGCTTGTACCTTGCTCGGATAAATTCATGGTATGGATTCAGGACAAGTTGAACATTTTTAGCCATCTCATTCATATTCAAGCAATAAATAACATTAATTTGCCATTGATTAAACATTGTAATAAATTTTAATGCCTTATTTAATTAATTGTGATAATTTTTTTTCAATTTTTTTTCTTCAGTCTTGAGTTCGAATAACCATTATTCTTGGTGTTTTAATTTCAAAATTTAAATAAAAACTCTTGATGCACGTCTGATTCATAAAATTAAAATTACACCACCAGGAATGTAGAATGGGTTTGGGGATTTTGGCAATTTTATGCCTAAAATAGGCAGTTCCACAGGTTGGTAAACAAGTGGAAGGATCTCTAATAGTTTCAGCCTCAACTTTGTGGAAGTTCATTTTAATAAATGAAAGTAGAAAAACTTTGTTACAATCCACCACTTTATTTTCGATACTACTAGTTTCGACGCTACGGCGTCATCCTCAGGTACTCATACTCAGGTACCTGAGGATGACGCCGTAGCGTCGAAACTAGTAGTATCGAAAATAAAGTGGTGGATTGTAACAAAGTTTTTCTACTTTCATTTATTAAGTGGAAGGATGATTATATGCATCTAATGATTGAGCCCAAAGGGTGCAGTAGATCTTCCAATTATTCCATAAGCTAACAAAATCCTCAAAAGGGCCTTTATTATATAGATAGTAGTGAAATGAAATAACCTACATGGGATGAATCTTAAACATAACTGGTAAGCCTTCCTCTTTAATTAAATCAGCATCTTTAAAGAAGCTCTGTAATTGAGATTTGTGTTTTCAATGTTAAATAGAAAGGAAATTAATCTTTTCCCAGTCCTAAATTAAGGAGTGTAAATATGCATGATAGCTTTCAAAAAAGTAGGAAATAAGTATGAGATATTGGAGTAAATAGAAGATAAGCCTTATTGATGAGAAATTAGCCAAAAAGTGAGAGATACTCATACTTGCATTGTTCCACACTTGATGAGTTCACCAATTAATTGCCTTGGTACCTTTTACAGAATGGTGTTCTCCTGGACATTTGGTGTGTGGAGGTGGTGCCAGGAGCTGTGTGGAGCCAGAGCGGATCTGTGATGGAGTGAAAGACTGTCCAGGTGGTGACGATGAATCTCGGTGTATTGCCTTGTCACCAGAGGAGATTCACAAGGAACCAAAGATGATGGGGTCAGATGGAAGGAGGTTCTATCACAGGGGGAGCAATTGGAATGGGACGACACGAGGTTCAGATTATGTGACTGCCTCAATGGTCACCAATGAAGTTCTTCCCTATCGGTCATCAGGTAAGATTCCAAAGCACATTGATTGAGTTAAGAATATGCGTCAACCACTATCAGTTGAAAAACTGATAAGGGTGAGAAAGCAATTGAAGGGAAAATTATTTTTTCACAGGTTACCTACTGGTGAGGAAGAAAGGAGTTTGGGGGAAACTTTGCGTGGATAGTTCTGCAAATGATGGAGTGAAAAATCTTAAGGGCGCCAAGGAGAAAAGTTGGGGTGTGGCAGATATTGGCCATGAAGTATGCAAAGCAATGACTCACAGGTAAAGAGATTAGTAGCTATGCACTTTTACATTCATTTTATTCAACAAGGGAACATAGGACTTTGCTTTGGCTAACATTTTAATATGTGAAATAAAATCAATTTTATTCTGTAATCACTATTTACTGTCTGGATTACTAATGGAAGATATATTTGTATCCACATCTTGATGGGGAAAATGCCTATCCATCCCAGACATAATTTCATTTTCATCAATACAAAAAGTTTTCAATTATTGACTTATGCTCTATATTGTGTAAGTAATACCCATCTATTGTTTCTAATTGTGATGGGCCTAAATATTTTTGATTTATCTTGGTTTTAACAAGCCAAAAAAAATATTTTAATTGCAAACTTATTGCTGGAAATACCAAGATGCCAAAGTGGAGTCACTTAGCAATGTTCACATAAATGTGAGAATTTCTGTGTAAAATTGATCCTCTTGACTGGTATTCAAACCTTTAGCCCTCAACGGTAAAAATGTGTTAAACTCATAATTATATACAATTTATAATGATGTATCTTACACATGCCGTGTGTAATTATTTAGGAGTTTTTAGTACTATTTATTAAGTGTAGTTTAGTTATTTTTATCATAGTCAAGTTTTATACCAGAAATTTTAACTATGGAAATATGACGTTAATTTTGTTGTTTTGTACTTATAATTGGAATTGTAATCTTAACAGAAAAAATAGTATGGTGCAGTGTTCAATGAAAAACATTTTTATCACAGATATCTTTTTAAGTAGCACCTGTGTATGTTGTTAGATTGTTTACATTGAAGTTTTGCAACTAATTTAAAAAACCTGATTTAGCAAGCAGATAACCTTAAAAAAGTATGTGAATATGTACAGATATTGTTAAGAGAAATTCAATGTGTGCATTTATGCTTGGAAATCTGAAAAAAAATATTGTTTCTGGGTCAAACAAGGGTGTCTTATAAATATTTCACTGTTTATTTATTACTTTTTTCCTTTCCTTTTTGAACCTTCTCCATGAAGAGACTTTGAGTTGATAGAACAAGTCACTGACGGTGATCTATTGGAGGGCTCACATGCTGGACCGCCTAAAACTCCTTATTATGAACTTCAATCCAGCTCTAGCCAAAATGATATTTTGGGGTAAGCAAAGTCTACCTGGAAACAGAAGTTTAAGGAAAATTAAAAAAACTACGGTGAAAAGAGTTCTCTAATTTATTGTCTGTCCCTTATTTGAATTGAACAATCAAGCAGTGCTGTAAATTTTTCCTTCATTTTTTTCATCTTCTTTGCCACTTCTAAGATGCTTAAAAGTACATATAAGTAGTATACTTGTAATAGTAGTAAGTAATATACTTGAAGTAAAATGAAATACTTAGTCCCTTTGTAGCTGAATGTCTCCTATAAATATTGGTTGACAACAAGTCTAAAAGTAAAAAAATTACATGATGGCCTCAATAAATATTCATCTAGTAAGGAGCTATACTAAAGTGCTCACCGAGGAATTGAATATTAAGCATCAACCTAAGCCATAAAAATTGGTAAAATCTGATTATAAAAAAATAATTCAGCCTCCACAATGTTGTAGTTAACATAATAAAAATGAATTCAACTGAATTCAGTGCCAATATAGCGTACTCATTGGATTTTAAATAATTTCAGATCAACGCAGAGTTTGCAGAGTACAGAGTGTTCTTCTAAGAAAGTTATGAGAGTAATGTGCCGAGATCTTGAGTGTGGGGTCCGTCCCAAGATTAAGGTTAACCAGTGGTCCAGGTAATGACAGTGCCCTGACACTGAAAATTCATATTACATTTATGTAAAATCATAAATCATTAATTCCTTGCAACTCCTTAAAAACAGAAAATACAACCATATCAGAGAATTGTGGGAATAAGTCCGCATGGTATAATTTTATCTGAGGCTTCTTGAAATCTATGAGAGAAATGAACCAGTGGTGAGCTCAATGTTTCTGCCTCCATCTTCTTAGACGCATGGCTAATGAGAATAAAATAATTTCCTTGCTCACTCACTCCCTCTGTTTTGTAATTTTTCTATTATAGCCATTGAGTGTATGAAGAATTCCTATTCATTCTTTGTGGGCATATCAACAACTTATTACGAAACCCTTCAGGTTATTGATGAGCAAGAGCCATTACAATACTTATCCCACATCGTTCCATACATGACTGATGTTTGATCTACATTCTACATCCATAACAAAACTGATTCATAAAGTTAGAAATCTGAGCAAAAGTGGAAACCTTTGTGCTTTTTGGGCTTTTCCCTCTTCTTTTTCAATGGACTCAGAGGATAGTGGGAGGAGGCAATGCTGCTCCAGGTGCCTGGCCATGGCAGGCAGCACTCTACCGGGAGGGTGAATTCCAATGTGGAGCCACCCTCATCTCTGATCATTGGCTGATCTCTGCAGGTCATTGTTTTTTCCGGTGAGTTAGTAACTGCTGTCACAACATTAAGATGACTTAATTTCTATCTTAAGTATATAAAACCATAAACACAGTAATCAACCCGAAGGTCGGTTTAGTAGGTGATGGTAGAGCTCACCCATGTACCAAGCCCGACGGCGTGTGAATATTCACACATCAGGGTAGGGGGGCCAGTTCCTTTCCCTGTGCCGGTTATGGTTTCCCAGAAAGATCTGGTACCCGAAAAATCAACTAGCTTGGGTGGAGCTGCAGGTGCCCAAAGTGCCTTGCCCGGGGATTGAACCAGGGTCCCTCCGGTCAGTAGTCTAACGCTCTACCCACTAGACCACCGCGACCCCTTAAGTATATATTTAACTAATTTTATTTTATTAGGAAATGAATACATCCATCTTAAGCTGGCCAGATTGGTCAGGTGGGTAAGGAATTTGTATGCTAGTGAAAAAGTTATTTAAGTGGCTCAAGTCTCACATGAATATTGTTTGCCCTGGTGATCTGTTATTTAACATGTCACCTAGGAAATTGATGTTGTTTGGCCATGTGATTTGTCATTTTGAGGATCAGATGTGACCAATGACCTATTACTAAGATCCCATAGGCTTACAGGCCACCAAAAACAGTTACGCATGTTTTAGACATTTTATTTGCATTATAATTTACCTATTCATTAGCACCGAAGCATATTTGTCAACCCCTTTCTTTATATTTTTCAAACAGTGCTCCAGATGACTATTGGGTGGCACGGTTGGGAACACTGCGACGTGGCACAGCCCTACCATCACCACATGAGCAGCGTCGCCCGGTGTCTTCCATCATTCTTCATCCTAGATATGTTGACGAAGGCTTCCTTAATGACATAGCTCTCTTGAGACTGTCCTTGCCTGTTGAAATCACTGACCATGTCCGTCCGATATGTCTTCCACCAAGAGCTGCCCACATACCTATATCCTCCTACCATAATCCAGAGAGAGTCACTAATCCTACAAGTGAAGAAAGGGACCCAGTCCAAATTACCACTGAAGAGGGAATTTCTTACTTGTACGATGAAGCCATTTCTACTTTTCCATCAGTGGTCAACAGTCATGACGGCTCACAAGTGGATTTTACCACTGAAAGTCCTCATTCTCTTCATGATGTGGATGAGTATCCTCCAACAACTGAATATAATGATCAGGGATTCTTACATCTTTCAAGCCATCATGAGATAGAGAGCATGGAGTCAATGCATAGTACCAAGGATGGACTTCCGACTTCGGGATATTCGAATGTTAAAGATGTGGAGTCTACTAATTCTAATAAGTTCAAGTTGCACATTTCACAACCTAATAGAAATGATGGCAAGATTGAACATGAGCCCTCAGAGATGCTAACATTAACACATTTTGGAGATATTGACCATCTGGACAGTGAAAGGTTGTCCAGTTCTGGGAACATCACCTCTATGACAGAATCATACGAGTACGAAATAAATGAAAATGAGACCACACATGATTATATTACAGAGCCAATAACCAATCAAGCAACATCATTAATATCACAATACATTGGAACACAGTCTGTGACTGAGGAGATTGATTTAAAAGACTTAATCAGAGAGGTGTCAAGCCTATTCCTGTCAACAAATTCAAGGCCATTGCAAAACAGCGCAGCTCCTAACAGTATGAATACCATCCACATATCAGATATCAAAGTGAAAAATGGAATAGGTGACGCAAACATAGATGAGTCGACAAAAAGTACTTCAATGCATAGCCATCCTGGAATCAGTTACCTAAGTGAAAATATACCAACAAAACCTCTGAACTCCTCAACAAAAATTGTTCCAGTTGATTTAGTCAGTCCCACTAGTAGTGAGACAATAGAAAGCACATCTGGGGATCAGTCATCTGAGTTTCAAGTAAGAAATCTTTCGGACTCAGAGCAAATCAAAAACAGATATTTCATAGGGCATCCAACATCGCATAAAGAGTTGGAAAGCAATGATTCAACCACTCCTACTATCTTGAAATTGGAGCAGGCACATGACAAATATTCAAATCATATTAAAAATCCCCATGAAACACCCAATATATTGTTTTTAAGTGATAAATTTGTTGAGAACAAGCATGCAAATAGAACTGCTTCAACAGTTTCTCCTGATGATGGAGGAGAGGGTTCTCAGGTTGGGAAACAATCATCAGTGAGACCAGCCACAGCTGCCATCATTGAAGAAATGGCAAAGAGCATTGTAGAGGCCATTGGAGATGAAGGAAGAGAGAGAAAAACTAGGAATGTGGTTCGAAGTAGGCAAGGAGATGATGGAGGTGATGATGGTATTAGAAATGGAAGACTGTGCACTGTTGTTGGTTGGGGTCAGCTCTTTGAAGTGGGCAAAATATTTCGTAAGTATTGGCCCTTATTTCTGAGAAAATTGACTCTTTCTTAATTTACTTAAAAGTGACTTCAGCATGTTCTTTAAGGACTGCTTTTCTTTAAAATACCTTCCCTTTTGCCTGTTAAGCATTTCTTTGTGTATTTCACATTAAAATATTGAATATATTTTTAATGAGGGTAACCACTTTCATGTTACATTAAAGTAAGGTCAGCATTATCAGGATTAGGCTACAATAAAACTGCACTGAGTAAAATATGTCAACTGGAAAAATAGTATGTCATTTGTTATTTGCAATATATCTCTCTAGCAGCCTGAAGAGCCTGTTGCTCTCACTATTTCAAATTTAGATCATACCTACTAAAACATGAGGAGTTTACCTGATCTAGTATGTTAAATCCTTCTAAAAATATTTTCCCTCTTTTACAGCGGACACACTTCAAGAAGTTGAACTTCCGCTCATCTCAACAGCTGAGTGCCGAAAAAGGACTGTGTTTTTGCCTCTTTATCACTTAACTGATGCCATGTTTTGTGCTGGCTATGATAATGGTGGTAGAGATGCCTGTCTTGGAGATTCAGGAGGACCATTAATGTGTCAGGTAATTCAAAAGCTTTGAATGAGAATCAATAGCCAATGCTTAATTACATGCGAACATATTATAGACACTAGATTATGATACGTTATAAACATTGAAATAATTTCTGTTCATAATCAGTATTAAATCATGTTTTTAGATTAAAATTAATGATGAAAAACAATGGGTGTTTATTTCTTCACCCTGTGAATTCATAAATAGCTCATAGCGACTGAGAAACTTTAATGAATCTGCTGACAATATTACCATTATTTAATTGAGGAAATCATCACTTGTAAACATGGCTACATATTTATTTATTAATCTCATATATGCATAGAAATTTTGATCCCCTTAATACATTGACTTAAAAAAATCCTGATAGATATACATTAAGACTTAACAAATACTTTTAATAGAAAAGTCGTGCTCATAAATCATGGACTCATGCATCATGAAACCATATGATAAGTGTAATTCGCATATCATGGTAAGCGAGCCAATTACCATTCCAGTCCCATCTCGGAAAGACTTAGTAGGTATTCAAAAAAATTATTCAGCTTGGGTGAAGCTGAGGGTTCTCTATTCATCATCCAGAATTGAATCCAGGCCATCTGGCCAGTAGGAGAGCACTCTAACCACTGGACTACTATGTTCATAATGACAATAAATGACTAAAAGAGAATGGTTTGAGGAGTCACTTTGTGGAAGTGATTCATATTAAAATAGAAAATTGTTCTTCCACATATGTTTTATTATGCATGACCTAGGATTCCATTTACAATGATAATTGATGCCTGATGTTGACTTTGTTAGTCGAAACCTAAGTTATGCATAATAAAATATATGTCGAAGAACAAAGTATTTTCTTTTCTGACCAAAAAACCTTTCTTTCCTTTTGGCAACATAGGAACCAGATGGACACTGGTCTTTGTATGGAGTCACGAGCAATGGATATGGCTGTGCAAGAGTAAACCGCCCAGGTGTATACACCAAAGTGTCACACTACATCCCCTGGATGGAAGAGGCCATGGCCAAAGAGGACTCGGCCCTTGAGGAGAAGAGGAAGAGGGATGAGGAGAGGTGGCGGGAGGAAGTGGGAGGAGAGGAGGGGTGGAGGGAAAGGTGGGAGTGGCGAAGGAGGAGACTGGAGGAGCAAGGGATGGGCAAACACCACTGCCCTCACCGCTGCCCCCTTGGAGAGTGCCTGCAGAAGGCCAGAGTGTGCAATGGGGTGGTTGACTGCAGTGATGCTAGTGATGAACAGAACTGCCATGGGGACTTGAGAGTGGGAAGATGAACCTTTTTGCCCCTAGCAGGAGATGATTTCATACCACCCTTGCAAACATGCCAAAAAATATTGTACATAAAATTCTTATTTATCAAGATATTTGGGTTGCCCCATATTGAGCAGCATGCTAACTGCTCCAAACAGTGTAATTTAGTTCACCTGTTATCTTATGCAAGGAAACTAGGCCTGCCAGTATTCATTTAAGATTACTGGCATGTAGGGTGCAAAATATTCGACCAATGATTCATCAAAATATGAAAATTTCAATCACAATCACTTATGAAAAAAGTGCTCAACTTATCGCAACAAGGCCTTGAAAGAAATGCTTGGTTGCACATTGATGGCATTTTTTTAGGTGATTTTTTGTATCAATCCTATAAGGTTCTTGCAATCACAGGGGTAAGTCACCAGGCTTAATTAGAATGACAACCAACTGTGAACAGCTATCATGAATTTTTAGTTCCTGACGACTATGACATAATATTTAAGTAGTTAATGTTATATCATATGTGTAATGCTGAGGAAGAACAGTTGTTCAACAGGGTATTGAAATCTCCAATATGGGAGATAGGGTAATAACAAATTCCTATGAGTGCTTTGAAAATCCATAGGCTTCACTATTTCCATAACATAAAATATGTGCCGTTTGTATAGAAAACTACTTCTGAACTGAAATGGAAAAGTTGAAGAGTGTTGGCACTGGTGGAATCATATGCTGTGAGATTCATTTTTAAAGTAATAGATTTGCTAGTAGGTGCTATCTCTCAAATTGGTTCAACTAAGCTATATTCTAGCTCTGGAATAGCTTCAAATGCTCAATATCATATTTTTAGAAGAGATGAATAATAAACACTAATTTAAAGAGCTTTCCAGATAAAAAAAAATGTCCTGGAGTTTAGTTTCTTATGAAAAAAGAGCAAGAATATTTAATCCTTTTCCAGGCATGAATCCAATTTTGTAATATTTGAAAGTGTTCCTCAAGTGATGAATCCATCAGAATTATCTTAAGTTAAACCAGTCAAGCAATCATGAAAGTATGAGTGTGAGTGAAATTAAATGATTGAGTAACTCTCTTCTCATTAAAACCACTACTTATTACCCACTTTTCATTCATAGTGTGCAATCTATTTTACACTCTTCTACCTCATCTGGTGTTTAAATTTTCATTTTCCATTATTTTATCATATGCACTTTTTCCTATATATTATTGGAATAATATTGTCTATTCATTTAATATGCAATATGACTTTTGATACATGGTATTGATATTAATTAATTCTTTTTTAAAGTTTATTGTCCTCCTTATTTGTTTATGTTTGTTAAAGATGATATTAAAGTTAGTATTTATTTTTTTATGCCAGAGAAGTACTCAAGTTTATACATTTGTATAAATTTTCAATTTATTTAATATTGAATGGCCCTTACATTTTAGTGATTATGACTTCAATCCAGTAATGATATCTGTTTTGGATGAACTTCCTCCATTAGGTAATGAGACATATTTGGATGAATGTTCTCCGAGGTAATTAGAAATTACATAGTCCCTACCTAATTAATGACAAATTTTTCTTAGTGCCCTTTAGTGCATAGTGATCCTAAAGGAACATAAGAATGTCTTGAAAAACCATGCAATAAAGAAAATCATACTAATGTGAGAACCAGGGAGTATCAGGGAACAACAAATTAATTAATGATAAGTATTATTATGTCCTTCCATTATTGCTATGATTAGTTGGTTCATGAAGAGGAATATTGAATTAAAGGGATCATGTGGCTGTTTTACATTTGTGAGAATTGCAGTGTGAAGCAGTTTTGCAGATTCCTGAATGAGGTAATAATATTTGTATTCATTTATGGCATGTTAGTGGAATCAAAAGGGTATCATTGATATATAATTTGTGTATATTTTTAATTTGGAAAGTATGTTCCAACCAAAGGTCCAACAATATATTGAGGCAATTCAATTGGGGATAATAGCGCATCACTCTTGCCAAGCAAACTAAATTTGAAACTCATCAAAACATTACAAAGAAATTACTGCATTATAGTCTTTTGAATGGTTAATTTTTCATTAAATCAGGTTATGCAAATTAACACTACAACATAATAACTCTTGCTAGCATATGCAAATAAAATCATGTTAAGTAGGGACAACCAGTTGGGTATTGAATCAAATGGTGCAATTTAAAAGTCAATAGAAAATTTGAACTTTTAAAATTACGTGGAACCAAAAGAATTATTGGAATGAGTACTAACAACATCCTAGAAAAATACAAGTATGCAACTGTGATAATTTCAATTGTTATGAGGTAGCAATTTCAAACAATATTCATTAATAATTTATTGTTAAAGAGTAAGTAATTCATGTATGTATTGTAGACAATGAACATGGTTTTGTATCTTTTACAAACTGGCTAATGAAATTTTGAACATTGAAATCACTATAGTAGAAAAATAATAACAGTATTTCTGGAGTAAAGAGGAGGTTTCTCTTGGGAACATTTTAGTAAAACCTAGTCAAATTGATTTCAGCGAAATCAAGTGTAAATATAATGTAAATGAATGTGGGGTGCTAACGAAGGGAAAAGGTTTAACCATAATATAATGACCAATTAACCAAGAAATGTGGGTGATGGGGTTGTGGGGAAGGGAGATTCAAGGGGATCATCCTAGGTTTGGAGTTAAATCACTCACCAGGGTACTTGTAAAGTTTGATTTGTTTCCAATCTCATTCTGGAAAAATTAAGGCCAAGTTATCATCATGCATAAAACATATATCCATATTTGCCTCTGGCAGTGAAAAATGTTTAAAGTATCCGATGCATTCTTTTGAAGAGTATCCTAGGTCATTCAAATGAGTTGCAAGTTGCCAAATCAAGTAATGTTCATGAGAGTCTTCCTCGGTCTTCAAAAAATTTCCTATCTGGATTTGGTTCCCTCAATGAAAGGAAAGGGCAAAACTTGTGTGTTTCTTATTTGTTTATATACTCAAATAGCTAGTGTCCCGGTCTATCATTCAAAGTTGTTGAGGGTAGTTGGTAATTTGTAATGAAATCTATCGATTGATATGCATTTTAGGATGCTATCAAATGATAATCTATGACTCACATACTAGTAATTCCTTCCCTTCCATTATGTCATTACCCATTTAATGTACAGTCCAATACTAATGCAAATATGTGAACTGGTGCAGTGTACCTAGTTTACTTCTCCCTCTATTTGCTCCCACTTACCTGGCTGGTTTGCTAAAAAAATTGGCCTACTTCAGTGCGAGTGCTACACTATTTTTGATAACCCATAAGGTCTGTTGATAGAAATATTGTTACTAATTATGATTTAGCTTGATGTATTTTGTGAATACCGAAAACATTTGAACATTAAAATGGTTTGTATGATATTGAATAAAAAGCTGCAAAATAATTAATATTTTTTATATGAATGTTCCCTTACTGTGCACAGTAATATAAGTTGTGGAAGAATGGCGAGTGCAATTGGTGTTCTGTATATTAGTTGGTTCAATATGCTAAAATAATGGATTCAATGAAATAGATTTCATGATTAGCTTCATTGAATTTTGCTCTCTCTTAAATAAAAAAGTAATGGAGAGGTAAGGCCATTTTTCTCAAGTTCTGAAACAGGGTTGCTAATCACTTTTAATGGGTGAGAAACTTTTACCACAACAATGATGGTTTTACATAATAGTTAAAAAGAAGTATCAGGGCTCTATAGCAGAGCCATTTACAGTGTTAGAATATGTATATGTCATATTTTTTTTAAGGTAACCTACCGGATAAGTTAGGTTTTTGGATGGACAAAACTTTCAAATAAATATTTTGTAACTTTAATCAAAACACTCCAGCAACCTACTCTACATCAGGTCCCTCTTCATCTCTGCGTACTTCCTTCCTCACTTCATCCCCTCCAACATCCTTATCCTGCCCTTTCCTTGTTTGCCTAACATTCTCCCCTCTATTACCATCTTCAACAACTGCCGCTCAATATACCTTTCATCCATTTTTCCTGTCTCCATAGGATTTCTCCCAACAAACCCCTCTCCTCACCCACCATGCCTAGTTTTTACGAGTCTTTTGTTAACCTCCCCACTCAACGTCCCCGTCATCAACTCCCTCTTCCTTGAGAAAACCTCCTTGCCTAGCACAATTCTTCTCCTTACATCCCTACTACTTTGACTGTGTTGGTCCAAAACACTTTCAAGATACGTAAACTGTTCTACCTGCTCTATTTTTTCCCCTCCTATTTTAATGTTTAGCTTAGCCTTTTTCTTTCTAGAAAATCGCATAACCTTAGTTTCATTAATGTTGATTTTTATCCCATATCTATCGCACTGAACCTCCAATTCACTCAGCAATGCTTGCAACCCCTTGGCTGACTGACAAACTAAAGCTTGGTCATCAGCAAACCTAACCGATTTTACCAATTCCCCTCCGACTTTGATTCCTACCTCCAGTTCTTCCCATGCCTCTTTAATCATTTCCTCCACATATACGTTGAACAGCAGCAGTGATAATGGGCAACCCTGCCTTACACCTCTTCCTAACATTGCCCATCTGGACTCTCCGTTTCCCATTCACACCTGAGCAGTCTGAGACATGTACAGGTAGTGGATCAGTCTCCTGTCCCTCCAATCTATTCCTATTTTCTGCAATATATGCATTAGTTTTTCCTAATTCACTCTATCAAATGCTTTTTCAAAATCCATGAAACAGGCAAATAAGTCCTGATTGTATTCTATATTCCTCTTGATTAATGATTTCATTACTGCAATGGCATCACACGTACGTCTCCCCTTCCTGATTGCCCAAACTGATCATCTCTAAGTAATCATTTACCTTACTCTCTATGCTTTTGTTGATGATCCTGAGAATAATTTTAGCTGCATGAGATATCAAACTTATTGTTCTGTAGTCCTGACATGATGTAGCCTTTACCTTTTTCGGAAAAGGAACTAACACTGATTTCACAAAATCTTCCGGCCCGATTCCTTCCTCATAGATACTACGAATCAGTCCATATAGAGTCTTCTTTCCACATTTTCATAAACATTTCAACAGTTCCACAGGAATCTTGTCTACCCCCACGGCCTTATTTGTGGTCATCTCCTCTAATGCCCTTTCTATTTCATCGTCGAGTGTGCCTGGACCTAAGCTATCTTCTTCTACGTCATGTTCCTTTTCTATGTCTAATCTTGTCGGCCTAAGTTCTTTACCATACAGTGTTTCTATATATTCCTTCCATCTCTCTTGGATTTTTCCTGGTTCAATTATTATCTTACTCCACTTATCTTTAACTGTTAGTACATATCTTGCCTTCTTACTTCCCGATAATAACTAAACCTTGCTGTAGAGCGCACCAATTTCACCCTTCCTCTGTAAATTTTCCATATCCACACATTGAATTTTCCACCATGCTTCTTTTGCTATATATTTTATAATGGTGGAAAAATTTTGTAATCAAAATAAAACATTAAAAGTACAGAAGTGTAGAATTTATCTAATAATGATACATTTCCTTCTAGGAAAGTGATTTGGCAGGGGAAACGGTAGAATTGAAGGAGACATTTTTTGGAGGTTTATAAAAATGCATTTTTTGTCAGGACGGAAGTGGCTTGATTGAAGAGGATTCTGTCAAAGTGCACTTGGGTGGGGGGCATTGAGAAAGATAGTGTTGCCTTCTGCATGGGGAATAGAGATATAGAGGGAAGTAACGTTGATGGTGGCCATAAGTAATACCAACCTAACCTAGTACCTCCACCTCAAAACTATAATGGAATAACAATCCTTGGGGATTTATACCCTAACTTTAATTTGCCCGATACTATTCTTCAAATGGCATCCGACAATAGCATTGGAAGCTATTCCCTAAAACCACCAGGCGATATCATCGGCAAATGGCATCGGTTGCAACCTATGCCATTCTGATGCCTCGAAAGAATTAGGTAAGAGTGAAGTTAATGCCTTCTGCGCAACGATCCAAGCAGATGAAAGTTAGGCAAAAGAAAATCATACTCTTTCAATGAATGCCATTTGGTTGACATGATAGTTCCCTGTAATTGAAAAACACCAGGCACGGATTATTTATGTTCACTGAATGGTTTTATTATCATATTTGTCAGTTCACTTTTTAAAGTCAAATAACTCATATTTATTTTGTATTCTCACAGTTTTCTGGGAGCGGATGTGGACTCTAATCACAATTTAATACTCATGAAGTGTAGCATCTGATTCAAAAAGATAAGGCAGGGGTGGAGGATAGAAAACGGAATTTAGAAGCATTAACTGGAATGAAAATGAAGGAGTTTCAGCAGGCTGTAGAGAAAATCATGGGTAAGGGAAAAGACTTCAGTACTCTCAATGAAAAATGGAAATATATACACAAAAAAAGGATATTGAAAGCCACAAAGTATGGAACTGTTAATATGAAATGGACAAGGAAATAATGGATCACGGATGAGAAGATTCAAAAGATAGATGAGAGAAGGGAATGGAAGAATGGAAACATAGTTAGGCAGAAGGAAGAACAAAGAGTTAAATAATAAAATGTGACGGGTAACAAATAAAGCAAAAGAAGTGTGGCAGAAGATACAGTGCGAGGATGTGGAGAGTTTGCAGAGGAAAGGTGAAATTGGTGTGTTACACAAGAAGCTTAGAACACTATCAGGAAGTAAGAAGGGAAGATCTCTGTTAAAGGTACGATATAATTCAGGTAAGATAATAGTTGAAACAGAATAGGGCCAAGAGAGACGGAAGGAATATATTGAAGAAATGTATGGTTAATGTATAATAACCTCACTTTGTCACTATAAATTATGATCTATTCGGGATCAAAATAACGTTATCCAACTGCGCTATGATGGAAAATTGTGTGTCAATAGTGGCATGGTGTTTAGTCACCCTCTGACACTGCTTGCAGGGTACCACGTAGACAGAGAGATAGAAAGTCTTATACAAGTCTGTAACAGATTCTTAGTTCCACATTCAATGAGTTTACCCCAAATTGACACAAAGCTAAATTTTTTGCTTGTATCCGAAAACGGCATATTCATCCCCTATCCTCAAAATCTTAAAACCAATTTTCAAGATAAAATCCATTTGCACCAACTACTCTCCTGCTAGCATAGGTTAATTCATTTTTACATAAAATGACACCTGTGAATTTTATTTTTTTAATTCAAAATATTTGTATACATATAGTTCAGATATAACTTTGTTTTCAACTTTCAAAATTCAACTAAAAAACTCAAAGAAAGCGTGATTAAAAGGAAATGGCCATTGTTGATAATGTAGGAGGAGTACATTTATCAGTAGCACTCAGTTTCTACAGCTGTCAAGATATTTTTATCCTCATACTTGGTAATAAGTATCTTAAATGTGTATTTATGTTTTCTAAATTCTTACCATTCAGCTAATGATAACACTGATTTCACATTCTGCTGCTACTATTTTTACAACCTGATAATCTGTTTACTTTTCCCATTTAAATTAGGCTAGAGACTATAGTTGGTTATTACTGATTGACAAAATAAGCATTGAAAGGAACACTTCCAGTAAATCACCTGGAGCATAGAGAAATGATGAAGATGAAGGGGCAATCAGCAAGTTCATAACGGTTTCTACTAAGAAGAGTCGATTAACATACGTGAAATGCTGTTTAAATTAAAGGGCCTTGTTAAATTATAAGACCACTCAAAAATGACAACATTTGACTATACAACCCATATTTCGCCTTCCCAGAAGCGGCTTTAGAAAATGCGGTCAAATAATACTAATAGGGGAAATATATAAACAAATAATATTTCTTTTGTTTCTACATATTCCTTAATTATTATTAGGTAATCTACCGGTTAAGGTAGGTTTTTGGATGGACACAACTATCAAATAAACATTTTGTGACTCCCCACCTAGCAAACTAATCTATATCAGGTCCCTCTTCATCTCGGTGTACTTCTTTCCTCCCTTCATCCCGTCCAACATCCCTATCCTGTTCCTACCCTTACCTCGCTTGCCCAACATTCTCCCCTCTATTACCCTCTTCAACATTCCACTACCGCTCAATACGCCTTTCATCCATTTTTCCTGCCTCCATAGGATTTCTCTCAACAAACCCCTCTCCTCACCCACCATTTCCAGTACTTCCTCATTTGTTTTCCTTTCGGTCCATTTCACCTTCTCCATTCTTCTCCACACCCACATTTCAAAAGCCTCCAATCTACGTCTATCCTCCTGCTTCAGCGACCACGTTTCCGCGCCGAACATAGCTACGCTCCATATCAGAGTTTTTACGAGTCTTGTCTTAACATCCCTACTCAACGTCCCCGTCATCAACTCCCTCCTCCTTGAAAAAGCCTCCTTGCCTAGCGCAATTCTTCTCCTTACGTCCCTACCACTTTGACCGTATTGGTCCAAAACACTTCCGAGATATGTAAACTGCTCTACCTGCTCTATTCTTTCCCCGCCTATTTTAATATTTAGCTTAGCTTTTTTCTTTCTGGAAAATCGCATAACCTTTGTTTTATTAGTATTGATTCTCATCCCATATTTATTGCACTGAACCTCCAATTCACTCAACAATGCTTGCAACCCCTTGGCTGACTGAGCAACTAATGCTTGGTCATCAGCAAACCTAACCGATTTTACGAGTTCCCCTCCGACTTTCATTCCTACCTCCAGTTCTTCCCATGCCTCTTTAATCATTTCCTCTACATATACGTTGAACAGTACCGGTGACAATGGGCAACCCTGCCTTACACCTCTTCCTAACACTGCCCATCCAGACTCTCCGTTCCCCACTCGCACCTGAGCAGTCTGAGACATGTACAGGTTGCGGATCAGTCTCCTGTCCCTCCAATCCATTCCTATTTTCTGCAATACACGCATTAATTTTTCCCAATTCACTCTATCAAACGCTTTTTCGAAATCTACAAAACAGGCAAAAACATCCTGATTGTATTCTATATTCCTCTCGACTAGTGATCTCATTACTGCAATGGCATCACGCGTACCTCTTCCTTTCCTGAACCCAAACTGATCATCCCCTAAGTAATCATTTGCCTTACTCTCTATCCTTTTGTTGATGATCCTGAGAATAACTTTAGCTGCGTGGGATATCAAACTTATTGTTCTGTAATCCTCACATGACGAAGCCTTTGCCTTTTTTGGAATAGGAACTAACACCGATCTCACAAAATCTTCCGGCCAGATTCCTTCCTCATAGATACTACGAATCAGTCCATATATGGCCTTTTTCCCACCTTTCCCTAACCATTTCAACATTTCTACAGGAATACTGTCCACCCCCACAGCCTTATTTGCTTTCATCTCCTTTAATGCCCTTTCTATTTCATCGTCGAGTATGCCTGGACCTAAGCTATCTTCTTCTACGTCATGTTCCTTTTCTATGTCTAACCTTGTCGGCCTAAGTTCTTTACCATACAGTGTTTCTATATATTCCTTCCATCTCTCTTGGATTTTTCCTGGTTCAACTATTATCTTACCCCATTTATCTTTAACTGTTAGCACAGCTCTTGCCTTCTTACTTCCCAATAATAACTTAACCTTACTGTATAGAGCACCAATTTCACCCTTCTTCTGTAAACTTTCCATATCCTCGCATTGCGTTTTCCACCATTCTTCTTTTGCTTTATTTGTGGCCCTTCTCAATTTATTGTTTAACTCTTTGTACTTCATTTTGCCTAACTCTGTGTTTACATTTTTCCATCTTCTTCTCTCATCCATCTTCGCAATCATCTCATCCGTTACCCATGGTTTCCTTATCCTTTTCCCGTTAACGGTTCCTATAGTGTCTTTAGCGGCTTCCAATATCCCTTTCTTGATACATTCCCATTTTTCTTCGATAGCACTCAGTTCTTTACCGTCCTCCATCATTTTCTCTACAGCCTCCTGATACTCCTTCCTCGTTAATTCATTTACTGCTTCTAAATTCCATTTTTTAACCCGCCGCCCTTGCCTTATCTTCTTGAAACGAACATTACATTTCATAACAACTAAATTGTGGTCAGAGTCCGCATCCGCTCCTGGGAAACTGTGCGAATTTATCACACTGTTCCTAAACCTGTGCCTAACCATAATATAATCTAACTGATACCTTTCTGAGTCACCTGGCATTTTCCATGTATACCTACGCCTTTTGTGGTGTCTAAACCATGTGTTAGTGATGACTAACCCCTGTCTCCTGCAGAATTCAATTGCTTTCTCCCCGCGTTCATTCCTCGTGCCTAACCCATAGTCCCCCACCTCACCACCATCTCTTCCTTCGCCTACCGTCGCATTCCAATCCCCCATCACTATCAAATGTTTCCCTGCAGGAACACTCGCGATGATATCCTCTAACTCATCATACATCCTATCGACTTCTTCCTCCTTGTGGTTGCTCGGTGGCATGTATACCTGAATAATGACCAAGTTCGTCGGCTCTGCTTTAATCTCTACGAGTAAAATTCTATCTGTCGCTTGCTCTATGTTGACTACGCTTCTTCCTACCCCTTTATTTAAAATTACGGCAACCCCTCGTTGGCTCTCATCCCCGCCGCTGTATATTACTCTATAATTGTCACTCCAGTAATCCCCGCTATCCTTCCATCTCACCTCGCAGAGGCCTAAAACATCTATGTTACCTCTTTCCATCTCTCGCTTAATATTTTCTAATTTGCCTCTCCTCAACATTGTCCTGACGTTCCAGGTTCCTATTCTAACTACTTTCGCCTTCTTCTGAGTCTTCTGTCCTGCTGAAGTTATTTCTTCCCCGCAAGGGTTTCGTGGGATGACGACCGCGGAAGCCTTGCCTCTCCCGCTGCCGGGCACGACACACGGCCTCTTGGGCCGTGTCCCATAGTTGCCAGGACTCATATTATCTATAGTGCCCATCATAATATTCTTGGGAATCATAATTGAGGTGGTTTCCCGTTGCCTTCCTCAATATTCCTTAAACCAAACAAAATTGAAAATGTGAAATGGCAGTGATATCTACAGTGACTGCGTTCGTTACAATTTCTCCAACAAACCAACTTGTATTTGCAACCCCATTAAGTCCAATAATCGCCAATTTCACCTCGTTAATGGCCGCGTTGGCCAACAAAGGTGAACCGAGCGCGCATGCGTAATTGGTGTTGTCTAATTTGCGTTCACAGCATTGTCGTAGTCGGAGACGAACACGTTCGGGTGATATTTTCCGTAAAAATGAAATGGGCACGGACAAAAACTTATGAGTTGATATCATTATACAAAGCTTGCCCTAGCTTATGGGATACGGGATGCGATGGTTTTAAAGATCCATCACAGAGAAAGGAAGCGCTTCAAGAGATCGCGGACAAATTGCAATGTTCTAGTGATGAAATCGAGAAGAAAATCTCTTCTATCCGAACACAGTTCATCAGAGAGCACGAGATGATCGAGGCGAAAAAACTAATTGGTGGTGGAGACACTTATTCGCCGAAATGGTATGCCTACAAAAGACTTCAATTCCTAATTGGGAAATGTGTTGCACGCACCAGTCGAAAACCGAAAGCGCCGGTGAGTAAATAATTCTTTTAATGTAGACATAAGTACATGGAATCATATCCTTCAAAGACGCATCGATTATAAATAGTAAATTCCCATTCTCTGACTTCAAAGAAATTGGTGTCTCGTTTCCGAACGCCAAGCAAGAAATGTGAATACATGTGACTCTCTCTATTCAAGTGTACATTTTTTTCATTTAATATGCCCGTAGTTAATTTTAGAAGATTTTTTAAATTTCTCCACTACCGAGAACGTACGTACTAATAGTAAATCATTTTAATATCATTATTACCATTTCTGAGCGATCACAGGAATATGCACACTCAATCTCCTTCGATTATTTGAAATTGGTGAATTTTACACTGGCATTAGAGAAAACAATTCAAATTTACACACAATAAGTATATGGGAACGTACGCCCAATCTTTACTTGCCTCCTCAATTTCCTTGATATTCATTCATATTAAATGCAGCCGATATGTCACCCTATTTACTACAGTTACATCCACTGAACAAAAAATTTAATTATTACAGTGCCACTTAATGCACGTAGCTTGATCGCCCGCCAAAGCAAGTTGAGCTTGCCCGAGACTATCTCACCGTTTTGTGGAGTCGCTCTTCAGAACAGGGAAAATGATAAAATTACTATTTTTAATTCAATAGTACTCCCAGAGCCATCGCTAGGGTGTGTGGCAGGAGGTCACCAGACTACTTTTCACCCAAAATACTTTCCCTTCCTAGCGCGGTGGGACATATACTGATACCAAAATGGAAAATAATACACTCAATTAATAACTTAGGCATTACCCTTACCCCAGACCTATCCTGTGTGAGGTACAGCTAAAATACTCGCCGACAACTCGCGGGATTTTCTATTACAGCGCACATTTAACAGTTCGCAGTGAGCAAAGCAGAAGAACCTGTCTGCACACTGGCACAGCAGGATGCGTACTGAACGTAAGGCCATTTAGTCACTAAGATGGTGGCTCTAGCACAACCCACCGCCACACTAGGTTAAAACCTAAGTTACTTTCTTGACAGCTCTCGTTCATGGATTACATCAAGAATGCTGTAACTTACCTCGAAAAGTATCATTCCTAAACGTTATAGAAAGGAAAAAATCAAACTCACTTATCCACCAAATAAGTCATTTGAAAGCAATTAAATAATTAGTGGTTTGTATACAATCCACTATTTAGCAATAGTGCAACATTACCTCTCACCGGAATTCGGGTTTCGGCGAAAATTGATAAAGATTGCACGAGGAAGACATGTACATCGGGCAAATTAAGAAGGGGGTAAAACAGGGAAGGTATCAGGAGTTGAGGGAATAGACATTAAATAGAGTTGAATAGTGGGCTGCAGTAAACCAAACCTAGGATTGAATACTGATGATGATGAAGCATTGCATCCAGAGTATAAACTTAGTTCTTCAAGAAAATGTCCTGGTTGGCCAATTCATAATTTTATGATCCTGAACCTAGCTTCCCCACAACATCTTTGTCAACAGCAAACAAAAGATCTCATTTACAAAATAATTCAATCATAAAAGTGCTTGCCAGTATAAAGAAGCAGTATTGAGAAACTAGTTTGTACAAATACCTGCTCAAGAAGGTGGATAAAAATTTTACTTCTGCCCGCAATTTAATTACTTTCACTTATGCCAATTTAATTCCAAAAAATAGAAATTCTTGGGAATAGGCCATGAAAACATTTTTCAAAGATGGAAAATGATTTTACTCTCGTATGGTGAAAAGCTATGAACCAATGTGTATAATAACATTGAGAAATAATTTTTATTTCAACCTGGCATAATAGTTGAGAGAAATACCATGGAGAGGTGATTCATAGGGGAATCTCTCGTTCGTGGATTAATATTTTAGTCCCATTTCAACAGCACTGATTCTCACTTTTGCCAAAAAATATGATCACATCTTCTTTTCAAAAAGTAGGCTTTTGAAATCAACTCTAATGCTATCTATTGTTCTCTAGAATAGAAAAAAACCTCTTGTTTAAGTAGTTTGTCATAGTAATTGAACACAATCACATGCTTCTCCAGTGAATCTATCCCCAGGTGTTTATTTAAAACAAGTGATAAAAATTATCGAAATCTCTAGTTGAAACAAGAATTTAAAAAAATCAAGCGTCTACGAAATGGATATTAGTTTAATTTGAGTCATAACTAAATAAAAAAAACCCAAATATTTTAAGGTTCCTCACTTGAACATACCTTAATTCTCATTCACAGAAGAATTCCTTTATTCTTCTTTAATCTCAAAAAATCTTGTTTATCATGCATGCATGAATATAACTTGGATATTTTACTGATGTAAAAAAAGATACTTAATTATTTATAATTTATGCCAAAGACAGAAACCAAGCTAGCCCATGTGCCGAATAATTCTTCATATGCAAATGAAATACCTCTACTAACGCATAGAGTGCACCATGCACTGATTCTCTGCTTGAAACAAATATATTACAGCAATGACAGAGACCTTTTAAAAACTCAAAAGAAGCAATGACAATATATATCTGATAAAATTGAAGTGCCATGCTAACAACAATATTATTGAATGAGGAATTAAATTTAATAGACTTAATCCAATTAGATTTTGAAAATTATTATTTAACTTATTCCTTCTCTTTGTACTCTGAGGCACAAACAAATCAAACCGAGGCAATTATAATTTTCAAAGATATAATCAAATTTTACAATATGTCATAATTGTGGAGAAGAATTTGGCCATAAGATTTCCCTAGAGCATTTTGATCCTGTCACAAAAAACGAGTAGAGTGTCAGTATTCAGAGGCCTATGGGATAGCAAGTTTATTTTAAACTTGTTATCAAGTTTAAGTGCAACCAAAGATAGTTCCTAGAATCATCAATAGAAAGTTACCAAATATTGCAAACAACTATCTGGGCGAAGATCAGTTTGGGATTAGAAATGGGAGAGAAATGCATGATAACAATTCAGAGATGAGAACATTGAACATAATCAGGATGTCTTAGGTGCTTTGTAGCTTTTGAGAAGTAATTCAATGGAATGGACAAGTTAATGAAAATATTGCTGAATGTGCATGTAGGATTAGATTGGAGGAACGGCAACTTATTTGAAATTTATGGATCAAAGTGGGTGGCATGATGATAAAATCAGGTAGGTTTGACGATGATAAAGCAATAATGAGTCAGGCAGTTATTGTTGGGCACCTTGAAGAAAAATGTGAGAGGTAGGGTGTGACGATCAATCTCAAGAAAGGAAGGTAATGAGATTCTTGAAAAGTAGACAAGTTAAACATTTAGCTAAGAGGGAATAAACAAGAACAGGTGGAGCAGTGCATGTATTTAGGCAGTATTTTATAGGAAAATGGGATTAACAGTTAGGGTATACAATATTTGTGCTATTGAAAGAAATCTTTATGAGAAGAAAATTGATGGCAAGAAAACTAAATAATGGATGTCAAAATAAAATTAGTGAAGACCTTAATAAGGATCCTAGTGCTTTATGGCAATAGGATCAGTATAGACTACAGGGTTTTGAGAAGTGGATGTGCAGAACGGAGAAAATAAGTTTGACAGGGAGGAAGAGAAAAACACAAATTTGAAGCATGGTGGTCAAAGAGGAAGGCTGGGGGAAATCTGCAATGACAAAAACTGGGCGGAGGAAGTACTAAAATTTGTACAAGGCTGTGAAAGAAGGGAATACATTAAGAAAAAAAGCAGGGAAAAGAGGATTTTGGACAGCATGAGGGTAAGCAGAAGTAATAGAGAAATGAAAACACTAATTATGTAAGGAGAACCAAAGAAATTTCTGGTGAATGTAGAAGATTATTGTTATTAAGAGTAGTCCAAAACCTACCCTTAGTAGATATTATGCCTCGAATCAACATTTTATGACACTTTAGCGATCCAAGTTAATCACAAAATCATCAAATACATCTTTTCATTTTTTAAAACACAGCAGTGAAGAAATTTAGTTGGTAATAAACTCATCAGTTTAATTTTTCACAGCTGCTAAAAAAATCTTGGTTGAATTTAATGTCAACTCTGTTTTCAAAGTATATTTAATCTTGGCAATTTAATGCAATTTCACTGAAAAAATTTCTACCTTTACATCCTTACCTATGTACAGGGTGGTTATCTAAGTTGTCGCCACAACCTGTGTATACCAAATGACATTTTAGTACATATATTATTGCCTCATAATTTGTGGTAAGCTTCACATGAACTGACCCCAAATTATCTAAACAGCACATTTCCTTAAAGGGAGACCCAAACCTAACATCATCTGCAACCCTTGATACTCTATTTTTACTTTTCAGGACAGTTTTCCACTAATCACTGAAAAAAAACATATAAGAGAGAACAAGGACGATGATGCCGAAGAGGGCACTAGTGCAAGTTACATGCCCACGGTAATACCTGAACCCATGAGCTTTTGGCTATCAGAAAAGTATGTGCCCTAACAGGTTTACCAGAGTATCATACCTATTATGATCATTTTACCTTTTAGGTTACCTTGCTACAAACCGATGACACTGTCATGAAGCATACAATGGATGTCCAAAATACCCAAGAGAATGGTGATGAAGAAACTGGAGAAGAGGTAAGGATGGATGAGCTTCCCCCATGGCAATCATCATCCCACAGCCAACAAGAGGGGAGAAGCCATGATAACGTTCATGCCAGGCAGACAGGAGAGGAGTACAAAACAGTCCATCATGCACCAGATTTAATACTCCCATTTGCACACCACTCTGATGAATTTTCAATATTTGGGGAATATGTGGCAACAGCTTTACGCAAATTGAATGGAAAATACCTCCAATGCTATGCGAGGCATGAGATCAGTGATGTTCTATTTCAGGTTGAGGCTCAAGATTACAATTCAGACAATGGCAACAACATGAATAATTTTCACAAAAATACCATTACTTCTCGTAATCCTCAAAAACATCTGGACTTCTCTAACGCCAATACACCAATAAGTAATAGCCAATGATGCTAAGTATTAAAACACCATCATTTCTTTAGCACATTGGCTTGTCATTCCTATGCAATGTTATTAGTATGAACAATCTTGGTAGTTAAAAAAACATCTATGGATGGCTATCCATCCTTGTTACCCCAAATCCTGTACATGCTTAAAAAACATGGCATGCGTGTGACTGGTTGGTGCTAATATAGGTACATTCCAAACAATGTTCTATGTTTTTACTTAATTTGAGTATGTTATTTCCATATGGTTTAATGTTTGAAGAACTGGCACCACAAAGTGGACATATGCAAGTTAATTTTAGTCCTTTTAATTAGATGTGTGTGCTGTACAAAAAATAATAAAGATTTTTTTCTGACCAACTTGAGATGCTAAGAAATCCCTATCACTCAAATGAAGCTCGAATAATTTAATGTGGATAACTTCTTCCAAAAACATGAACCACATTCCATCATTTTCATACAAAACACAGTATATTTTATGTTCATCATTCTCCAGAAATCTCTATAGGGTTATTACATCAGTTTTGTTGGGGAGGCAACCAACAGCTAGGGTTATTTGCACCATTACGGATGGGTGGAAAAGAAAGGGTGGAGAGAAACCCGGCATCGACATTAGCCTACTCTTGTCGAAAGGCACCAATAGGTCCGCAGTTTAACGCCCCATCTGATGGACGTCGTACTCACTCAAAGTGCTCTCCACAAAGCACCTCAAGTAGGGATCGGAATACCACTGAAAAATATTTGTCTCCAGGATTTGAACCTGGGTCTTCGCGGTGGGAAGCCTGTACGTTATCCTCCACACCATCCTGATCCCCCTTTATTGCATCAGAAATTATACAACACACAATCATATTAATTTTACCTTATATTGAAACAAGCAATTTTGTGCTTCTATAAGGAGCACAAAAATTCTATAAAATGGGCATGACTCAAGATAAGAAGAAAAACACCCTTGGCCATTTATTCAGAGAATTACAAAATTGATTTCTACATCAGTGTTAATCCTCAACATATTCTGCATCTAAATTGGTGGTAAAATATTATATAAAGCCTCACCCATTCCAATTACTAGGCCAAGTCATGGGAATGGATGAGGTTTTATGTAGTATGTCCACTAATATATAAGATTATGAAAAGGTTTTCAAATATAAACTTCAGTTAGTGTAGAAATGTATCATTGATAGGAACCTGCAACATTAATCATTTCAGTTTATAAGTTTGTAACCTATTATCTATGATTGTGAAATAGGAGAATTTAAGGAGACTCGTCTCAGAGTACCCTAAATATAGCTAGTTTTCATGCAGCATAATTTCCAATGCTGCCCAAATGCAGGAAAATATTAATAAAAAATAATATACGATTTTAAGGTCTCAGATATATAGAATGGTGAGTGAAAGTCATTCAAACTTCTTGGAAGCAGAATGATGCTAAAGAGTGAGTTTTCTAAATCTTACATCCACATCAGCATCCATGTGGTTCAAGAACAAATTATGAAGATTTAGCATTAATATGAATTTTTTTGTTGAAAGTAGCATTAAACAGTTACCCAAATAATAATAAGATGAAACTCGCAGTCCAAATGAAATATATACACATATTCTTTTTCATATGTAAATGAAAGTTTCATTCTATCGACTATTTGATCAGGATTTAGATCAAATAAAATGAGCATTTGGGAATAAATATTAGCAGACATAATGCAATTCTTTTGCGGTTTTTTGTTTTTTCCATTCAGTGGTGAGTTACAGGGTATTAAAAATGGAAGTAAACAAGAGAAAATTCGGTACATTTTACAGTTTTTCTTTGATGAAAGCAAAAATGCAAGCCAGACCTCTGAAATTGTGAATCTTGTCTATGGTGCCAATACTGTAAGAGCTAATTATGTGCAATTTTGGTTTTGTCGATTCTGTTCTGGCATTTTTGATGTTAAAGATACACTCTGCACAGGCAGGTCCGTCGTCGAAAATGTCGATAAAATCACAGAAATAATTGAAGTTGACCGGCTTGTTAGTAAGTCGTAGCATCGCCCAGGAGCTAAAGATCGACCATAAAAGTTTAAAACCATTTGCGCAAAGCTGGATTCAAAAAGAAGCTCGATATGTGGGTGCCACACCAATTAACACCAAGAAACATCACGAATCGAATTTCCATCTGCAAAGCCTTGGCCATACGGAATGAACTTGACCCATTTCCTAAACGAATGGTGACTGGAGATGAGAAATGGGTCACATACCACAATACTGTGCAAAAACGATCATGGTCAAAGCGTGGTGAAACAGCTCAAACGGTTGCCAAACCAGGACTAACGGCCAGAAAGGTTCTACTGTGTATTTGGTGGGACTTCAAAGGAATCATTTATTATTAGTTGCTTCTGTATGGCCTAACACTAATTTCAGATCTTTACTTCCAACAACTGGCCCGTTTGAAGCTAACGATTGACAAGAAAAGGCCAGCGCTGGCCAATAGAAGAGTAGTTGTGTTTCATCAGGACAACGCAAGACCACACACGTCTGTAGTGACTCACCAGAAACTACAGGAGCTTGGTTGGGAGGTTTTAATGCATCCATCATATTGTCCGGACCTGGCACCAAGCGATTACCACCTTTTTCTTGCATTGCAAAACTTCCCAAGTTATAAGAAATTGTGATCAAGAGAAGATTGCAAAAATAGATTACTATAGTTTTTCACCAATATAGACCAAAACTTCTATTAGAGAGATATTATGAAGCTACCTTTAAAATGGCAACAAGTTATACAACAAAACGGAGCATATTTGACCCAAATTGGACAATCCAAAATATCATAAGGTTTTGAATTCACGCTAAAATAATGGATTTCTTTTTACCCAACCTAATATAACCAATTTTAGTTTTCAACTATTCATACCAGAGAGTACAGATGATTTAATACTACCTATAACTTTCAACTCTTATGGTAATGCAATTATTTATTCACAGAGAGGCAAGTTCTCTGTACTAAACTCCTTCCAAAATGCAAATTCACTTTAGCAGTTTGCTGTCTCTTTTACTTGATAAATTATAAACTGATTCCTTTGCAGTGGTTCATATGATGAAAGGTTAGTTTGTTTTCTTGGGGAGGTGACAAACAGCTAAGATGATTAGTGCCATTAGGAATGGGTGGGAAAGGAAGGGCAGAGAGAAACTCGGTGTCGGCATTAACCTACTCTTGTCGAAGGGTGCCAATTTAACGTCCCATCTGACAGATGTTGTGCTCACTCAAAGTGCTCTCCACAAAGCACCTCAAGTAGGAATTGGGATACCACTGAAAAACAGTTGTTGCCTCCAGGATTTGAACCAGGGCCTTCCTGGTGGGAAGCCTGTATGTTAGCATCTGCACCATCCTGATCCCCCCGTGATGAAAGACTTTTCCACAAAAATAATACAAAGTGTAAGAGTTAACTGTGAAGAGACTGAAAAATGACACAGTGGAATTTATTTGTTATGTTACGAAATAGTGTTTGAGGCAACACTCCAAAATATTTTCATGAAGATGTACTATGCCAAGCAAAACAATTCACAATACTAAACAAGCAAGCAATTCACAGATTCTCCTCATTAAAATTCCAACATTTTTTTTCACTGATGACCCAGTCAGACTTAAAGAAACCTCAAAAGATAAATAATATTCAAATATAATATATAAAAAACAGTAAATTACAGTTCAATATTATTTCAAATAGAAACCTATCATCACCATCCCAGCTACATAGCAGCCACTTTGCTAGACCTAAAATCACCAACACAAGGAAAAATAAAAATTAATATACGAATACCAATCATGAGATTAAGTGAAAGTGTTACTAGTAACAAAAGATTAAAATTAAATTGCTAGTACCAGTTTTCTAACAAGATATGCTATGACTTCAAACTTGGATACAATAAAAAATTATTAAACAAAAACAAGTAGACTTTTTATGATATTAAGTTCATTTTATCATTTAGAGATACCACTAGGCAACAAAAAAACAGAAAACACAAATAACACACATGTATTCCAAATTTTTGGTGGCCAAATCACCTTCCTTTGTGGAAAGAAGGAACTGAGAAGAAGGTTTCAAGAGGAAAGGGGAGGAGGACAAAGATGCTGGATGGAAGGGGAAGGTGGGAAAAGGTTTGGGAGGGGAGGAATTATGATGGGAAGGCTAGGAATCAGAAGATGGAACCATCAAAAAGAGGTTTTGGGTGTGGAGGGGGGAACAAAAATATCTGGAGATTGGGATAATTATTGTCTAATATTGATCCCTAGCTCATTCCAGGTAACGATGAGCCAAATTTATGCCTGTTCCAATGTTTTGACCTTGAGTGGATGGTCGGAGGGGTGCTAGAACCTATTACTATTTAACATTACATTTATTAAAGGGAGTGTTATGTTCGGAGGTATGCTTTGGGATTGGGAGCATTCCAAACGAGGAAGAATTGTTACACTATAGTATATTATGGTGCAAGGTAAACATCTGTATAATTGAAACCAGCAGAAAACTTTTGGGCATCTAAACAAGACAAAATTTGCTAAATAATAATGCTCAGATTAGAAATAAAAATCCACAATGGCATATAATATTTATGGACAAGATTCCTTATAAATGAAATGGAGTAAATGCATGTGAAAAAATGAATGAAAACGGTAATTATCAGAGAAGAGCAAAATGGAACTCTTGCATAGATAGATAGGTAGTCTACATTAAACAATTGTTTTGAATATAAAGAAAAATTGAGAGGAGTTATTTAGAAGGCTATAAAGAACCCAGGTATAACCACTTTTTGTAAGTGAAGAAATGGGAAATTCTAGATGAACAAAGGGTAAATTTTAAGGTTAATCTGAAAAGTTCACATGAAGGTATTTTATAGCTACGGAGAAACTTCCCAAAATAGTTTACTTGGGCACCCATAGCCAATGACAATGAAAGGAAAAATTCTGTTGCCAATAAAATTGTATAGGGTTGAGAATATCATGAATGTCTTGATCTCGCACAAGTCTTAACAGGAAAAAGGACCTCAAAATCCCAACGGAGTATAATGCGCGATAATAATGAATATGGCGAGACAAAATAATAAAAATCATAAATTATATTAAGTAATCTGGAGTAAAGTAGCATTCTAATACTAGGAGAGTAAATATATTTTGTACATACCTAGTTTCAAAGGTGCGAATGTGAATATCACATTCTAACATTATTTGTTATCTCTTGCTGGAGAATAGAGTAAAGCAGTAAGTGTAGCATCCGCTTCAAGAAGAGTCAAGTCTCTTTCAGCACCAAGAAATCGAGTGGATAGCTCGAGTTCTTTCAACCGTAACAAGACTTTTGCTCCTCTGACATAATAACTAAAGAATTAGCAAGAGATATAGGATTGAATATATGTTTTTGAAAGAAAGAATTTTACAAATATGTGACAGGCAAGTCATCCATATTCCACATCTTACCTTCCATTTCTAGTTGGGCGAGAACAAACACAAGGCAATTTCCATCCGAAGTCTATATAAAGATCATCGTCCACAATGTGGTAAATAGTACCTTCAACCAATTTTCCTTCGGGATCACCCAACTATAAAGCAAGGTTATCACTTATTTGGTATCATGAAAAGTACTCAATCTGCAGTAGAATTTCCAATGCTCACAGAAAGCATTTCAAGAAACTCGAAAATAACAACGTAAACCAGCCATACGTAGTCATTTCACTATTAATAGAGAAACGTTACCTAGCTGAAGGCAAAATTTACCCAAGTCGAACTTACGTCAATGAACTTGGAGTTCCTTAAAAGCGTAGCAAAACTTTCCTCTACTTCAGGTGGTGGTGTTTCTTTGGCTGTATACTTCTCAAACGCACGAGCAAATCCTCCACGCTCTTCGGCAACCTTAATTTCTGTCATTTTAACGTCCTCAGGCCCCTTAGATTGTGCACTTTTGTCAACGTCATTCTTGTTTGCATTAATGCAAAATTTCCTGGAAAACGTTAAAGATCCACGGAATCTCCCGATCAAACGCTGATTAGTGTTTTTCCAAACGTGTCGTAACGAGAGCGCCATATTTATTTCTATCGATACCTGATTATTTCAATATCGACTAGCCTACAGCCTCTACGATCAATCGATTCATGCAAGCGTGCAAAGCGCTGACATAAAGCGATTCAACTACTCTTGGCGGCAATTTTAAAATTGCAAATTGGTGTGCAGATATTATTTATTAGATAAACTGCCAGTTAAGGTAGGTTTTTTTTTGGATAGAAACAACTATCAAATAATATTTTGTGACTCCAAAAAAAACATAATCCAGCAACCCTATAATTATTTAAATATTATTCCGCAATTTAATTCATAATTAACTTTAACGAGAAGTTTAGGAAAACTCATTAAAACCAAACACATTATAAGATCACATTCATTAAAGATCGCTAATTGTTGTGATTAACTTGACAGGCTATGGTATATATGAGTCTGTCCGTTCATAAAAATCAGAGCAACAGTGAGTTCATAAAATTTAGAGGAAAAGAGATGCTCATTTGCATGTTTATAGTTCTCTAAGTATATTTATTTGTAAAAAAATGATTATTTTTTGGGTTGATCTTGGAAAAGAACGATGACAATATACTAGACTCATATTCTGATAAAATTAACGAATAGGATTTTCCAAAAGTTTTTTGGACCCTTTGTTACCATAGTGAGAAAGTTGTAAGTAATGTCTGATTGGACTTTAAAATGTGTGCAAAGAATAACCTAGTCGTTTTCTAAATGAAATGTTACGTCCCTTGCTTGATTACCACCCTGGACCTTAAAATTTGACATGGTACTGAATTTCTTATTCCTGATATACACTGTGTACGTGATTTAGCACATTTTACAGTGCACAATGGGCGTCGCATCGAACAGATCTCCTCATACAATGATAGTAAGAAAAAGTATAATTAACTGTTCAATAGCGTAAAGTTTCTGTTATGGTGGCTAAATCTAGCGAGCTAGTTTTTCATCCCACTATTAAGGAAATGTTACTTCTTATATATAAATCTGATGATTCATTCAACTGATGTCTAACTTAATATAGTTTACGACACAAATTTTTAAATCGCATATTTTAGATGTACAACGACTTTTTACATCTAAGATGGTTGAAAAACCATGTAATGCAACTCAACTTTACCAATTTTTCACATTCAGCGGTTATTCATATGGGATATGTCGATAATGCAAGGAGACAGACTACGACTTTATACGAGGGTCATCCGGAAAGTAGTACCCATTCGTGCCGCATGAAGTGCTGACGACGCGAGTAGCCGCTGGACGAGGTCAGATAGCTTCAGTGGCTTGTCTGCCTTCTCTGAGCCAAGTTGCGTGACGCTAGCATTGCCTGTGTTGTTTCTGTGATTGTTTACAATGTTTAAAAAAATTGAGAACGCCGCCAGTTGTGAAGTGAGGGCAGTGATTAAATTCCTCAATGCAAGAAACGCTCGCCCATGTGATATTCATCGCCAATTAAAGGAGGTGTATGGAGACAATGTAATGGACGAGTCGTCTGTTCGGCGGTGGTGTCGCAACTTCAACATGGGGAGGGGGAACACACACGACGATGAGCGTTCGGGGAGACCGTCTGTCATTACAGACCAACTGGTGAGCTCAGTTGACGAATTCGTGAGGAACGATCGGCGCGTCACAATTGATGACATCTGTGAGCATTTTCCCAATGTTTCTCGAACAATTGTTCATGAAATTGTTAAACACCATCTGCATTATGCAAAAATTTGTGCAAGATGGGTCCCTCGCATGAAGAACTTAAAGAAGGAGTGACCCTGTATCTCAATGAGCTGGCGGCGAAGGACTATGCAGCAGGAATACAGAAACTTGTCACACGTTATGACAAATGCCTTAATTTGCTTGGAGATTATGTTGAGAAGTAGTTTAAAGTATCCTCTTTCAAATAAAATTTTTTATGTTTGTTAATATTTACTTTTGTGTCTTTATTTCACGAACGGGTACTACTTTCCGGATGACCCTCGTATTTATGAAATGCTTCTCTTTCCTGAATCTCTACTCCTCATTTCTCTTCTCAGTGATCGAATCTTTAATGCTTGAGTAAATCATCCTAATTATAAATGTTTCTGAACACTTTTTCTTTGTTCCATGTGCGTGTTTGTTCCATGTAGAGCAAACTATGACTGGCTCTGCTTCCTGTTTTGTGATTGTATACTATATCTCTCCAGAGCATATTAACTGTTTGTCATCAAAAATTCCCAATTGGTCGAGGTATTTCGTATAATTTCCATCCAATTAAATTATTTAAAATATGAAGACTTCATTATGATATTTGGATTGGGATCAATGCATCAAATGAATTTGAAAGCAATTGAGAATTTTCCACAGAACAAAGACATTCATGGTCTGCTTCCATTTGGAACGATTTAATAGGAGCTTCAACTTTTATCGATACTATTATTTGATCAAATTTGAAATAGGTCGCATAACAAAATCTTTAAACTTAATGGATGGAAAACCGTAAATATTAAGTTTCGTTGGTGGAACAGTTCCACTTCATCTGACCTAATACTATTTCACTGACACATAAAGTATTTCCACACCATATCAAGCTGTTTCCGAGGAAATTTAAAAGTCCCACTTGTTCTAACGATGAGTAAATTCTTTCCTTTTGGAATAGAATGTACTGCCAGCTTCTCTATCTTGTATATGGGGATTTTATCTTGTGTGCTATGCTTTAAACGAATTACATACAAGTAAAGAAACCATCCTGTTGTTGGTCCTGAACACCGAAACCATCTTGAACAAAACGAAAGAGGAAATAATTTTCAGAAGAGAAGGCATTTTCCGCAGGGACCTTAGGAGGAATAGAAAAATAATATCATGGCTATTTTTTTTAAACCTCTGGAGTTAACTAATTGAATCACAAATTAAACTTAAATGGGTAAGAAATCATTGTCACCGGTGCTGTTCAACGTATATGTGGAGGAAATGATTAAAGAGGCATGGGAAGAACTGGAGGTAGGAATGAAAGTCGGAGGGGAATTCGTAAAATCGGTTAGGTTTGCTGATGACCAAGCATTAGTTGCTCAGTCAGCCAAGGGGTTGCAAGCATTGCTGAGTGAATTGGAGGTTCACTGCGATAAATATGGGATGAGAATCAATATTAATAAAACAAAGGTTATGCGATTTTCCAGGAAGAAAAAGGCTAAGCTAAATATTAAAATAGGCGGTGAAAAAATAGAGCAGGTAGAGCAGTTTACATATCTCGGAAGTGTTTTGGACCAATACGGTCAAAGTAGTAGGGACGTAAGGTAAAGAATTGCGCTAGGCAAGGAGGCTTTCTCAAGGAGGAGGGAGTTGATGACGGGGACGTTGAGTAGGGATGTTAAGACAAGACTCGTAAAAACTCTGATATGGAGCATAGCCATGTACGGCGCGGAAACGTGGTCACTGAAGCAGGAGGATAGACGTAGATTGGAGGCTTTTGAAATGTGGCTGTGGAGAAGAATGGAGAAGGTGAAATGGACCGAAAGGAAAACAAATGAGGAAGTACTAGAGATGGTGGGAGAGGAGAGGGGTTTGTTGAGAGAAATCCTATGGAGGCAGGAAAAATGGATGAAAGGCGTATTGAGCAGTAGTGGAATGTTGAAGAAGGTAATAGAGGGGAGGATGTTGGGCAAGCGAGGGAAGGGCAGGAACAGAATAGGGATGTTGGATGGGATGAAGGGAGGAAAGAAGTACACAGAGATGAAGAGGGACCTGATGTAGATTAGGTTGCTGGATTGGGTTTATTTGATAGTTGTGTCCATCCAAAAACCTACCTTAACCGGTAGATTACCTAATAATAATGGGTAAGAAATCTGAGGTTTATATATTGTTTCACTGAAGCTGTTTCATTAGATTCATCCCGAGTGTTTTGGACTACTTTTACAGCAAGGACTTCAATATTGGAACCCGAGGGACTTGTATGCCTATACGAAGTCCCTGAATGCTATCCAATTTATCCCTCCCGTCTATGACCTGTATATATTTCGTAGGAAGAACTAAATTGTATAGAATACACCCACCAAGGAAAGATCTTGGCGAAACAGGGGTAGCTGCAAAGGTGATGACAATCGATCGGTATGAAAACTCCATGCGTACTCTTTAATCATTATGAGGGGTCATATATTTTTTTTTCACAGTACATTTTGATGCCGTGGTTGACTGCACTTCATTATTTTCATAATGCCAAAAATGACACTGAAACTTTCAATTATCCACAAAATGTTTACGTGAAAAATAATTAATCCACTAAGATTAAATATATGTACGCTGATTTTCACCTGCAACATACCGTAATGACTATTTATTTTGCAATGCAATTGCCCTTGAATGACCAATATTTCAGCTATTTCCTACTCATATCCATGCCAGTATCCCAAGGAGATAATTTTGGGAAACATGAATTGAATTATTAATGAAATAGTTTTAAATCAACCTCGTGGGTAATTCAATAAATAAGTCGCAAACGTCAGCAAGAAAAATGCAGGAACTCTTACGGATATTTCATTGGGAACACCTGGGAAATTCACCGCACTGGTCCGACTTAGCCTTCAGGGATTTTCAGCTGCTTGGGCCCCTTAAAATCATTTGAATGGCCGACATTTTGACAATGATGATACAGTAGGCTGTATAGGTTACTCGTTGGTTGCGATAGCAAAAAAAAAGACTTCATTGCTGCCTGCTATCAAGAACTTATAAAGAGATGGAATGACTGTTTAATGTACGGGGTAAATATGCAGAAAAGCTAAATGAATTTCAAGAACTTTCTTTGATTATTATTGCCTCTGTCCAGTTTTGCGAGTTATTTATTGACTTCCCATCATTAATGTTTACTTATGGAGCCTTTTATACTCCAGAGCTCATAATTATATGCTCCTCATTTACATTAAGCCCTCGTGATTGTGTGTTACTCAAAATTCAGAATATATTCCCAAATATTTAAGGTTACATAATACTATCCATTGCAATGGCGAGTGGCAGGAGTCTTTGGGTTAATACTGTTGTTATATATTCAAATCAAGTGTTCAGTATCCAGTGCTCAGCACCTTGTCCGGAAGATCTCATACCAGAATTTGTAATGTTTATGGGGCACCCTGTGCTCTTAGAAGCAGTTTTTCACGAACAGCATGGTTTTCCACCATATTTTGTTCAATTCTCGATCATTCTTCTAAGGCATTTAGTATCCGTAGATAACTGCCAACCATTTCTAATTCACTCACAATCGAACAAATGTGACTTTAATGTCTCTGTTATTAGTATATACGATACCTACCTTTGGGAATACTTACAGCTCATGCTTACTGCGATGAAGTGCTTCAAATTCTTTCAAGAAGAAAAATTCAATGCACCCGTGATTTTTAGGTCGTCTTAAAGGGTTTAGGAGCCGATGCAGACATTAACGCACCTGCAAAAAATGGTAAATATAGAGAAACAATTTTTTATTCAATTATTCAAATTCACATACAAGAAGTAATACAATAAACTTCGTACGTAATTCATATCACTCTACAGTGCTGGTAATGACGTCATCGCCTTCGACGGCATAGCCTATATGCGTGATAATATTTGGTAAACGAAAACTTTGGCAAGGTGAGCCTTCAAATCATGATTCAATGGGCAAGTAATCTAAGCGGGTGGCTAAAAAACTTGGAAATAGGATGTTTAAAGCATCACGCATATTAATTATCTTTTGCCATAAAATCACGCCCTTTTTGAAGCAGTCAGGCTCGCAACATGAACACTTCTGCTTGGAACAAAGAAAAACAAAGTCTTTTTTTGGAGAAGGGAAATTTTTTTTTATCGACGAGGAGCATGGCCATTATTACCTAAACGTCGAAAAAATAACACCGTCGGAAGTTTTGTCCCAAAAACTTGGGGAATGAAGGGAAAGAAGCACTTTGAAAGTTTTTGACAGTCGTTGCGTAAAAATTGGACAGGAAACACGACGGTCAAAGCATCATAATTTCATTCCCGGTGAAAAAATACTTCCATTAATGTGTTTGGGTTTACATTCCAATTCCTATAAGCACTAAGGGAATGAAAAACGTGCTGCGAGTCGAAGGAAAAATGACCCATATGATTCCTGCTCGATCCCCATAAGGTCACTTCACTTTCAGGCGCCACCGAGTAGCCTAATGGGAATGCGGAATTGGACCAAGTTCCCATCCTTCAGCCTCATTGGCATCTGAAGTGTGACATCCGGAGAGGAAGGCGAAGCCTTCGTTGAAGAGAGGCAGGTGAGATCTAGAGATGAAGAGGAAGGATTCCAAATGCGGGAGAAGAGAGAGATAGTTAGATAGAGAGAGAGAGAGAAAAAGACGGGAGAGCATACAGACGTAGAAATTGAGGAAGAGGGCTAACGGGGGGCGCACTCCAAAACAGAGAGAGACCGACCAATAGGCACCCCCGTGTAAACAAACGTCTACTGAAACGCTAAGTTCGAAACGGAGGTTTTTTTTATTCACCTCGCGAGGAACTAAAAAAAAGTCTTGTTCACAAGTGTCTTCATCAATTAAGAGTTCCTTAGAGGGTGGGGGAGCGAATATAAATTCACCCCCGTCAGGGAAATTGAGTGCGCATTCCGAAACTTTCTTCCTTGTTCCGAAGTAAGGCCATCAACGTTTCCACCCGCTATGCCTAATGTTCTGTGTCCCTCGAGGAGAAAAAAGATACCATTTCACTATTGCACGTCACACAGGCACAATCTTCTCGGATCGAGGAACATTCGACAAAAGTCCTGAGAATCACAGGTCCAATGTCCCGAGACAGCGAAGACAGCGGACTGCTCAAAAACACGTCGCGTCTCGTCGGGTTAAGTCTGTAATGGAATCATTTCGGTAATCATTTAAAATAATAAACTTGAATATCAGTAAGCAACACACGTTGCCACACGACGGAATCCCGAGTATTTCAACGTTCGGTTTCCCTACAATGATCGCCATGGTACCACACTGGCACAGTACCTCCGAAACTTTGGTATAGGCAGGGAATTATCCAGGCATTGTCATTGTTCACCCAGGGTTGGGCATTAGGCCTGAGCTAATAATAATTAATTGACTCGCACTAGCAGGGTCACCGCATCCCTTATGCATGTTAAATCCACCCGTGGGTTTTACTCCACGGGTGAGGCACGGGAAGGATCACAAGTAACGAGAGGAAAACTTTGGTATCGGCAGAGGAGAGGAACGAAACCGCACGGGGGAGAGGGGGTTCCCGCCGTGAGGGGCCGGGGGTCGTCGAGGAGTTAATCTGGGTCCGAGAGAGGCTGACCCCCGCCGCACAGCCGCTCCTCCGCCCTCTCGGACAGCGTCGGCGGGGGCGAGCGGGAGCGCCGGACGCCGATCCCGGCACAGGAGGAGGAGGACGAGGACGATGCGGGCACCGCCACCGAGCAGCCCGAGGACGAGGACGACGGGGTCTGCCGGCTGGGGTGCCGGGGCCGGCGTCATGCCCTCTGGGACACGCTCCGCCCGCCGCTCACGGACACGTCGATCCGGGCCTCGCCGTCCGCCGCGCCCCCGGCCCCGCCGCCCCTCGGCACCGACAGCCGGTGCATTTGGCGGGAGTTGGCCTGGTGGGCGCCGTGGTGGTCCCACTCCTTCCGGCACATTAGGAGGTTCTTGTACGCCTGGCGGTACTCGGAGCTCATCACCACGTAAATGATGGGGTTGATGCATGTCGTGAGGTATATGAAGATGTAACCGAAGATGTTGAGTACCGGGAGGTCGAAATTTCGGAAGGTCTTCGTGATGGTGATCGGGAGGTAGCAGATGACGAACGAGGCAAAGATGACGAGGATCATCTTGAGGAGCCTCCGGTCCTTGGCCGTCATCTTCCCTGGCTGCATCGCCGATGAGGAGGATGCTCCGTCACCGTGTCCACACTCCGAGTCCGCGCCCCTGGACGGACCCCGCCCGAATACGGCTGCCACGTGGGACAGGGCCGAGTTGACGGTCACCGCCGATGGCAGTCGGTCCCTCCGCCGCCTACGGTTGTAAGAGGTGGCGGGGGAGGCGGCCCCCGAGGAGGTGGGAGTGGCCGTGCCGGGCAGGGCGCAGGAGGCCTCCGTATCGTCCGTGGCCAGGTCGTCTTCGGGATGCGCTAGGGCGGTTCTGCCATCGACGGCAGAGAGGGAGCGCTCCTCCTCCGGTGCCTCCCCCTCCTGCTTCCGTCGCCGGAGCGGGTGCGAGGGCGGACGGAGGAAGGCCGGGGACGGAGGACCCTTAGGAGGACGTGGGGCCTCCGGAGTGGTGGGTGACGCGGCTGTCACGCTGCCGTCCGCCGCCGTGTCCGGCCTCCCGCCGTTCTCCATGCGGGCCGACAGCCCCAGGGCGGAGTCCTCACTCGAGTGGGCCTCGACGATCCCCGGCCCTCCTACCCCTGTCGCCTTGCTCTCCTCCCCAGGGGGCAGGGACACCTTGGGGGTGTTCGTGGGGGCCGAGGATCTCTCCCCAGTCCATGCGCCCCTTGGTGTGGGGGCCCCTCGGCCGTTCCGGGCCCTCGACTTGATGGCTGTCTTGCGGACGATGTAGAAGATGCGAGCGTAGCAGACGACGATCGCGATGCAAGGAATGACGAAGGCCACGATGAAGAGGAACTCCTTGGGGGACCGGTCGTGCTCATCCGGGAGGATGGAACAGGAACCGATGTGTGGGTCGATGCCGAACCGTCCCCATTCGCCGAGAAGCGTGGGGATGAGGGCTCCGAAACCACAGATCCACGTGCAGGCAACCATCAGGGCCAGAGGGCGTCTCTTGTACAGCCTTTCAGAAAGTAAGAAAATGGGATTAATAATGTGTGATAGTGGTTCAGTAAGTCAATCATGGCATAAAATCTTTGACAAAATTTATTTTTGTATTGTCCTCTTGTATTATCTGCTCTATAGCTAAATGATGCTCTTCCTTTATTGCCGGAGTGTCCGATTGCCCGGCGAATTTCTAATAGAATCAATGGGAGAAATTTGTTTTAATGCTACCGTGATAACGCACAATAGTGCTGAATGAGATTATATACGATACGAACAGGCATGAGAATATAGTTCTGCTTGAGATACTGATAGGACACTTTTATGCGATATGTAATTTTGAATGGATACATTTTAATGTAATTTCTATTATTTGTACTCTAGAATTATTTTCATCTTTCTAGGATAAACATAGTGTACTATTTATAATCAATCTGATAAATTACTCCTAAATAGAGCCGAGGAATGGACACGCTCCATCATTGGTATCTATGTTCATTCAAAAGGAAGAGGGAGCCCACCCGCGAAGTTTAACATTATGATAAACGTCAAATGACTTAAAATTAAACTTGTGGGAACCTTGACAAACTTTTCCACGAAATGAGCACTTATTTAAGAAAATAATCCATACGCGTGTGCACGCAGGTGGCAAAAATACGAATCTGAGATGTATGGGTACTTCTTGTGGCAAATTTATTTGTCATTTCCGGTCACTTAAATTTTGTGACCCACCTTATCATCAATACGATGCCTATAAAAATAAACCGGGGGAAGGAATGTGAGCCTCACAACGTCGAAGTCGGTGCATCACGCAAGCTCCAGGTCCATATCCAACATGGGCGACGGCCTTCGCTGACATTTACGACGGCCGCCCAGACTTCAATTTATATTAAAGATCTTCTTCGGTGAATAGTGTCACGAGAGGTCTCTCTTCTTCCCCCCTTTTCCCGCGCCCCTCTCTCCCTTTTTGGGTCTTAGCGAAAAAGTTTGTTAGGTCTGGGGTTTGTGATTGAGGTCATATCATAATCGAATGAGTGCGGTACCCTGATGAACGCGTGGGCAAGGGACGCCCTTTCTCATGTTCCCCCTCTTCTCGATAAGGCTGCGACTAGGGCTATGGGACGCTTCGATTTGTCGAGTGGGTATCGATATTAACTTTGACGTGGACCAACCTACATAAAGTAAAACTGAAGTCGACTTATTTGTGGACGATGTCGAAGTTGATATTGAGGATGACATTAATGTGGTCATCGGGGTGGACAGCAGATATTCTGTTACGAAACATTTCATAAGACCTTATTGCATGACTTCGGAGCGAATCATCTACTTATATTTAGGAGATATACGTGAGGTTTGCTACATATTTATGTGTTGTACATAAGGCTCGAGGGATTCCACGTGCGCCAATAATGACTACTAATATCTTCCAACCATGCTAAAGGCAGAGAATGTACTGCATAAATACGCAATATCTTTTAAGGAGTAGGTACTTATCCCCGCCCGATTTCATCCTGTTACAGACATTACGGGAGGAGTTCGGAACCGTAAAATCTTCGAAGTTGCTCGAGGTTAAATTCTTCAGGTTTACATCTGAAGGTAACGCAACGCTGTAACGCAACCTGAGTCGTAACAAAAAAAATCCGCATGGAAAAGCAAAGTGCCTTGTCTCATAATTTCTTCTGTGATGGTTTAACATACCGAATGGACCATAGGAGAGTCTCGACAGATTGAACAGTGTCGACGCGGCACTGGATGTCGTCGGCACTAAATATTTCGTATAACTTTCGGAAATATCCGCACGCTCGATGTTTGCCACCCTGACATCAACATCTAGAAAATGTGTCGACATTGCCCTGCTGTCGTGTCATGTCATCAAAAATCGCACAGCCCTAGCGGTAACTCACTTTGGATAGAGACGTGGGTGTCCGATCATGACGTATCTGTTGATGGTGATGGCGAGCACGGTGAAGAGCGAGACGGCGACGAGGCCGTAGCGCAAGAGCGGGAACAGCACGCACAGCACGGTCCCGTGGCGCCACGCCCTCTGCCAGAAGGTGGACATCGCCAGTGGGAGGTTGAAGCAGCAGAACATGAGGTCCGACACGCTGAGGTTGATGATGAACACGGCCGTGGCGTTTCGCACCTGATAGTGGAAAGAAACAATAGGAGAAGAATTAATTATCAACTGAGATCCGGTACCGAACACGCGTGGAGAGCGTGAATACGCGTACTACTAGCGGCGACAATAACAGTTTGACGAATAAGATCTTTGAATACGGCAGCACAATGATTTTTCATCCGTATGGTACAGTGAAAACTAGTGATTTTAATCATATTCAAATAGTGGCACTTAATAATTTGGCCTTGGGGCACCCCTATTTCTCATATATTTTTGTGCATGCATGTTAGTTTTTTCTCACTATCTTGCAGAAAATATTTTATCCTCAATGTTTTAAGTTAGATCATATTTGTAATTATTCAAGAAAAAACTATTATTAATTATTTCAAATAATTTATAATGCATTTCAAATCATTCATATGATACACATATTATACAAAATGATAAAAAGGCCAGGCAAAATTTCGCAATTTTTGAGATAGTTCGCTTCTTATATTTTTGCCAAAACACATAAGAAGCTTTCTGACGCTACTCATCGCTGTATTTCGCAGCATTCCTTAGGTGTTGTGCACACCCTTTTGAGCTGCAAAATCCCTGTTGAAAACCACACGCACAGATTTTAGATAATTATGGAATGCATGCCCGAATATTACTTTCTCGGAAGGACACACTACGTAAAATGACCTTTGTAGCTCTAAAACATAGGACTCAATTCCCGTGGACACACGAAGCGAAATTTAATGCAGATGGATAGCCTTCCTAATGGGTGCTGATTTGAAATTTATGCTGAAAGCAATAGCACTGACTCATAGCTTTATTAATAACTTGGTACTTATAAAGGGTTACATATCATGAATTAATTTTTCCTTCGGACTTGATAATTATTTAGCTCTACATTTCGTGCCGTTTAAAGTGACTATTCTCTTCATCTCTCTAGATCTACTCTCCACTTCCCTACCACATCACATACAGGAACTTCTCCTGTACTCCTGTACTTCATCATGTGCAGGATTTTCTATCTTTGTTTTCTACATCAGTCTCCATTCAACACTCTAAAAACCATCTGGCTCATCCTCTTCCCTCAAAGAAGATACAGAATCAAACTATGGTTCATTCGGATCAAAGTCCACTTATATTTTCTCTACCTCTTTACTTAAGAGTCCATGCATCGTTCCTTCTTTTACATTAATGATTCTTCCACTGACAGAATTCTTTTTCAACGCCCTCGATATTATCCTCATTTTCGTACAGAAAAATAAACTGCACATTAAACGAACGAGACGCAAACATATCGCAATGATGCACAATATGAATATACTTTTAGGATGATAATATCAAATATAATAGCTCCTGACTTTTCTATTTTATCACATTATAAATCAGCAGATATCGTCGAAGTTATTACTCAAATATTTGAGAGACGAGAGGATCATCTGGAAGTTTTCTAGCGTGTTTTGACTAACTTCGCTAAAACATTTCCCTATAAAAGTTACTTAATGTTAATGAATTCATTAAATGACCAAAATACGAAGTCCAAAGGGTGGAAGATGTATGGGGAATATATATGAAATTTGGTGGTCCAGTAGGCTGGGAATAAATATATATCGTGTGAGGTAACCGTTTCCTAGACCAGACACGTGAATATGTGGAAATGAGCAGTACGAGTACTAGACACGCAGAGAGAAAAAGACACATTTTAGTACCATGCAAGCTACTTCTAGGGTTTGTTGCAGGGGTTGAATACACACCAGACTAATTTTGACCAAAATATGTTTACTCCTACCGCGGTCGAACAAGGTTATTCTGACAACTTATCGTTTGTGGAAAAAATGACACCTTAAATCTATCTGTTCTATACTTAATCTCTCTAATTTTATTGACATGATCTCTCCCACCGTTGTACGAAGGGGGTAATAATACATTCTCAACATCACTGCTAAAGAGACGTCTTACCAATATATGCAAGAGATTTAATCTATAATTTAACCTTTGCTCCGTGAGTTTTTTTTGGAGTCAGTTTTGCTCGTTGAATTTGATTTTGGATGCGCTACTAAGTTCATCATAACACATTTTACAAATATAGCTCCTCTTCGCTAAACGCGATCCAATTCGGCAATCAATCCAACTTTGTCAGGATCCCATAAACTAGCAGCATATTCTAAATGAAGCCTAACCAGCGAAAAATAACACTTATCTTTGACTTTTTCATTCCATTTCCCCAGTACTTTTCAAATAAATTCTAATTTATTATTTGATTTTTAACCTAATAACAGATCAAACTTTACAACTCGCGGAATTTTCTATTGCAGTTGGCATTCTACATTTTAACAGTTCGCAGTGAGCAAAGTAGAAGAACCACACAGGCTCCACACTACTAGAGCAGAATGCGTACTGAGTGTAGGGACGTTTAGACACCAAGATGGTGGCTATAGCCATACACACTGCCACATTAGGCTGAAACGTAAGTTACTTTCTTGATAGACCTCGTATGAACTAAAGAAACCGTGTTTCTACCAGAGATGTCGTTTTGATTGTTTGAAACGTTTTTGTAGCTAAGAAATATCAAGATAACAATAAATTTGAGTGATAAAGGAGTTTTTTGTTGGAAGACTTTCGGATCACGCGGGTGATTTTTATGCATAGAGAAAAACAATGAATATTTTTTCTCTCTAAATATTTTTCGTATTTTGTAACTAGCTGAACCTTACTAAAAGAAATTAAACAAATTGAATACAGATGTAAGTTATTTGAAACGAAAATCTTTTCAATTTCTAGACAAAATATCCAATTGGTTTTTTGATTATCTTAGGCTATCAATCCGAGTATTAGTTGGTAGCAACAATAGTCCATCTTCTTCATCCACGAGCCTCTCTATTCAGCCCCTAACGGAAAGACTTCTTCGTCACTCTCCTCCGTATATTTCATTAAAATTCCTAGCACCATCTTTTCCAATAATCATTCTTCTTCCGCTCTTGGTCCAAGATTAACGTCTGCAGAAAATTGAATGAGAGACGAGTCTTCACTTCGGTGCGGTTTACCTGGTAGTCCAGTTGGTAGAGCGTTGAAATACTGACCAGAGGGTCTGGGTTCAATTTCTGGGGACGCCTCAGGGAACCCTCAGATATACCCCAACCGTATGCTTATCGGGTACCATGTCTTCCTGGGCATAAGGCAAAAGGAAAGGAACTGGCTTCCCTACCCTGATGTATGAATTTCACACGCCGTTGGACTTAGTACTTAGAGAGTTCTATCTACCCTTAATGGCTTAAGTGATTACTATCTTCCTTTTCCCATCTTTGGTGCCACGATAACTACTTAACAACATTCATTAACTGAATTTTTGTGTCCTATAAAGAGATATTTCTTATAAATAATCTTCATGCCCTTGGAAACAGACCAATCTTGTCATTTATCATTTGTTTACCGCGGCGTTACTAGGTTTCATATTTATTCTCAAAATGGGGAATTCTCTAAAACTTAGTTGTGATAACTTTTCGAATTTCATGGCAATTCAGGATATCCGGCCAAATCAATATCGGTTTTCTTTGACAACGCCACGAAATTTTCATGATTCACTCCACGTCGATAGAAGATATATGATAGCATTTCCGAGAGATAAAAAAATACCAAAACACAGTTGAAAAGAATCAAATAGTAAGTTCAATCTTAGGAATAATTTCAAACAATTTCTTCACTTCACTCTTCCGGTTCTTAACAAAACAAAATTCTGCGGACAGATGTATGTAAGGCACGGGATAAAAGGTGAAACCAGCTTCAATATTACATGATTATCACTATTTTTAAAAGAAAAATAGGAAAACTATTATGGTAAAATAATCGAGGTACATTCATTGAAGTTAGGCGGGTAATTATGCGGGAAACGAATAGCCAAAAAGAGCTGAAATATAAGGTGATTTCTTTGAGAATGGCCTGCTTAGATCGTAATATGCAGGTGATACTGTCCATTCGTACTACCTTATTTTTGCAGTCACCGTTTTGTTCACACCGTTCGATGAGGAACCACACATAATATCGTATGTACTATTATGTATATACTTGAATAGCTGTGACGGACTGGCCACCCACTGGACGGGTTGGCCATGAAACTATTAGTATTAGAAGTATACTACCGGTTTAGGATAGGTTTTTGATGGTCTCTGGGACTTCACACTACTGTATTCGTTAACTCTAACTAATATGATACAAAAATATCCTTGGAGCCGATACTACAGACAACAAAGACTCATTATTTAGCTATGATAAATAAAACTATTATCAACACTAAACATTCCAGTAAGGGACTGAAAAAAAACAACGAAATTATTTCAGCCACAAATTAAAGCGATTTTGTAATCAGAGTTAAAATTCAATTACGCGCTTAGTCCTGCTTATGGGTCACTGATATAGAAGGACTAAGTGTGTGTAATTACAATGGTAATAATTTCATTTCAATATGTTATGTACATTCCGTAAAGTTACGCTGGAGATAACAAATTTTAGAAGGACTAATTTTATGAATCATTTCAATGCATACTTTTATCGCATGTAACAAAGATTTGAGCAACATTTTCCTCTCACGCTTGTTGCCTACGTTTTTGAAGTGTTTTCGTCCACTCCGCGAGATTTACGACGCTCATGCCGTCTGCCTCGAGGCCGGCGGGGTAACGCCCTTGCCCGATAACCCTGAATAGAGGGATTGAATCCTGACCGGCACGATTTTTCCATGCATGGAAATGGGTATGAGTTTGAAAAAATGAACCTACGAATATTTTGCTATGCTGAGATAACCGGCGTAACAGCATAATTTCTAATTTTCAAAGGAATATTTGAAAAGGGATTGAGTTTGAAAAGACATATTCATTTTAGAGAAATGTAGGAACGTGATAGAGCCAATATTAGGTGTGGTGTGGTCTTCATGTGGTGAAAAGAAAATCGTTGATTTAGTGACTCACCAACGTAAGAAATGCTATGCAATAACTGTTTTGGAATGATGTTAACTAACAAAATAATTTTAAAAAATGAACAATTACAAATATTAATTATTATGATCAGTTATTTAAAAATAAATATATTGATATTAAAATAATGTATATCAAGACAAATTAATAAATATTAAATTTATTGTAAATTAAATAAATAAAAATACATCGAAAATAAATTGTACGTTAGTTATACTCATATCACTCATTAGTTAAGACAGCCATATAGAAATAGAAGCGTTTATATTTTCTTAAGAAAATGTGTATTTAAAAAATTGATCCAGGGCAGGCGTACAGTTGGGTTCCCGCTATAGATAATTTTATTTATCTTTGGAAGATTTACATATGAACGACAAAAGAGTTCTTGAAAATTCACTTTTTGAATGCCTAAATTTATGGAATAGGAAATATGCACAAACGTACATTAACGTAATTGTACATTTTGCCTCAGAATAATACAAGAACAAAAAAGTTAAAAATTATATTATCAACGGATTTTCCGTATTAAGTTCATGAATAAAATGAACACAAAACATTTAAGAAAGTTTAACACTGCCTACGACCTCATCGTATAAATTTCCTTCACTGGCGGTCCCACAATAACAAATGGGAGAAAAAGAATTTCTAAAATTTAGCGAGAGAGGATGTCGGAGCACTGCCTCCCTTGGCAATAATAACGTCGCATGGATCTTCCTATTAATAGATTCCAGATACCATGTTATGAATATTACGGTCATATTAAAAACAGTAATTACGAATAAAAAAGAGCTCGAAGAGTAACCGCAAAGCGTTTGAGGGAGGAGAAGATCCTTCAGGAAGGAGGCCAATTAGGAGAAATGCTCTTAACAAGGACGAGGGGAAGAGTTAACTCGGAGAGAAAAGGCCAGGGAGATTAAAAAGCACTTCGAAAGCAATCTGATTTCAAATGGTCACGTTGCTTATAACAAAAGACTAACATCTCCATCTCTATTTCTCACACGGCCCGTCTTCCTACAGGTCCTCCGCCATTCCTCGTCTTTTTCCATTTTCCCTCCTTTTCATAACGCAAAAAGCCCCTTCGTGATATTACTCTGTTTATCTTTTGTCGCCATTCAAAGCCGCTTTTCCCATTCTTCGCCCTTCACTGCGGCCTTTATTCCCCGCAGATATAACCTCATGGGATTCTCTCCATTCGACACATCTTTATTTTTTATCTGTTTAAACCCAAGATGGAGTGCATAGAAAACACTAAAAATGACACTGCCAAGAATAAAACATTCATGTTTTCTTTGCTTTCATCTAAGCATAAATAAGATGGGGTTATTTCACCATTGGTTTGGTGGATTCCCGTCAAATATTCGGTAAGAACATATCTGAAAATCGAATACCTAAGTTCGCTAGTTAAAATGAAAATTACTCTGTCGAAGACAAGTACGATAGTCCCATTGCTTTCGCACAAACATTACTCGAGAGCAATTATATATTTTACCAGCCAATCCACACACGTGGCCGTAAAAGTTTTATTCGCGGCAAGAAATTCCTGTTATTTCCAAGCAGGAAAGTTTCATCGACATAAAATAAAAAAAAACGGGATGTTCGTAAAAATGGGTTATTGTATTTTTTTTACGCCTTATTCTAATAAAAGGAGGACCACAAGGGGTTCGCCTTTTGTAGAACTCTCCAAAACGACCCTCTCTCCATCCCCGTGAGAGCTTCATGTGAAGACCTTCAGTGAAATTCATATCACCCCGGTCCCTTAGTGCATTTCTTTCGTCCTCCACCATCCGGGAAAGTCAGAAAAGCAGGACGACATAGATGGTAATTTTCTCTCGACTAAGAGTGAAATGTCCTGAGGACCCCGAAAGGTAGGGAGGAGGGAGGGAGAGAAAGAGAGAGATAAAGGGAGAGTGGAAGAGGAGGGAAAGGAAGATGGTTGGGAGGCGGACCAATAGCGAGCGGGAGAGCGCAAGAGGAAAGACCAAGGGAAAGGGGGCAAAGAAAGTCCCGCAGAGTCAGAGAAGGCGGAGCATTTGAATGGGAGAGAAATGGGGTTGTGTAGGTGGACGAGAGGGGGTGGAGTCGGAAGACATAAGGAGACATAACAAGGGAAGGTGGGTGGAATGAATGAAGTTTATTTGTTTGCTCTGGATTCGTACATGGGTCGGCAACCTTTTGCGCTCCGAGCGGGAACATCATTGGAAGCCTCGCTGACAGATACGTGTAGTGCTTGTAACGAGCGGCTCGATAATTCGAGTGAAATTATGATTAGGTGAAATGCCACGTGTGGCGGGCGATGCCTGGCTCGGTCAGCCTTCGTACCGGCAGAATTTCCTTTAAATAGCACGAACGGCATTTTCAAGGGAGATGTTCGCACACTGAAACAGCTATCCCTCGGGATAGGATAACAAAATCTTGTAAGATTGCTTGAGTAATATAATTTTTTTTAAACTGAGCATCTTAGAAAACTACAAACTAAAGCCATATTAAATCCGATTCAATACGTCATTAGTGTAATTTTAAACAAAACATTTCATTCGCGCACTTAAAATGGAGGTAATACTTAATTAAATTTAAAGACAAAAGACAAGAACTTCTAATATTTTTCTCATTGTGATAGTAATTCCCACAAGTTCCTCCTGAAAATCTCACAATTAATCGATTCTAGGTGATTTCAACTATGATAAACCCTTAACAAAAAATAAATACATTTTCAGGTTATGATAAGGAGTAAGCCGCTATAAAAAGGCCTAGTAAAGTACCTCGAAGCATGAGTCGCCGAATATTCCGCTGGCATCCCGTCCCCGTAACTGCATGGACTTATAATTTTCCGTGGTTTTGTCATTAGTATAGTCATTTAAATGACATGAGAGGGGCTTTCGTGTTCGATAAAGCGTAGAGCAGCCTTATTTTTTGTGCCTGATGCTGACCCTGGACTTGAGATATTCCCGCTTGAGTAATGATGGGGAATGCAAAGAAAAGAACATTCGTGACATCGAGGGTGATTAATTCAGCAGTGAATTTTACTTTTTGCTCATATTTAGCACAGGATTCAACCGTCACGCATTTAATAATATAAAAAACCGTAGTGGAGAAAAATGCATGAATGAGAAGATAAACTATTCGCATGAATAAGTAAGAAGAAAATGAACGGAGGAAAAGAGAGAGTTTTATTCATCAACACTTGCAAGTAATTCTGAATGTTACCAGGTTAATTACTTATCCCATTATGATGCACTTCATTGTTGGCAGAAATGTCGATTTTCTGATTCCCACCAACTCTTTTGTTCGAAAAGATTTCAGAGGCAATGTGATAATATAAAAATGTTAAACAGTATCATACAAAAATTATTTGTCAGATAAAAACTAATCATGATTTTGGCGTTGGTAAAGGCTTCTTCACCTATACGTAAGTATCGCAATATCTTATGAGGCGAGTTCCTCTATATGCTTAATTCCATAGATTATGCATATGCTTAATTCCAAATATATTAGCATAATAATGGCTATTATTAGTAGTTAAATGTTTTCAGTTTTCTCACTGAGTAACCACATTACTTAGTAATGATAAACTGGGGATTGATTCAACAACTCCACCAACTGCCGTTCCTATTACTTGTAGGAAATACTTGGACACTACTACAAACTTGGACGAATACTACATGTAACACGATTTGGTTAATTTGACATTTACTAGATGTAAAAAAAGAGTGGACTGATTTTCAAATCTGTGTTTGATGTCAAAAGTTACTACAAGGAACGTTTCAACTGATCACGTCAAGGTATAACTTTATAATATCATTTAAATTGGCAGAGTAATATAATTTGGTATTTTCACTCGGCATTTGAGATTCTGGATATCAAAAATATTATTGGCAGTCAAAAAGGGTTTTGAGTTGCCGAAGACTGAACGATTGCAAATCCCACGTATTCTCCAATGGCCGTATTTATCACTTATGGCCATTTGAGAATATTCGCATCCTTTGGGGATTTTCAAATATTGATCGTATTTGCACTGAGATTAAAATTTATTTGGAACAACACAGCAAATATTTCGGATACACCTACTCTATATCAAACCTAACACATGTACTTGTGTTTTCCTCAAGTCTTGACTATCCGAGTGTGAAGATGAAAGAGTAATGTGAGTTTATTTCAGAAAATGCATTATAGTTATACATATATATGCTGACTGCTATATACAGCCATAAAACAATATTTTATTTTGGCAATAGCATACATAGTTTGTGAATTCCTCTCCTTATTTATTGTCATTATGCCCGATGAACTTAGGAAATGGAAGTAAATGACAACCTTATTCAAATAGTGGGTCTGTGACAGCACGTGTAGTGAGCTTCAAAAGAAACTCCCTCTCACTTCTCCCCCAAAAAATGGTCAATATCTTAGGCGTAAAAGATACCTCCTTCACAAGTACCGTCAGGAATAGGCTAAGAGTCCTGCCGTTTTCGCGGCAATGGAACCACGAGATAAGGCAACGGCTCCGTTTCGAGGCTGTTGTCGTAACACTAAGCCACAAACGAAAGTAAAGTGAGATAGGATGCCGGTCTAAGAGATTTAAAAGATCGTTCACCCTCTCAAATATGCGAGGGTAGAGCGAGAAAAGAGAGAAAGCGGCTTGTTGTGGGCTGCTTTGGAAATTCCACTGCTTATGCATGTGTGCGGCGGTGTTTTTATACTGCGGACGGCTAAGGCAATCCATCCACGTCAGGTTTCTGTTATTCCCTTCCTTCACTATTATTTTTTCCTTTCTCCCCGAGGATCCCATCCCTCACATAGGATTAACTTTGTTTCCTCACCCCACCTGATAAACATCCCTCGGGAAGATTTGACGGGAGACTTGAAGTGGTGAAATGAAGGATTTTGAACATCACATGACCAAAACAACGATGGTTAACGACACAATTTTCACTCTAATACAATTTTTCAATGGAAATAATATAGCCTACTGAAATATAAAGACTTTTATGGCATCGAAAATTTCATCGATTGCTAGAATCAGGCATGTAGCAGCGTCCGTTATATATCTGCACGGTTTATTTAGCAGCTACTCCATCAAAAGAAGTACGAAAAAAATGAATGAGGAGCTCGAGAACGATCTGTGACATTCGGAGATCGTGACCAATAAGTTTTACGCAGTTCCCAGAATTTTCTTAGGGTGATTATTGTGTCTCGCGTCTGATTGGTTTTCCCGAAACTTGACCATGGTGCTTGGAATAAGCAACTCGTAAACCACTTCTTGGAAACTGTCTGCGTGCCCTTGTTACTTGGGTTAAGTCGGTCCCCGGAGAGGAGTTAACTTCTCCGAAATCACTTTGTGTGCTTGTGACGTGTTAATGCCATTTCCTTTACGGGCTCCCCAAAAACCCAGATATGGGGCACTCTTCGTTAATGTGTGCTTGAATTATGCCCGCCGCTCACGGTGAGAATTTCGTTTTTACGAGTAAATAGTGTCGCAGAACGTGAGTCTGTCGTTTCTGGTATATTTTCTTGCTTGAGATCCACGCGAGTGGATCCAAGGGGTGGGATTTTCTTTCCCCCCAAATAATCAACCAGTCACGACACGTTTTATCTTAATTTTCAACTGACAAGAGTTTTGTTTCGTAAATATTTTCGACGAAAAGGGATTTTCACCCGTTCGTTCAGGGTTGCTAACCGTGGATCGGAAGGGCTCAACTTGCGGTAATTAATAGATCTACCAGTCATAAAGTGGACACTCATGCAAATACCCTGTTGGATAAAATACCCCATCATGTAAATTTGTTCAGCGTCGGTCCGCGGGAGAAGGATTGGCGAGTGAAACGGCTTGTCCTCAAGGAGGACCGAAACACACACATGTCTTTAATACACGTGTCTCTGCCGCACCCCACAAGGGTTTTGAGAGGCCAACCGCCTCTCGTGGCCATAAGATGCCCCCCTCCGCCTTCACACGATTTACCGAGGCCCCGGGGAAATTCAGAGCGAGAGCGACGCCACGGCTTTGCAGGGACGCCATCTGCTACACTTGGCTGTAAGATGTTAGGAATGGATTGACCGGTGGTATGGTATCATGTGGAACCACACAAACTAAAATTACTGCCCCTAATTTTGCTTAAATAAAGCGAAGGACTTTCATGAAACGGAGAAGGAAACGTCATATTTACTGAAAGTGGAGCGAATTCTTTGAGTTTTATTTAAAATAAGGGTTCCGGAACAGTTACAGGACTTTTCTATCTCGACAAAGAATCGAGCAGTTAAGTAGATACAACCGCAAATATTTGCATAGATGTCTATTTGCATCGCATACTATCATACATTTGATAAATGTGGTCAGTGGCTGATTGATAAAAATGCAACCACGACGATAATGTTTAATATTCAATTAACAACCAGGGATGTGAGATCGATATCGATATTTTAGACAATTTCGATATGAAATTATAACCAATAACATATCTCTATAATAAAATTGCAATAATAATAACTTTAGAAATACAGTAATACTAATGAAGGTAATTATATAGGAATGCTATTTATTCCGATTGATTCTTTCCGATACTCCTGTTATTTTGATTCACTCCTAAGTGTCATGAGATAATGACGAAGAATCGTTTAATGTTTGACATATTGATAATGACAGTGATTATCAAATATATTGAAGAAATCATTGGATGATTTTATTAAATTTGCCCGACACTTATGCAATGACAGTGATAAAATAAAATGGCTTTCTTATGGATTTTCCTCACTTTAATTTGAATATATATATGTACTCGTACATACCGGTTTCAATTCTTACGCGACATTATCAAGACAAAAAACGGTCTAAAAACTTTGTATGCACTTATATGTAAAGTGCATGCACTTGAAATTACACTAAAAAAATTACACTTATGTGACCAAAAATAAAAGGATATAAGTTTGTAAGAAAGAGTAATTTAAACTGTTGTTATTATGGTGGGAGGCCAATTTCTGAGGTAATTGGCACCATTAAGGACGGATGGATAGTTATGGGTAGTGGGATTTTAGGAAGCAAAGGAATGATGCTAACGAATTCCGGCAATGGTCTGCAATTAACGAAATAATCCCAAATGACTCACGGGCAACTTCCCACCCGACGAACGGAGACCCACACTTGACTATTCACTCGGCATTCGAGTGGGAATTCATTCAACCACCGCCACAGGATGCCGAACCCTAGCTTTCGGTGTCAAAGTCATGCAACACAGAATCCTTATGTTTTTCTTTCATTTCACCACGATTCTATAGGAGTCATAAACTCTTGCGAATAGTTTTTTTCTCAAGCAATTTTTTCAATGTCATAAATGAAGAATCATGATTTTAATTAAAAAAATGTTAATTATTCATTGAATTCCATGACAAAATACAGAAATTTTCGTCTAATTTTGAACCATAAATCATCAACATTAAGAACAGATGCTATACTTAATAAATAAAACTGTTTCTGGCGTAACATGGTGGAAAATCTTCATATTGACGTTTATCAATTAAACAACTTTGCTTTTCCACAAAAAACATGTTCCTAAACTTAAGAGAAATATTACAGCATTTTGTTTTCGGTCCTGGAAATAAAGGATTAATAAGAAAAAATCGACTTGTGCTAAAACTCTGACTGGTATATTTTCTAGAATTAGGACGATTTTAGCTATTTTTTAAACAAATAGGCCAGTATTCTACATTGTACCCGTACTACCACTATCAGATAATGATATTTAATGCATTAAAGTTAGAAACGGGGTTTTGAGACATTACTGAATTATTCCATGATAAAATACAGAAATTTTTAAAAATACATTCTGATTTTGATCCATAAACCATCAAGATTAAGAACAGATTCTAAACTTTAGAGAAATTTTACTTTTCTTTTCGGTACTAAAATAGATAGATAGATAATGGACTTTATTTGGGCGAAATTGAGACCTAATGGTCCCTTCTTCCATTTAATCCATTGTCATGTATATATTATACAAGGTATAAAATACATGCATAAATACACATAACTACATATAGACAGAGACAACTTTTAACATCGAAAGAATAGGAAAAGAAAAAAAAATATTTATATATAGTATATATATATATACACACATATACATATATACATACATATACATAAATAGATTATGGATACACCAACACATACAAACATACACAGAGTAAAAGATAGAGATTAGAGAGAAACATTAGGATAAGAAAAGTGTAAGCAAAGAATGAGGGATGTGGGAAAAGCTAGGGTGAACGTGGCATTGCTCACCTAGTAAAGCCCACGTGGGAAAACACCCACAAAGAGAAGGGGGGTGTGAAAAACCCGCGAAAACCCTAGAGGAATGACTTAACAATTAAGAATGCAACTCTAGAGGGTAGAGGAAAGATATATATAAATTGTAACAATCATTTATACAGTATACATGTTTTAAATTACTGACGTTGAAATGATGGAACTAATTATATTGACAAAAATTACGAGTAATGAGAAAACAGAGTATTATATAAAAATGATGATAATGATTCTACTGCTTGAGATGACAAAAAAAAACAAAAAAAAGAGCAGAAACAGTGATCTGTGTAAAGGCTGAGTGAAATGAGGGAGGGTATACCGGTTAAGTTGTGTTCCTGAGGAGAATGAACTTGTGAAGTGCTCTTTTAAATATTTTTCTGGATGGAGAGTTTTTTATGTTATCTGGGAGGATTAAAATGAAGGATTCACAAGAAAAATATCGGCCTGAATTAAATATCTGACTGGTATTGTTTATAGAATTAGCTCAATTTTAGCTATTTTTTAACAAATAAGCCGGTATTCTACATTGTAAGACCACTATCAGATGATGATATTGAATGAATTAAAGACAGAAACGGGGTTTTTGAGACATTGCTGAATGAGGAGTTCCAGAAAAAAATAGCTGCTTAAAAGCTCTTTCCCGTGTGGCATACCGCAATACGTAATATCACTTTCCCATGATTTTGAAAAGGTATACATTTAGGACTGAAGACTTCTACAGTTTTTCGACAGAGCTTCCCCAGACTGTTTCCTGCTGGATTTTCATTTCAGGATTCAAGGTGCACTGCGCACCAACACCAACGAACTCCATTTCCATTTAAACTCCTCACTTCAGGGACTCATATGTTTCCTCCTCATGGGGCTGACTTCAGGAAAACAAATTATGAAACCCCTCCCTTTCCCAATGCAACCCTACACATTTGGGCGGCTGAAGGAAACCAGGGTCTAAGGAACCTCGAGATGGCAGGGAGGGAGGGCCGGGCCCCCCCGAACGACCCGCGTGTGAGGGCGTTGCCACTCCCATCGCGGGGGAGGAGGTTGTCGGGGGGAAGAGGGGAAGGGCGCTAGAGAGGCGTGTTGTGTTGCGGCGGTGGAGGGCGGGGGTTTGGCCGACCACGCCGCCGTCGCCTTCATTATTCCGACAAGGTTCCGCCATTGATGGAGCGGATTGCTGAGGCTGGGACGGAAATGGAGGCAGGGAAAGCAATAGGAAGTGGGTGATGCGATGGGGAGCGGGGTGGAGGATAGGGCTGCGTGATATTCATTTCCTAATAGTTATTGTCGATATAAAATTGTAGCATTATAAAAAACACTTATGTAGTGGGGAATTTAAATGAAATTCCAGTTCGTTAGTGTTGGTTCGCAGTGCACCTTGAACCCTGTTTTGGAAACTAGTTGAAAACGGCGATAGGGGATAACCCTCGAGAAAAACTACAAAGTCCTCATTCTTAAGTGAATATCGAAGTGACAGCGATCTATCGATCTGGAGAGAACCATCGGGTATGTGGAGCAACAATGGGTGATCGAGCCAAATCGAGTCATTTGGCCCAAATCCGGTATATAGAGAAAAATGTCGACAGAGTCTTCCATTACGTCAAATTGTCACCATTATCTTTATCCGTTTTGAATAAAACTGCGTACTTTGTATACTTCCATTATTTGTTATATTTCCAAACTACCATGACTTTGACGATTATTAACGTCATCTTAAAGCCCTTGAAGATGACCTTATCGTCGAAACCATGGCCGTGTAAAATTATAAGAAATTGTAGAAATGTACAAAGTACGAAGTTTGTACATTTCTACAATTTCTTATAATTTTACACGGCCATGGTTTCGACGATAAGGTCATCTTCAAGGGCTTTAAGATTACGTTAATAATCGTCGAAGTCATGGTAGTTTGGAAATATAACAAATAATGGAAGTATACAAAGTACGCAGTTTTATTCAAAATGCATAGAAGCAAGTTCCATAAAGTCACGCTGGAAATCATCAACATCATCCACATCATTAATGGTGTCCAAATGGAATAGCTGCAATCCATAACATATATAGAAGGTACTATCCTTCAGTACAGGGATAACATCTCCAATTTGACTCCATGTAATAAGGTCAACATTCGAAAGACTGGAAATGTCGACCACATCGTCATATCCACGATGATTATCGATCATTGGTATATCGTTTCCCTAAAATCAAACTTTTCAAACTGATTTAAAAAATAGTCACATGTCGTCGACATAGAGACACATAGACTTTCTCTGGGCTATGGGGAATGAGGCTTGTTATGCTTGAAGAGTGCATATGGAAGGTTGGACGGACCAGGGATATATCCAAGGAGTAGGTTAATAAAAGAGTGAAAAATATAGCATTCGGTTCTATCCTGCGTAATTTGTACATTATTATTATAAGGTAATCTACCGGTTAAGGTAGGCTTTTGGATGGACACAACCACCAAATAAATATTTTGTGGCTCTTAACAAAACACAATACAGAAATCTACTCCTCATACATTATATGGAAAATTAAATACGAAAATTATTAGAATAGTGCGTTCGCATTTTGTGCCCAGCGTCATGAAATGGCGAAAAAAAGGGAAAGTATTTCCAGAAAAGGACATAAGGAGTTAACCTTGCAAGCGACATTATTACTTAGTTGGCAAAATTGCAATCCACATGGTGTTTCTATTCCCATTAATATGTTTCGGGACGAAATCAATAGTGATTTAACGTAATTAATTAACATAGTGCGTATTTAACCATTAAATTTGCCTTGTATGATGCATTGAACACCCTGAACACAAAGAGTGGAGATTCAAAGGGTAATCGGGCGTTCGGAAATTCTATGGGAGGGGTAATTACGCCTTTTACTCCCCCATTTGGATCCTCCCACAGACGGAAGGTAGGGGAGTTGTGCCATTTGGATGTGGGCATTGAGGCGGCACAGGGGGCGTGAGGGGGCATTGAGGCTGAGGGGGCGTGCACACGCGGCACAGCGACGCCTTCCTCCCCTTGGGCGTCCAACATTCCGTCGCAATGTTCCCGCCCGAAATGCCGTCCAATCCCTCCCGGCCCCTGCCACCCATCCCTTCCTTCAAGCCCTTTCCCATCGAGAACTGCGACCCTCATAGACCCCCTCCCTTAGTTCTCTCTCGCCCTCACGCCACACTCCTGCACTTCCCAATCCTTCTCCCCACGGCGTTCGGAACGGTCTTGGAGGAAGGTTCGATGGCGTAGCATAGAGTGGAAGGGAGGCATAAGGAAATATTCTCCTCGATGTTAGAATAGAGAAGTACGGGGAAGGAGAGGAATGCAGGGAGGAAGGGAGGGGAAGAAAGATAGACATTTGTTCATATTTACCATTTGCACGAAAAGAAACAATCGTTTTCAATTATACTCCGAGGCTTCATTAGCCAGTCACCTCTGAGTATTGTACATTTTTTTAAGCAAGGGAGTCAGAAGGGATGTTAGGGATAAAGGGCAATAGGGGAAATGTAGGAGAAAGGAGGAAATGAGAGAGGGTGGGGTAGAATGTGGGATATAGGGTGGGATAAAGAGTGGCATGGAGGGTGGAATAGAGAATGGGATGGAGGGTGATATAGAGGGAGCAAGAGGGGGTTATTCAAGGGGAGGAAGAAGGAGGTTGAGAGAGGAAGGGAAAGAGAGTGGGAGAAGAGGAAGAGATGTGGATTAATGGAGGGAGAGATATATAGTCTTTATTTTGGGGTGAGATTGAGACTATCGAGTCTCTTCCACCACCTAGCCTCTCGTCACATACAGTATTTACAACTTTAAATTTATAGCTCAATTTCACAAAGTATAGATAAATAGCAATGAAATGAATACATGTATGCATTTAATGCCTTAGGACTAACATACAGCAACATAATATATTTGCTGCCTAGTTAGATAATTAATATCGATAACTATAACACAATATATACAACATACCCACATTTAATGCATACACATAATATACATACACACATTAATACATGCATACAATACTTGTACAATGATATTCCTGGCTATATTTACAATCGCTAATACAAAGAGTGATGCCTCTACGAAAAAAAACGTAGGATCTCGAATTCTGTTTACGGCTGGGTTTTTACTGGTTGGTTAGCAGGGAAATTAGTGATTTATGAAGTGCGCGCTTGGATGATGGGAGAGGAGGTGCATTTGTTAAAACGGATGATAGCTCATTCCACTGACGACATGCTGTGGCTGCAAATGACTGGTTGTATGTAGTTGTTCTGTGATGAGGGATAACGAGTTTATGATTACCTCTGGTATTTAGTTTAGGTATTCTTTCAAGCCTATTGATGTCATCGGGAAAATACTGAGGTGTTTTATAATTTAGTATTTGACAGTGTAAAGGCAGCACATGGAGTTTCCTGCGAAATTACAGAAATAACCAGTTGAGTTTGTTAAAATATTCTGTTACGTGATCTGAAATTTTCAAATTGTATGAGAAACGTTCGCATGAGTTAAATACCCTTTGGAGTTTAAGCAACAGTTCGTTTGAAAGGTCTTGATTCGCTATATCACCATAATCAAAGCGAGGGATAATGAGAGAAAAAATTCTGCTTTTTTAATGAAATTGATATTGATATTTTCTTAGGGAGTGGAGGGATTGATTGACAGTTCTGCAAGTTTTAAAAAAGTTTGAGGATCATGAAAAATTTCCATCCATGAAGAGCACTAGATTTGCAACTTTGAAGAGAAAGAGGGAGGGACGGATGGAGGAATAGAGGGAGGGGGAGAGATAGGAGGAAGAGAGGGTGGGAGAAATGGGGAAAGAGAGCTGATCGTCCTTACTACGCAGGGTGGTCATCTAAGGAAGGGACGCACGCCTCTCAGAAAGCAGGCTCGCGTGGAAATCCAGCACCCACACGCACGACCACGAATGACCACGTACAGGCGCTATGTACGGACGAAGTGATTCATAGGCAGAAACGGTCTCGTTTCCTTCAACAGTAAGTGAGTGCCGGTTGCGCTTGTGAGTGGGTATGGAGGAGATGCATGGAGGAAAGGAGAAGGGGCGTCGGTCGCGCCGACTTAAGGACCACGCAGCCGGATATTCGGGGGAAAAGGAGGAATGATTTAATACGGTGGGTTAAAGGGAAAGTGAGTAAAGGAGATGGATTGTTTGTTTCCTCGACCAGGAATTGCGGAATTACCCACCCGTTTGAGAAATGGGCGGGGAAAGGAACGTTCATTTCCCGCGTTTCGTGACATATGGAGCCCCGATCTACGCTATTTTCTGGGTTTCTTCGAATAATGCTCGCGGCGGCGGCGGATGCTCGTGTGTGCTGAAACTGAAAACGGTATCTTACAGGAGCGGTGTGTGAATTTGGAGCCATTTCAACGATGGGCGATTTTACGCACGCATTCGAAATTTAGCATGAGGATAATTTAATCAATGCCACCACAACTCAAAGACAATATGCACCGAGTTCAGTGGGGAAAAATGAAAATTATAGCTGAAGGAGATGTTAACACACAATTCTAAAACATTTCCTAAAGGTTATGTATTTTAATTCAGTCTGAGCAACAATTTGCTTAATAACATGTTAAGCCTGAAACTTCTCTATCAAGAACTTACAAATACTTATTATGAACTCGGATTTATTTTCATAAAAAGAGTTCATAAAATCAACATGATGGAGAAATATATTTTCTCAACAATTTTTGAGTTCTTCTATAAAACTGAGACACGAAAATCATATCGATTTTCAAAGTCAATGGTGAAAATATTAATGCAGATTGATCAACGTGTATTCGATATTTAACTTACTATTTCAAATATTTGTTCGTGTAAGTACCCTTTAATGACAACATTAAGCAAAAAAACAACCCACGAGCATCTTCATTGGTGTCACACGATAGTATTCCCCTTAGATTAACATTTCATATTATTATAACATGCAAAGTACAGAATAGCAATCAAATTGTAATTCAATCGTTCTTTAATAATATTTTAATTTTCTTAACAAAAGAAAACAAAATGCAGAATTCAAATAGCGGAAACTGCGATTTTTCGGATTTTACTACGTACTGCACACGGGCACCGTTTACATAGCTTAGAAAGGATGGTGATTAAAATAAGATACTTCTCTAATATAGACTTCGGCAGCAATTTTAATAATGAATTGAGTGCCGACATGAGGGTCTAATAAAATTATCCAAACGATCATTACACTATGGTACATGTTATCATGGTTAGAATTTATTTCATCAACAGCCAATACTGCCATTAAATCAACCAGTTAATAAGATAACTAATTTTACCAAATTTATAGAAGTGAGCGGGAATTCTGGCCTGTCACACGCAGCCTATGTATCATGAATACACACACACACACACACCTGGGTGGTCTGAATAGTTTCCCACCTCAGAAAATTTCAGAAAAAATATCTTGTATCTTTGTTAGGTCGGAAACTTTTCAGAAAACCCTTGTGTATATGTGTGTATATATATAGTCACTTTCTTAGAAAACCCACGAACGTGCACAATAATGTAAATTCACTAAATAGTCATAGCAAACATAGAAACCAAAACATATAAAAGAGGGACTCACTAGTTCTCGAATTTTCGGTGGTGCAACCACCTTTCTCAAGAGGAACTAGGAACAGAACTGAGTTCTGTTCCTAATTCCTCTTGAGAAAGGTGGTTGCACCACCGAAAATTCGAGAACTAGTGAGTCTCTCTTTTATATGTTTTAGTTTCTGTGTTTGCTATGACTATTTAGTGAATTTACATTATTTGTATATATATATATGTGTGTGTGTCATCAGATTCTGATGACGACGGCACACACGTCGAAATATCAATACATCCTGTGAGTGTCCTTCATTTATTTTTCTGTGCGTTGAATATTTTGTATCCGTGTGTTTGTGCGTCGCTGGAGAGCGTCAACTTCAAAGATAGATATATATATATATATATATATATATATATATATATATATATATATATATATATATATATATATATATATATATATATATATCGGTGATGCAGAAGCACTAACGAGAGCAATATAATATTTGGACGGAAGAATAGAACACAAAATACAATAGATAACCGTCTATTAAGCACCTTATGTAGCATGGATATATATATTCTTGTTACATAGGCTGCTACCTTTAGAATCCATAGGGGGAAATTTAACCGTGTGGACAGAATAAAGTAGCAATATGATAGACCTCTTGAGAATTTTAGTGTGTTGAATGGTGAACCTAGAAAGAGTAGAATATTATGCGAGCATAATATCTGATCATAAACTTTGATACTGCTATGGTCATATTTCATCGAAAAGTGAACCAAATTACGGTTCATCTTCCATCCTCGAGATGGGATTCGAGCCAGTGAACCTGGGTTATATTTCCCAACGGTTATTCATTAAAAAATTTCTTTCCAATTGTCTCGGAAATAAGGTTCTTTCGGCTCAGCATATTTTACCCACAATTAAACGGTGTAAAAGAAAACTATGTAAATGAATGCACCACTGAGAACCACGACTTTTTATATTTCCATACTATTACCAAACGGAAATGGCCTTTATTTTAGAGGGTTAAAAATAGATGAAGTAGTAGCTGAAGTTGATATCATTATTGAATGTTGCACTGAGTTAAGCAATTTTAAAAATCTTCACGAACCCAATTTGGGTGGCTATTTATATCTCGTTTTGCTGTAACACTGTGAAAAATAGGTATTCGGAACGACCGAGGAATGTAATATAAAATGCGTTACGTCACAGTTATATGACAAATAATTCAGTAGTAATGATACTGCAATCGTCCTTAAGATTCACCTTCAACATTTGACTTCAAGGAGTAAATGCTACAAACTTAAACGGAAATACTGGAACAAAGAATTCTGAGGTGCACAATAAAAACTAAGATGCATGTACTCATATTATTCTGAACTCCCATTGTGATAAGCATTCATATTTAGAACTGTTGATTCATATGGTACACACACGGAAATGGTATCACAATGAAGAACCTAACTGAGTTCTAATGTGATATTGATAGCACGTCAAAGTATTGGCTCAGCTAAGCACGACTACAGATAACGACTGACAATAAGCGAATAAACACGATAGTTGATATCCTTATGATTAGGCATTCATTAGTAGCCTGCTTGTATTGCGTATTCACCAGCGTATACAGAGCTACTACGCCAGCGTCAGATATCTTCAAGTTCTACTAAATTATCCATTAATACACTAGTTCGTTGAAAATATGTACTCTATTGTAGAGAGTCGTATAGACAAAATTAAATTGCGATCAGATGGGGACAAAGCTCAGGGAATGGAAAACTTGGTAAACTAGAAAAAGATACGAAACAAAAAAATGTTAATGGAATGAAAATATATCGCCTTGAACGTAAAAACTAACTGTATAAGTGAAATTAGGTTAGCAAAAATTCAGAGTTAAGTTGAAAGAAAGAATAAAATGAAAAATCATGTTTTATATAAGTATGCTACCAAAACGCAACCAGCGGATGAAATAGCAGCTACTGATACGAGTATATGTAGTCGCGTTTGAACATCCTTAACTGTAATTTTAAAATAAATTGAAAATAGCACCGAGAGCAAGATAAAGGCAAAAGTTATCCGATGCGAATGATATATAAATATCACACTATTACGACCGTTGTTAACTTTACGGGGACGGAGTTACAACCACAGCAATCGGAAGGGCAGCTCCTATTGGTGCCCCACGAGGGAGTCAGTCCCTGCCATGGTCAGCACTGAATTATGGCCGTGACATTCAGGGGGGTTGAATTAGGTTCCCTTTCGCGCGCCCGGGTGATGCGGACGGCATAAATCCGACGTCTCCTCGCCCTAAGGGCACCGCTGTTAGGAATCTCCGCTCGCGGGGGCGGGCGGGGTCGGCCGAGGAGAGACCGCCGGTGTGTCTCCCGTCGCCGCAAAGCACTACCCTCTCTCCCCCGTGAGTGAACTTTCTCTCCTTCCCGGCGCGAGCCATGGGGAGAGAGCGAGACCCGGATTGCTTTATGGCCACTTAAAGACCTTCTCTCTACGGACCCCGTGGATTACCCCCGGAGCAAAACGAGTCGCGCCCACCTTCGTTCAACTCTCCTCGCAACTTGACGCCCCCCGACCCCGTAACCGCGGGAACCTTTCAACCCCTCTGATCGCCTCCCCCCTCGCCCCCTGAAAGAAAAGAGCATCACCATAAAAGGCCTTTTAACGACCGAATGTATGGCGGCTGCTTTCGGAACCTCTCCCCACCTCTGCCATATTTCTCCTTCCTCATTTCTTATTTTCCTCCACCCTGTTCCCTGTTGCAACCCCCACCGCATGACTCGTAGTGTACTTCGAGCGTAGTGTACTCTCCATATCTCTCTCTTCGGTCGAAGAGAGAGATATGGAGAGACAGAGAGAGAGAGAAGGAGAGGACAGAGTGGTTAGTAAACGTTTTTTTGGTAGGGATCTCGGTGCTCCTCGTGGTGTGCTATAAAAATCTTATTACTCGGGCTCAAAGTACGGAGAGGGGATAAGAGAGGAAAGTGAGGGAGGTGGTGGGTCGCCCCCTTCCCCGCCGAATGCGATCCACTTCGCTTTTATAAGCTAATACACTTAACGGGGGACGTTGTGAATTTCGCCATCTTCAAGGCAAGTCCTTCAGGGAGGGCACCTACGCATGATTTTCTGTGCCCGAGTCGTAAACTTCTTGTATCAAAACGTAAAGCATGCTTGTCGGAAAGCGACAGTGAGTGCTTGGTAGCGTTTGAGGCCTCGCTTTCAAACTCGAGTTATTTCTTTTTGTTTTTGCTGAAGTTAAAAATTTAATCGATTGAGATTAATGGTGATTACAAATAAAAAGATATTTTTGTGTTTCGTATCATTTCAGCATAGAAAATATTCTACGGAAATGTTCTCAAAGGAAACCCACGGAGTTATGCAAGGAAATTCGCTAGTAAAGTGACACTCGCACGAACAGCAAACTTTTTGTAGAAAAAGTGCTTTTTGTTGGTTTAGAAATCCCCTGTTAATTTGAGTAATATTTTCGAAAAAAAAGACAGCGGACTGTCTGCGAAAAAGTAGGCGATTGAGATTATCTTGTGATCACGATTTCGGTTCGATCTTCGATCACGGTTCGGAAAATTTTAGTTCGGGATTAAGCCGCCAAGACTGGCGTTATCAACTTTCACTTATTCAAAGGCTCTCTTACGCGATATGAAAAGATTTTATCTTGAGCCGTATGGGCTTCAAACTTGCTTTCATAAATTCTTTAAGAAGAAACTTTATAAAAATCTCTTCCAGAGGGAATATTTCGAAGAGTTTCGGACAGCAGCCTTACGTAGATTCCATGAATTTGTTACTACTAGTTTCATGACACTGTAGCCTCTTCAGGTACGCCCTTGCACTAAACTGAAGATGTTGTATTATGGCGACAAAGATCTTAATTTCGCATTATCTCTAAAATTCCAAAGGCCAAAATAGTTTGGATTCATGGAATGTAAGGAAGGGTATAACTAAAAAATGAACATTTAGCAGCATTATCCGATAGTATTTCCCTTAAAGCTCTTCAAAAATAATGTTCACCGAAGAGAGATTCAAAGTTTTATGTCCCATTTTAACCCTAAATAAAATGATATATTTGTAATATTATTTAATATGGGAATATTCAACGAAAATACTTTCAAAGGGAGCTACGAAAAAACTTAAGGAAGCTCACTTATGCACTGATACTTATCGGAATACTAAATCATTTATTGTAACCACTTGATCATCTGATGTTCAATTGACATCCCCAACAAAATGGATTACGGCAAAGGTTAATCGAAATCTATTGCCTACACAAAGTCATGACCCTGCTTATTCAAATGAAGGGTTTAAATTCTACCAAAAAAGAGACCATAGTACAATTAAAAAATATCAGTATACCGGTAAGATTATTGCTAAATGATTGGTCCAACAACAGGCACTTTCAGAAAAGGAACGGAACTGAAGTTCTCTAAAACTTATTATTTATATGTATATATATATATATATATATATATATATATATATATATATATATATTTACAAACACAGATATAGATTTTTAAAACAGAAACACAAAGAAAGGACACTCACATATGTAGTTTTTGACGTTTCGACGGCACAACTGCCGTCATCGGAAATATTTATATATATATATATATATATATATATATACATATATATACATGTATACACACACACACACATATATATATATATATATATATAAACATTAAAATAGGAGGGCAAAAACTAGAACAGGTAGAACAGTTTACTTATATCGGAAGTGTTTCGAACCAACATGGTCAAAGTAGTAGGGACGTAAGGAGAAGAATTACGCTAGGCAAAGAGGTTTTAACAAGGAGGAGGGAGTTGATGACAGGAACGTTGAATAGGAATGCTAACAAAAGACTCCACAAAACAGCGTCGGAGCTTAGTTATGTACGGCGCGGAAACGTGGTCACTGAAGCAGGAGGATAGAAGTAGACTGGAGGTTTTGAAATGTGAATGTGGAGAAAAATGGAGAAGGTGAAATGGGCCGAAAGTAAAACAAATGAGGAAGTCCTAGGTATGGTGGTTGAGGAGAGTGGTTTGTTGGAAGAAATCCTAAGGAGGTAGGAAAAAGGGATGAAGGGCGTATACCTTTGCAGCCGCCTCACCGAGAAACAGACGGTGCGTGGACTACCTTTCGTCTGGCTCCTAACGTTAGACCTATTTGACATGGGTGACTCTACTAGGAGCAATTATCATTTCTCCCTCCACGTCACGGTTGTAGTCCACGGGAGGAATATATATATATATATATATATATATATATAAAGAAAGCTCGAGAAAGGTGGTTTGACCACCGAAAATTCGAAAACTTGTGAGTTTCTTTTCTTTTTTGTGTGTTTCTGTATTTTTGTTCGCTAGCGGTAACATCATATACATTACACACATATTTATATATAGGTATTTATGTGGATCGCGGTAGTCCAGTAGAGTAAGTTGGACTATTGACCGGAGGACCGAGTTCGATTCCCGTGCAAGCCTCTCTGGGCACCTGCAGATCCACCCAATATATGTGATTTTTTGGATAACAGATCTTCCTGGGAAAACATATAGTAACTGGCACAGGGAGAGGAACTGGCCCCCCTACCCTGATGCGTGAATTTCACACGCCGTCGGTCTTAGTACTGGGTGAACTCTACCATCACCTACCAAACCGACCTACTGTGTTTATGGTTATACACACACACACACATATATATATATATATATATATATATAAATTGTTATATACACATACATATATATTAATCCACATGCAAATAGCAATAAGTAATATGTATAGGAAAAATATAGAACATATAGAATACATAGAAATAGATACAAGGAATATATTTTCATGTGAATTAATATTTGCTCGCCGTATGGCGTGACTTCGTGTTTGCATTAATATATATAAATATATAGGCGTGTGTATATATATTTATATGTGTGTGTATACATTTATATTTTTGTGTGTGTAAATACCTTGAAAACAGAACGCTCTTCGGCGACACATACAAGTGTATATTTTTATATAAAATTATTTAAGACATTTTAGCGCAGAAACACAAAGAAAGGACACTGACGTATGTAGTTTTGATGTTTCGACGGTACGGGAGTCATCATCAGAATCAAATTCTAATGTGCCGTTGAAACGTCAAAACTACATTTGTGAATGTCCTTTTTCTGCGTTTCTGTGTAACAATACCTTAATCTATTTATATATATAATATAAATAATTATATAAGATATATAATGCATAGTGGATAATATATATATTATATATATATATATATATATATATATATATATATATATATATAGTATATAATATTTATATACACACATTTGACAATAAATATATTACGAACGACTGATTTCCTGCGAAAGCCATAAGATTCCTAATTTCATAAAAGTAATGACTTTATTCCCTCACTCGATCGACGAGCCATGCTATCCTACACTTCCGGATGAATTTTAATAGCCCTACACGTATAAGCACTCAAAAGATGTTATGCATTCACGTCAGCGCTATCCATTCATCCCAAAGGCTTTCCAATGGACTTTGCAACTGATTCCGTAAGCCTTTTGCGGGAATGAGGGCGATCGCTTGGGATTGGTGGGACGAGGGAGGAGGTGGGGGAGGGGGTTAATTTCTCGCGGATGAAACGGGTCATTGGCCGATATTCGGACGCCGCATCCATCCATTACCCGCTCACATCTCAGGTTTCCCTTCCCTTCCAATCCCCTTCCCTTTCTCTATCCCTTTCGAGCCCTTTACTACTCCAACCACTCTGCCCCCTCCAGAACGTTCCCCAATCCGAGAGGAATCTCGATAGGAATTCACGCTGAGCGAAAATCAAAGCTTCGCGCGGGTGGAGAGAGAGAGAGGGGGGGCGTGGGGGGGGGGAGGAGGCGGGCGAAGAATAAAAAAGAGGAAGCATTTCCGTGGAATCAATCCTCTTCAATTTCCACCCCTTTTTTCCTCCGTCCCCCTCCCCTCCCAAACGTGCACTCCTTAATCATTCCCGAAATGTACATTATCCCATCCATTTTCTTTCCCCTCCTCCCGCTTCTTTTATTTTCCTCCCCTCTCCCCCACCCGGACGCTCCCTGCAGAAGCATCATCAGTATTCCTTTTCGGCCCCTTCGTCGCCGCTCGCCTAATGAGCTGACTTCCACGCGCGCGCGTGCAATGAGGCATTTTCTAGATAGTCTCGGGTCATTTTTACTTGTCGTTCCGATTTAAAGAACATGGGTGAGAGAGTAGAAAAACAAGAATGCACGAACGCGTCCTATCGGTGGATGCGAGGGCACTAGGTTTCCAATGTTTTTTTTTCTATGGCACACCGCCGACGCACACACCCCCCCCCCTCCTGCCCTGAGGATCGGCCCTGCATTATTCTTTCAAATAATCCGCCTCCGCCGCATTAATCAAGGGGCTGCCACGGTCAAGTGTCTGCCGATTGCGAGCAAAAAAACGCCGCCTTCCCTTCTTCTTCTTCTCAACCCGCTGAATGATGCATACAAATTCGACTCATTTCGTTCAGTCCGGGGAATGGGAGATTTAGTGTTAGACTATACTCGGATAAAGGATGCGGTGGGTATCAGTCAACCGGTGTCACTTGCACAGAATGGCAAAGATATTTGGCAGAGTTAATGTTGTTTACGATAATGAAACACATCTTCCATCTCCCCAACGACAATATTAATGTATCCGTATAACTTGCCTTCTAAAAATCTAATAAATCTTAATACTTCCTTAGAAAAGTTTTTTCCAACGTTTTGGAGGTGCTTCTATTTTCGTTAATGCGTGAGCAAGTTACTAATGCACAATGATACTTCTAACGAAGAAGCCGAGCCGAAGACACCCGAACTTGAGCAAATTAATATATCCATAAATAAGGAAACGTTGTAAATAAATTATGAGTGAAGAACTAGTGTGAGCCGTCAGATTGGTTCCGTTCATTATGGTTCCAGGTAAAATCAATGTAATTTTCTCAATAATCGGTTCTGTTTTGGATTGCAAAAGAGTATTCGGGAAAAATTGTGCTCCAATAGAGACAAATTGTAGATTTTCATTACTCTTCAGTCGGTTGGAAATATCTCAGTAATTTCCAATATTTTAAGAAAAGATTTCCGGATTAGAGTGGGACTGTTTCAATAGTCTATGTACCAACGTGTGTTGCGGAAAATAAAAAAAATATGAAAAATCCACAAGTTTTTTTTCCTATTTTTCAAGCTTGGCAAAAAGGGACACTTCTTTTGAAACCACGGTAATGCAAATCGCAGTTTAAAGATGAAACAGGAGAAAATTAAAAAGTAAAAAAAAATAATAGTTCTATTTCTGTGATTGGTCCAGAATGGTCACCTCAAATCACATTTCTTCATACATGAAGTTTTCCTGATTTTCATTCTGCTTTAATTGTCTTCGATGGCATTTCACGGAAACTTGGTTGTGCCAAATACGGAATTCCAACCCTGTAGAGTCTTTAGCTAAAAAACTCCGAGGTAGAGAGGAAATCACGACATTCGAGAAACTATTTCCGATCAAAGTTGTACAAATTTAGAGAGGCGTTTCAAAAGTTTGTTCGCAGGAAAATACAGCATTACCAATAGAAATTACAACCCAGTGGGCCTTGGAATTTTCAAATTACCTTCACCAGCAAAAAAACTCCGCCCAATCTCCAGGCGACGGCGAGAAAACACCAAAACTATTGCAAAAACGATCATGTTTCAATGGTCGGGGAAAAATATCATCTAAAACCGCGAAGTTGTCTCATCTGCGTTCCCTCCACATTCTCTCTCTCTGCCAAGTGCGTTAGTGTCGAATAAACCCACCACATGGCGGCGCTCCCCACTGTATTAAAACAATCTCTTTAATCTCCGGAGATACCTCACCCCCCCGCCCCCTTGGTTTATGCTTCATCTTTAATAGTTTAATTCCATTTGCATTTAGGTCGCGTACTCGACATGCAAATATTTGCGCTCCGCCGCCACACATCTTCACTCGAAAGTGGCAGTTCCAGCGCCCTCTCCTTTCTCCCTCATCTCCCCTCCATACCCTCGTGTTCGCTCAACTCTTCCGTCTCCCCCACTCCCCGCAGATCCCGCCCCAATCCCTTCGCTCTCCCGTCCTTCCCCCTTAGTCCCGACCCTCACCCCACTACAACTCCTCCGAACACTTCTACCTCCCACTTCCACTCCATTGCCCCTCCATTCGAATTTCCCACCCTACTCCCTCTTCTCTCGTTTCCTTCCCCCTCTCTATCCCACAGACATTTGAAATGACCTTTTTCAAAGTATTTCTAAGTTTTTTTTTCGTGTCGTTATCATGAGGGTTGACCTGTTTTTTTATTAGTTTTCTCTCCCCCATTCCAAATCTGGGCACAATTCCTTCGTAGTAAATTTCGCAGGTCTTTTCAGTGACTTTTACGTGGAATTAGCACGAAAAAAAGGCTTAATTCCTTCGGGAACACAAGAGACTCTCTCAACAGGCAAGAATAGGCATCGTATCAGAGGGTATTAGGAGCAGAATCTGAAATTATTGATAGACTTTCTTACATATTGGGAGGCTGACATGCTATGAAGCTATTTTCCCACGCCCTATAGGGTCCTCTGACTAAGGACCTCTCCCACAGGGTCTGATCAGGAGTTGACATTAGTTTGGGAAAGGGTCGGTAGTCATGGCTCCGAATTATTTTCCCTCCATGAAATGAATCGGATATATTGATCGGATCAACTGACCGATTATCGAACACGTCAGCTGTTCCAAGGACCACTGAGTCTGATTATATCCACACCGACTATTTGGGAGGAAGAACGTCAAATGGAATTTCAGTTGAAAAATGGACTCATACACTCTTTGAAACCATAAAAACTAACTGCCCTACTGATTTGACGGGCGAATGAAAAGGGAAGTTCACTTCAAAAGTTGAGCACAAGCCGAATCTGAGGTTATTGAGATGTAAAATTAGGGAATTACTTTTTATGTATTAAGATATAATACATTTTGTTTCCAGTATGACGTAAAAAGGAGTTTAAATTATTGACTTTTTTTTGGAGGAACATTGAAATGTACCGCGAGAGATCCGAGGCAACTTTTCATTTTTAATTTCAACTGTTTCTTTTGTTGGTACGGACGGTCCATTCTGTGCCAATCTAACAGCCATACATTTTGACAGCAATTTTAGCCGATCAATTTTTTTTACATGTGCACATATGTGTCAATTTGGGCCCCATTGTGTGCATATGTGTTCATTTATACCTGATGCACTCCAAGTATACTACTCTCCTATTCCTCTAATAGTGAAACTTCTTTTGATGAGGGATCGAATGGTTTCTTTGAATGATTAAATGCCTAAAACGCTGCATCTAAACGAGTACGCGTCGGAATTAAACACAGGCTTAAAGAAAGCGAAAGTGCTTTCGTAAAATCATTATTGAGTGAATTATTAAGTTGAGAGTCGAAGCCATTGGTAAGAAAATTATTTCAAAATGAATGAGCACATTAAATGGTCTCCATTTAAATGCGTATTTTTCAGATTTACTAAGCTGTATCGAACGGAAACTGATGGTTTTTGAGGGCAAAAATAAACACCAATCCCCAAAGACTGACATTGACCTGAATTGAAATGAAACAATTGAGAACCTTGAAGAAAATAAGAGATACCAATATGCAGGGTTAATTAGAAGAGACTTGATTGGTTGTAGTTATCCTAGGGATATTAGTTTAACCAGTGGTAACGTTGTGTCTGTCACTGCATATTTGCTATGTATTAAGGGCTATAGCAAATTAATATTTGGTAGTCTTCCATTTAAGGTAAATTTTAGATGAACACAGGCTGAACACTTTCATTTCATAACCTCTCCTAACAAGACAAAACCAGACACCTCACACTACAATGCACTACGCTTAAACCCCGCATACATTTTCGCTCTATTTCGTCTAACATCCATGCACAGAATAAATGGAATATTTCACCAATTCCAATAAATATGTTTCATTGACGATCCTCGACTGAATGAATGTAAATGACTCGATTCATCAACCAAATGTGATAAACATTTTAAACCCAAAGTTGATTGGCAGTAATTGCCAGGACGCATGCCCATCGTAAGCTCTTGCTTCAGTGGAGGTAAGGCCTCAATCTCCCTCGGGTTCAATTACATTTATCCACTTTAACAGAAATTTCCCTCCCATTGTTCCACACACGGTCGACAGTTTCACTTAATGGAATATTTTACCAAGAAGGTCGCTTTCACTTCATATATGTGTGAACCCCAGCTGGGCCTTACAGAGCGACTAATGTGATGGTTTTATGTTGACATCTGCATCTTAGAATTCCTTCCGATTCCCTGAAATTTGGCATCTCTCACCACTAAGGCGTTTAGTAATACCGTACCGACGATTTTCATCCGAAACATCAGTTCAGATGTTTTAGTGCAACCTCAACCCGAAGGAGAGCGGAAACGTGGAGGTTGAGTGGTTTATTTTCCATTTGTATTGATTCTTCCCATTGTTTCTCTATCCTAGAGCTATATGAATTCATATCCTAGAGCTCAAATTCATTGAGATTGAATTCAATCACACTGCGAAGACGAATCATTTCAAGAGATCTCATAAAACTGCGACAAATTTCACATCGAAGAAATAATTCGCCTAGACTAGGATGAGAGGTTTTTGCCACGGTTTATTTTCAACATTTGCGCGCACGTCAGCGGGTGACTAGTCTAAAGTTACCGTCGTGGAATCTCCCGCAGTTACTTTCAGGGGTGAAAAATTTTGGAGGTGCCTCGGTCACGTATAAAGAGAGCTTCCAGCAACATCCAGATTCAATAAAGACGTCTTTCCAATACGGCCATTCCCATTACCCCGACCCCTGTCCTCGATCACCCTCCCTCTACCTCCCCCCCCCCGTTAACGCCCACTCCCTCCATCCTCCTCCCCCTCTCCTCCGCGCCGTCCGCACCCAGCAGAGTGTGTTCCGTCCGCCCATCTCGTCCTGTGCGTCCACTTCACACGTCACCCTTGCACACAAACGTCAGGCGCAGGGCTTCGCCAGGTTTACGCGATATTTAAGCCCGAGAGAGAGTGGGAGTGGGAGAGGTCACACCGTCGCTTCGTCAGCTGGACGTTACCTTAGCCGGGCGGAGGAGCGTTCCCTCCCCAGATGAGAAATTACGTAAGGCCGCCGTCGACGCTCGGGAGGTCAACTTTCATCGGAAAACACTCATTGCAAAATAATCTCTCGACTCGTTTAGATTAGTCGCGTCCCTGTTTCACCTGTCTTCTATGATTTCAGGGTTTTTTTAAACATTCACCTCGGAGCTGAATTTCATTAAAAATTATATTTCATTAGTTTATATCATCTGGCCGAGTGTTTTGTGTATACCACGACGCACGAATATCAGACAGCAATGACCGAAAGAAAAGAGGTTCTCTAGTCAGGGACGACTCTTCGCGGTCACATTTAACTTGAATAGACATAAACAGGGTTCGATTCCCATCAATTAAATTCTCAAAACAATGTCGCTTTGATATGTACACAGTATTACTAAATGGTATTATTTAAAAAGAGTTAACTCATGCATATCGCTCGGAGCGATGTGCAGCTGATAGAATGGCAATATTTAATTATTCAAGTCGTGCTGACGTAAACTAGAGAACAATTGAGGCGAATTTGGTAAAAAAAACTATGGTGACCAAATTAATCGAGCTGGATAGCAAGGAAATATGTTAATTTATTTGACAGAAATGCTTTCATGAGCGGTCCTGATTGAATTATGCAGACTTAAATAGATTTCTCCCGTATTCAAGCCCTAACGTATAATTGTCATTTTACTGCCTGTATCCCTAGAGAGAGAGAGAGAGAGTAGAGATCCCTCAAAACGTATATACATTAGACTTAGCTGAGGACTAGTCGATAGGAAGCAGTCGCCTAATAATAAATTCAGACATCAAATTAACTCATTTCGATCATGTATCCAGACTGACTCTTCTCATTTTTGGGGAACGCTCGTGTCCAAGAAAGAAATACCTACAACGTTGTACACTCATTGAAAACAATTGAGGCACCTTTGTACTGACAATCATGCATTAAAAATATATGTTTTCTTTGAAAAGTAACTTTTGATTAATAATACGTGATGCAGAAAATCAATCATATCAATGTTGTGCTCATTAGTAACCTATGCCAATAGAGCATGTGTATGGTATAGTAGAGAAATATTAACCCTGTTACATTCTTACTTGCTAGCCTTCCTCCATATTGTCAACTCATTACGCAAAACAGCCATTGGCGCGAAAAAGTACTTAAATGTTCCTAATATTACTTTGAAAGACCGAGTCACTGAACTAAAATATTAATTTCTAAACTTTTAGATTCTCCTTTATGAACCCCTACTCCTTTCGTTTTCTTTTACTGATCCAATTCTTACGTCTGCTTATCCATTTTCCAAATTCTATTTTTAAAAATCCATAATTGATCTTGAACTACATTTGTATCTCATGGAGATATTAAACAAAAAAATCAAGAAATATTAATTAAGGGATAAAAGTACGAGAAAAATACTGCAAAGAAAATTTCCACTCTTGGAGTACGACTAATTCATTGATGAGCATTGGATCAGTCGGAAACATCTTGTTCTCAGAACTTCTTTCATTCCTCGGAAAACCCTTTCCAAAATTCATGATACAGGGGTAGAACGTTATGTTATAACTGATATTTTAACTGCCTTGAGGTAGGGAGAGAGCTCAAAGATTTTTTCTCGAAACACAAGTCGGTCCATTCCTCCATAATTTTTCCTATTTTTAATATTAAAAAAACCCGATTCAAAGGTAAACGAGACATTTTCGCCTCAAATTGAAATTTTAATAACCAAATTCCAATTTTCCTCGAGTTACCTGAGTGAGCGTACCTTCTGAGTTTCCCCTGACGATCTATACGGCCCCCTCAACCTTTCCCCCGCGAATTTTCCCTCATCTCTTCCCCCCTCTCCCCCCCATCGGTCGCTGCCTCCAACCCCCCTCCCCCTCCGGTTCCGTTTCCATTATTCCCCGCCCCCGGAGTTCATGCACTCCGAACATTTTTCATTTCACTCCGACCACTGACTCCATCCATCCATTCCTTTTCATTTGCCACCTCGCCCTTCCATACACTTCCACCCCTCCCTCCACCCCGAACGCTCTTTCCCCGGCGCCCTTAATTCATCCACATTTCCCCCCCCCCTTCGGGAGGTAGCATTCCCTCCATGGATGGGGAAAGGGGAAAGCTGGGGCGCCCAGGAGAAAGGTGTTGGGAGGGGGGGAGACAGAGAGAGTTACGAGAGACGCGATGAGAGTGGGAGAAAAAACGCAACAGTGACCGATTCAATCGGTTTCGCCATCGTCGTCCGATGGCGTGAGTGATACCGGCGGGGCGTCAGCGCGGAGTGGGAGAAACGGGAGTGGTCGCTTCCGAAAACCATCCATTTCGTCCGGAGGGGGGCGAGGAGAGTGCAGAGGAGCGGAGACAAGAGGTCCCCCTCCCCTCTCCCTCTTCTTCCTGGCGTCGGAGGGAGGTGTGGCTTGGTACCCGTCCCGTCAGCAGTTTTCTCTACCGGTGCTTAAGGGAGAGGTTATGTTCCTCGACACATATGCCATCTCTCACGGAAAGTGTCGAAGAGTAAGTGGCCGCGGGGAAAAAAATTGGGGTCGAGATGAATGGAGGAAGTTCCTCGTCTCAAGGTCGCGGCGGTCAAGGAATGTGCCGAAATCGCGAGACTTGGAAACGGAAAGAATTCAGGAAACTGATGCGGATGTTCGGTGCCGTCGCTTACGTCGCTGGAACTATGACGCTCGGTTTCCTGGGACGCCAGTGTCGGTCTTGCGGCTATTGTTATTCATATTATCAAAGCTCTGAAATTATCAAACCTGGCGTGCGCCAAAGTGATCTTTATAAACAGAATTATTCAGAACAGGCAATTAATGTTAAGAGTGAAAACTAGTAGCAGCGAGGTGAGTTCTAAGATCACCTAATTTCTTTCTAACTAATTACTTAAACCATAAAATTGAAACATGCTATTTCTCAACATACATCTCCCTGTAGACGCACACCTTTTTCTCAACGCCGAAGCAATGATTCCATAACAGCCGAGAACGCTTCTGTGACGGCTCTTTTTCCACTGCAAAATTTCTGATGGACCATGACTGAGGCTTCTTGGGTCCGTTGTCACACGACGTTCGATCTTATTTGAGCCGTCGCAAACATGAACGCCTAATGTTTACACCCAGTATACCGTAACTCTATGTCCCACTCAATTGACTATGCATCTCGATAGGGGGTTAAACACGCAGGCGGCGAAACTGGATGATTACATGGTCCTTTTTTTCATTACGGAGCCATTTTAATTAATGGAAATTACTTCTCATTCTAGCGGCAGCCATACAAACCTTGTTAACTTAACGGTATCCATCGTTCGCTGCCTCCAACCCCCCCGGTTCCGTTTGAACGTTCACTTCATGTCCATATATGTTTTGTCTTCATAAGGAGTGCTGGCGTAATTTAAGCCTAATCACATTTTAATAATACTCCAAGTGAAGGGTCAAATATTTTGACAAATTAGTAGTTGAACGCTACTCGTACAGTGGCAAAAAAATGTTACGACAATTGGATTTTCGTGTTTAAGTCACCATGCTTTGTAATGTAGCACTTTATCTGAAGCATAATGATTGTTTTATACTCCCAAAGTCGGATTAGCTGGTGAAACTCATTTGTTTTGGGCTGATCGGTCATTATTGAGAGTAATAATACGAGGACCATAATGGAATGGCTGTATAATGAAATAGTGTGGGTTGAATGTGCGACAGCGAAAGGCAGAGAAATGAATTAACAAAAAGCACTAAATACCCTAAGCGGAATGCTTACATTGCGCTAAGCCATTCTTCAGCAGCAAAAACTTTCTACCGCTTTTCATCCCGTCCGAAATTCCTCTTCTTTTTCCTCCTCTATCCCGTTCACTCAACAACTCTTCTCTCAGTCTTCAACGTTACATTGCCTCCTCAACCAACTTTCTCTGCACTCTTCGAATCTCTCCCAACAACTCTCTTTCTCTTCCGCAAGCACTTTGGTCGTGTTTGATTTTCTTTCTATCAATTTTATATTCTCTATCCTTCTCGAGAATCACATCAAAGAGAGTAGTGAGCCTAACCACGTAAGGTTTTCCATTAACGAAACCAATAAAGAACATAGTTGGTTGAGTACACTTCAATGCGGATGTTACTCAGTATTTTTTTTATGGAACTGAGAAACGAAAGATCAAGGAAAAATGAACACTTTTAAGTACAATTTTACGCCAATATGGATAAAGTAATCAAGAGGTTAAGTGAATGATTTTGATTAAAGAAAAAAGCCTCTGGGAGACGAAACGGCGAGTGGGATTGATTAGCGGGTCGAAGCGGAAAGGAGGAGAGAGGATTAGTCCCAAGCGTTGATATGGAGTGTAGTAGTGCGTCGTTTGGGTAGGAAACTCGTAGATTGAAGGCTTTCACGATGCACGCAGGGGAAGGTTGTAGAAATTGAGTTGGAGGGATATAAAAACAAAAGGGGGAGGTCTAGATTTTTTGGGAAATGAAAGGAGGTTCGTGGTTGGAATACGAAGGCAGCGAAAGCAGCTTGAGTGGCACTTCGTAGTCTCCTCAAGAATGTAATCTTTACGAGAGTCTAAGGTAAACGAGAGAGCGAGATGAAGGAAGAAAAATGCGCATGTGAAATTACAAGGCAGGAAAAATCGAGTTCAAGATGGCACTGGGGAGAGCTTCAGCATATCGAATTTTGTCGCTGTTAATCGACATATACATATCGACATACTGCCGCGATATTATGGTGCCGATACGGGTCTTACCGAACGTGATTTCAATCGAAAAAATATTCCGCCGGCTGGTATATTAATTAATTAATACCTTATAAGTCAAAAAACTTATTATTAATGCAAAAGGATACCTTGATGTTTTGGATTCTCATTGCGTACCTCTGGGATTCAATTGGAGGAGGAGAATATACACGTACAATAGCGGTCTTAACCCATCCAATTTCGGTTTTAATCGGCGAGAATCAAGAGACATTCTACTCCGTTTCCCATGTTATACTTTCCACTCTCCTTCCGGCTATAAAGTTCGCCTTTCCTCAGCCGTACCCATTACTTTTGTAGCTATCCGCTTCGCAGTCCTTTTATATCGAGGTTGTTAAAGGGACGGAATAGGAAGTTTTGACGAAGAGCAATGTAGTTCCACAAGCTGACCCCAGAAAACAAGAAATTACATGAGCTGTTTGAGAGAGATTTCTTTTGTAAATTTACGCAAAGCCATTAAATTTCACACAAGTTATTCTGCTCACGAATTAGTATAAGATTTTTCTAGTTTTCCTTTAACAATTTAGGGGAAGGCTCACAAATACAAAGTCCTACGACTAGTTATATGTATGTATTTAGAGGTTTCCTTTATTTGTAAAGCATGATTTTTTCATCAAATTATGTCACTGAAACAAATGGCATCCCCCTAAATTTTAGCTAAGTGTTTTCAGAGGTATAAATCGGATTCGAATCCGACCCCCGTTCATTGGTCGAGAGCTCTACTCTGTGTGATACCACGTCATAGTTATACTGATTTAATAAACATATTTGAGTTTGCTTGATTGGATGCTTGTGATTCGAGGATTTGAGTGAATAAGTTAAATGATGAATTTCCAGCTTTCAATTGTTTGCTATGTGTGTGAGGGCTGACCGAAAAGGATCCAGTCATGCCCTTTTTGAGACAAATATCCTACCTAGTACAATGAGACCTTAGTCCACTTCGAAATACTCCCCTTGGGATTTACACACTTATCCCAGTGTATCTTTTACTTTTCAAAAAAAATCGGCAAAGTTCTTTTTCGGAATGGTGATTAGCCGCCTCATCGCATTTTCTTTTATCTCGTAAACGTTAAAAATTTCGTGCTGCAGTTGCGGGGGAATTTCTACAATCCGCAAAAGATGACCCTGGTCATGAGCCTCTTTTGATGTGTTTCAAACTGCAAACGATGATCCAGGTTTTCTAAAAAATCTCATGGCCCTGAAACAAAAGTCCTGTCTTCCTAACAGTCGATTGACGAGAAAAAATAGAATGTGACGAGGCAGACGATGACCGTTCTAAAAAAGTAATTTGCCGAGTGTTTTTAAAAATGGAAAGAACACTGAGATAGGTATGTGAGGTCTCAAGGGGAGCCCTTTGAAGGAGACTTAAGGCCTCATTGTTCTAGGTAGGGTATTTTTCTCAAAATATTGAGTGGCTGGGCTTTTCCGGACACACTTCGCATGCGGAGGTCTTAATGATTTCTCTGTGATATTTTTGTAAATCGCTGTGATTCCATGAAAGTATTAATACCTTCGAAATTAAAAACTTACATTAAAGGCATCAAATTTTGTCCGCCAAAATACACCGATGCGGGAATCTCGGTAGAAGTACCCTCCCAATTTTGGAGCGAAGTTGGAATGTAGGAATAGGGGGGGAGGTATGCTCTCACATGGGGAGTTGATCGGCTCTCTGGCGACGTTCTGCGTCGCTGAAACTAATCCTTTGAGATATTACACCCTGAATTTTCAAAGAGGATGAATATCCTCGTTGAAATTCAGATTGATTTCCCCGACTTAACCCTTAACAAGAATTCATTCACCTTGGGAACATTTTCAGCCGATCCATTAGAATTCTCCGAACGATTACGGAAGTTTGAGATCACTCCAGTTGTCCTTGTTAAACGTTAAAACATTTAAAGTTTTATTTTTCGTGAATATTTTAAGAAGTCAACAATAAGAGTTTAGAAACGTCTGAGATGGGTACCTATTACCCTTGAGAAATTTGAGGAGATGATCAGATGACGAAACTTAGCTGGACCGGTTTACGGGTCACTAAACGTTGATCATAAAAGCTTTGACGGATTTGTTTATTTAATCTTACGACTGTAAACAGTGAGTTTCTTCCTTTGATATATCCTAGGAAATCATTACGCTAGGCTATTTTTTCGCGGAAGGCATCGCTCAAAAACTTTAAGGGAAAACAAAATGCAACAACCGATCGAACACAAAATCATCTCGGGAGAGAAAGAGATGTCGAAATCCTATTTTTATCCATTTTCAAAAAGTAGATCCAGTATTAGGTATTTTTTATGACAACTATATTAATCCTTCAGGAGAGATCAAAACGGAACTTATTAGGTGAGGAAATCGACTGAAACATTGAAAATGAACGCAACAAGGGTAGAATAACGTCGAATGTTAATACATACTTAGATGGATGAAATTAATCATAAGAACAGAGAAACCATATCAATCGGATTTGAAATTGAAATTCCCGTCCACCATCCCTCGATATTTATGACATTTTATCTCTCTCTCACATAATTTAAAATGCTATTTTACATCAGTTAGGGTTGAACCAAAAACGAAGAAAAAAAGAAAACCGTTCTAAATGTGGCAAGAAAATCAGCTGTTATCCATTTTGGTTTTATGTACCCAACATGACGTCCCAAATGAATGCGAGACGCACGGACAAAAAAAAACAAAATATGATTGTTCGTGCTCATGAATATTTTAAATTTAAGCAGTTATCCACACAGAATCATCATTTGAATCATTAGATTTAAATTTACCCATCCAATGAAAAATTCAATTAACCGCTTGGAGTCTAAGGTAGAGAAGACTAAAGGTATCCTTCTCGTTTGTTCAATTATATGCCAGCACAATAGTTAAACTTAGCTTAAAAGAATTATTTCCTATATGTAAACATGAACTGATTTTTATTTACCGGTAGGATTTAACAGAATTAATAAAAAAAGTCCTCATTCAAATGAATTATGAATTAAATTCAATGTGTCATGCAAAACCCATAAAGCTACGCCGTAGACAACAAATTTCATTCAAATGGTCAAAAAATTGTGAATTTCTTTCTTTCAAGCGTGATTTTATTCCACATTAAAATGTATCTCTTCGGTAACTTAATTAGTCAGTCGCCAGGCATGTGAACCATAGAGAAGGACTTCTACTGACCATAAGTTTGCAAGTATCAGTTTGACATCGTATGATAAAAAAGATTACCATTGTAAATGTATAATATAAACATAGTAGGTAAGCAAATGAGATGGCGTCACGAGAAATATTATAAAAAAACTAAGTGTTATCCGGCATAACAAGTATTTAAAATTATTTGTGAGTATTTATGCAGGAATTAATTGTCATTAAAATTTAACATGACTACCATTGAAGTAATGATTATTTTTAATCATTGCCTCCCGATCACAGGTGTGCATATCGTTTTAGAAGCATCTCCGGAAAGAATGTGATATGAGATTTTTGGATATTAAAACTATTGAAAACTAACTTCATACACAATTTGTCGCATGAGAAGGGAACCCCTGCCTTTTTCTGGTATAACTATTTCCTTCAACTTAATAAAGGCAGTCCTATCGGAAAATGTTAGTTACGTTCCTTCCTATATTTTATTTGCCCACAGAAATAGGCCCATCGGATTAAAAATTTTGAAATACTTTAAATGCGACGAAAAATCTTCCCTTTCCTTAATAATTCTCATGTAGCATATAAAAAAACCTTGCCTGGGAATCGAACCCGGGACCCTCCGAGTCAGTAGTCCAACGCTCTGCCCCCTGGACTACCGCGACCCACCATGTAGCTTATATCTAACATGTTTAAATTTGCAAGGAACGTAGCTACGGTCGTGAATCAATGTAAACAAAAAAATACCGGGACCGTAAACTTCAATGGCACTAAATAATAATTAAAAAAAATAATAAATAATAATAATAATAAATAATAATAAATAATAATAAATAAATAAATAAACAATAATAAATAAATAAAATAACAATAATAAATAAATAAAATGACAATAATAAATAAATAAAATAACAATAATAAATAATAATAAATAAATAAAATAACAATAATAATAAATTTAAATAAATAAATAATAATAATAATAATAAATTTTAAAAAAACACCACAAACACACACACAAATTCGAAGCAAATATTTAAAAAAAATTATTATTTTATTATTTAGTGCCATTCAAGTTTACGGTCCCGGTATTTTTTTGTTTACATCTAACATACATCTCGTTGCGAGATTGATGATAATATTATATAATGTAGATATGTTTGGCAAATTCCAGAGTAATATTATTTAATAACTCTTATATATTCCGAAGAATACTTCTGGATCAGAGGTGTACAGATAGCGTACTAAGTAGTTTCCGTTTGAGGTAGTTCGAGGAGGGGAAATAAAACCCTATACGCCAGTAGATGATAAAAGTGTACATGATTTTTACTCTCTGAAATGGTTGCATTATAATGCACACATAGCGGGTGACTCCGTTAAAGTTACTGTTACAGTTTCTTGAAATTTGTCTAAGGTGTGAACAGCCTAAGTGTTTGAAATTGGCTTTATTAATATCGTGGACTGTGGCGCGTCGCGCACGACTACGAATGCCTGTGACATTGTAGGTACGGTATTTCGTCATAACATCTTGTTCCTTTAAAGCCCCCAAAATTTCAGAGTGTAAGAGGACGTCTCGGTAGCTTAATTGATTAAAGCACTCGGCCGGATATCGAGGGATCCGGGTTCGGATCCCGGTCAAGGCGAATGATTTTTACTCTCTGAAATGGTTGTATATATGATATTATTTCTCCAATTCATACACTGATTAATATCAACACGACGCGACGACAACGCTTCGTACTTGTATTAAGAGCCCGGATTGTTTAGCACGGAGCAAAGTTTACGGATACCGAACTTGACAACATTACACTATCAAATGACATTTTTTTTTACATTTCACATAAGAAATACATTAATAATTCAATGAATCTACATTTTTCTAATAGGTTGCAAATATTTGCGAATTTAGGTTTTCTTGAACTTTTTCAGCACACCTAAATGAAAGCGATTATAAACTGAATGACATTGTTCAAAACCTTTTAAAAGTTTTGAACCTATAAAATTCGTAAACGGATGTACCAAACTCAATTTTTACAGATTTGCCATATTATATCTTTCACAGATTCAGTGCAGATGCTAATGCAATAAAAAATGTAGGAATTCTGGAAAGTTTTTGTCGAACTATGTCAAAGCCCATGTATTGGGAATATTCTCGAAGAACCCTAAAACAAATTAAAGGTTGGACTCAGTCAGTATCTTATTTTTTCCAAAAGTATCGACAATGTAATATTACTGGGAACAAAGGAATCTACAGAACTTTTAAAATGAAACTGGAATACCTAGAGTGGAATTCGTATTTTTTCTTAGGATATCTAGTTACGCTCAACAACCTGCAGAAAAGCGTATTCCAGCGGTTCGATCAAAATCGTTTCCACACAGTCAACCGTTAATGATTTATCACGGCAAGCACGGGGGCCTTTAAAATGAATAACTTCTACTAAAATTCTATCTAAGGGAAAAATGGCAAATGAATGCATATTTTTGATAAATATTGGCACCTGATTTCACGCTCTAAATCGCCTTGCAAATCAAATTTCGGAAATTTTTCCCCGCTTCCTGACATTTTTTACCATCTTCTTTGAAAAGCACTCATTCGATTGATACAATTAAATTTTAAAGAGTATTTCCTTAAAGCGAATGATTCCATGAATGTTCTTCACTACTCGCACACGTTATTGTTTTTTCAATTGAGTAATAATTTAGCTATCTTAAATTATTTGAAGGATCTCTGAAATTTCTTAGAAAATCTAAAAATATACCTAATAAACATTTTCAGGCATGGTAAAGAATATACTTGAATGTGTCGTGAAAATACAAATATATCTTAACACTTGACGCTTCGGAAGAAAAGTCATTTTTCAAACAAGCATTCATTTTTTAATGCACAGGGCTTGTCCAAAACATGCGTCGAATAAAACCGGGAAAATCATTGCAGATAAAAGTACAAATTACCTAAATTCTCCAAAATAGCACCCTTGTGCATCGAGACGCATAGCGCATAGAGGCTCTACCAGTCGCGGTACGGTTCCTGGAAGGCATCGACGGAAACCTCATTATGAGAATTATCCTATTGAGTAGTTTTTCAGGGTACTAAAAACTAAAAATAAAACTACTCAATGGGACAATTTCCAAACCGTCAACCCAATACACACCTCTCCCCAGACCAAATATCCCAAAATGCCGTAACCTTATAACCATTTTCTCCCCGGAACCCACAAAATTAAACATATAATCCGTGAACTCTTCCCAATTATTAACAACAGTCAATCCACATCACTTTTATTCCCACATTATCCCTCCGTTTCGTGTAAACGCCCGCAAAACTTGCGAGACATCTTTAAGTCAAAAAAACCACCTACGAGCACCTCTGTCTCTTCCCCGCTCCTGTCCGCACCATGCAACCGCCCACGCTGTAAATGCTGCGATGAAGACCCTCCACCTCCCTTATTACCAACTCCCAACCCAAAGACACCTGCACCTCAAAAAACATTATATATCGCCTCTCCTGTAACTTCTGCCCTGCCTTCTACGTGGGTGAATGCACGACCACCCTTTCCCTCCGAATGAATAACCACCGCTATTCCACCAAATCTCCCACCTTCCTTAATTATCCCATCCCTACTCACACTGCTTCCCACAACCAGTCTTTTGATGACTGCTTCTCTGTTTCGGTGATTGAAGCCCTTCCCAATTCCACTAGCAGCATAGAGGTGAGAACCCGCGAGATGGCGCATATTTGGGTGCTCCAGTCTTTTAAACCCCCCGGGATGAACCAACCCCACTGATTTCATCCAATGCTGCCTACATTTCCCCTCCCCCACCTTGTCCGCGTCCTACTGGTCCCTTACCTCTCCTCCCCTCACCCTTCCCCTGAACATGTCCTCTCCTATATATATATATATTTATATATAATGTAAATTGACTAACTAGTCGACACAAACACAGAAACTAAAACATATAAAAGAGGGACTCACTGGTTCTCGAATTTTCGGTGGTGCACCACTTGTTCTGTTCCTAATTCCTCTTGAGAAAGGTGGTTGCACCACCGAAAATTCGAGAACCAGTGAGCCCCTCTTTTATATGTTTTAGTTTCTGTGTTTGTGTCGACTAGTTAGTCAATTTACATTATTGTGCACGTTCGTGGGTTTTTCAAGAAAGTGACTTTATATATAAATATATATATATATATATTTTTTTTTATACGAGTATATACACACCCACACTTGACCTATTTTTGGGACAGCCTCTGTATTTAAATTCATATTGTTTTTATTTTTTACTACATATTCATGTATGTAGATTTTTTAATTCAATTATTCAATATTTTTAAAAATTTACTGAAATTCATGTAAGGAAATAATGTAATTTACATAAATCATTTTAAGCGGTTTAAATATTTCCCAAGTTGACGGGTATAATGGAATAAAACTGAAGAATTTCGCCCATGCACTTCTTTGGAAACAGATATTTTACTCTTTGAAGTGACTTGGCAATAATTGCAATGCCAACACTGTCTGGTGACACCCGCCCGAAAACTTAACTTTCAGATACCACGTACGCTTTCGGTAGTTGACCGCCCACACAAATCTCGGACGCACTAATCCACACCCCTACCGTCGCAGCCTTTACATCAGACCGATCCGGGCATCGTGAGCCCGATGCTCCATCGCATCTGTCGGGTGTTTCCCAACCGCTTCCCTACTACCAGAAAGATAAGGCAGCATCCAGGTAATCCTCCACCCCGACGAAAAGCGAACGCAGGCCGCTGCGTTGGATTTGCGGGTTGTCCGACATAACTTTTCGCCTATAAGATCCTCGGGGGACTCGTGGGTAAATGCAATGAAAAATAAAAGGGTAAATCTTCCACAGTTTTGCGGCTTCGTCTAGCAGAGGTCGCAAGTTTTTGGGAAATCGATCACCGATATCGGGTTTAATAAATAAAAAAATCAATGTAAGCTCTCTAAATTCCTGGAAAACTATCATAATCAAAATTTAAATTAAAGTAACAGAAAAGTTATTAGAAAAACTACAACGGGAGGGCGTTCAGTCATGTGAGTAGCGATGCGAAAGTTGAACAGAAAGATACAGTGCACTCGAAAGAATGATACATTGCACTCGATTGTACTTCTGACACCTTGAGGGACTAAAAAGACCCCAGATTTAAGCAGCATCTAGGATAAAACAAAAGAAACGGGTTCCTGCAACGACTGACTTAATATTTAAACTATTGCACAATTCCTAATCACAAGCAAATTATACTCCCAACATTTTTCATGGAAAGGTCTTGTTGTGGCCTGCCATTTTCAGTTTCGTGCACGTCATAAATCAAATAATTTAATAATCCCCTACAGTGACAAAATGAAATACGAGTACTAAGTCCCCGACATCCGTCCCGGGAAGACCCATGCTGTGTGGAACTGAACGGCAAAAAATTGGTGGATGGCGCTGGTCATGTTGTTCATAAGTCACGCCTTTGTAATCTCTTTTGTTTCCGAGTCAAAATCGGATGAGCATTGAGGACGAAGTGCGTCTGATTCATGAATTTTTGCACAGGTTTTGGCCAAGTTTCATAGAGGAAGGAATAATTTTCCTTCATATTTAATCCTATCTCCTTTTCTCTCTCTCTTCCACTGGGGCTTTAATATTCCCGCGGTCTCAGTCTGTTTTTGCAAAACAGCATCTCTCACTTCTCATCCAAGAGGAAGATTTTGAAAATAAGCGTGAAGGATTACTGAATCACTGCAAAATGTGAGTCAAGAAGGCAATAGGCGCAAGGAAGAAGATGCAGTTAATGCATTTAATATAATAATTTACTCTTTGAGTGACACAACGTTGATGTAACTTGTGTACTAGAAGGCATCTTCTGAATTCATTCCCGAAAATTACCGAATATTAACCAAGCATTCAACCCATTACGCTATAATTGTCTTCAAACCTTATATGCCCTGAGGAATTGCAACAAAGGTATATATTTACAGATTAAATGAGGTTGTCGAAAAACCTATAGACAGTAACCTAGATAGAATCAAGTTTTATTGAAGCAAAATCAGTTCATCCAACACTCGCACATGTCACAAAGCAATAATTTGCATCTTTCATTCAACGGAACCCGGTTTGAAAAACGGCTAAAAATATTCATATTTTGCACAGATATCTATTTTTTCACCTTATCAAGAATTAATTTATTTTTGAAATTGTTTGAAAAGTTCACAATAATAATTGAATATATGTTTACTTTTAATTATGATTTAGAATTACGCTGAACTCTTTTATAATAATGATGAACTTCGCTGCAAGAATCGAGTAATAACCCTCCTAGGAATATGAATTATTTTTTAATGGAACTTCCAATTCCGTAGACGCCGAGGGTATAAATTGGAATGAGCGGGATCAGGAGAAGGGCTGATTAATTCCAGATAAAATGGGAAAGTTGATCCGATGTGAAAAAAATTTTCCTTCTGGATCTGGGACACCTGGCCTGACCTGGTCTAATAAGCAAAACGAGCCTCGAATTTTTCACGAGCACCCTTAACTTGACATATTCATTGGCAATCAATTTTGATTAGGAGAAAATGCCGATTCGAAATTTGCGAATATCTTTTAAGCAGAGGAGCGAATCAATCTACTTCCTCCTCGATTCAAAATGGAATTCTTTCAGCGGAGGGCATGCTCAATACCCGAAGGAAGATATATCATTCTAGAGGGGGAAAGAAGAATATTTTAAATAGAATTTAATTTTTATGCACGCTTGGGAATATTCTGACGGAAATGATGAAACCTTCAACACCCTGGAAAATTAAGAATTAACGTCTCAGTGTCCACCGAAAAATCTTCGCAGTGACCAACATAAGTAGCCTACGGAGTGGGTGGACACAGAAAGCGTTCTCTTCTGAAACTCTCAGAGACGCTCGTTCATTTCTGTTCCTTTTTCCTGTTCTCCCATACTACGAGCGGTTTACAAAACGGATCCAGACGACAAAATGAATCGTTTATAAATCGCCGAGAAGGAAATCTTTCGTTTACGTCACCCACTATGGTCCGTCTGCTGAATGGAACTAATTTTGCCTTTTATAGTGATATCATTCGAAGGAGAAAACCATAGCAACGGGATGGATGCTAAAACAGAGGGATTTCCCCGGAGCCAGAGATAGGGCCACGAAGAAAAAAGCACGTAAAGCTTTACGATTTGATGGATGACTTAAGGATTCTGTGATCCCGCACTGTTTACTTCCCGTTTCTTTGAGATGGAGGAATAGGATAGGGGAAGATTTTGGCGCAAAAAAATTAAGACTACTCCCGTGATTCGCCGGAAAAAAAAGCGGGAGGCGGGGGAATCCGCCAATCTCCTCTCCCCCGACACCCTTCCCGTGGGACCTCAGCGCAAAATAACGAGTCACGTGAGGCAGTAAACATGTTTTCACGCTCGCTTACCGACCCTTTCAAGAGCCATCGATGGCGGATGTTATTATACCGATCCCATAGCCATCGAAAAGTAAAACCGGGAGTGTGTTCGATGGCGAAGGGGAAAAAATGAATATCAAAGGAAAAAGACACCCCATGGGGTCTGAGTCCCCGTCGGAGACAAGAGTCGAAGCCCCTGAGGCGCCTAAAAGAAGCTTTTTTGGCACCACACATCTGGCAAGAATAACGTCTTGAGATAGAAACACGGGGATCAAGGGAGGGGAGAGAGAGGGAGAGAGAGAGTGGTATCAAGATAAATTTGTTTTTATGTTTGGAGGTCTCTTTGCTTGATATGCTATAGTCCTTCAATTAAGAGACATGCTAAACCGAATTAAGACAAACAGGTGGCCTAGTGGTGAACTAAAGTTGCTCCAAATTAATGAATCAATAGTGACAATGTCAGGCCGGTAGTTATTTAGGAAGGTGAGTACGTATTGGTGCCGTTTCCACTATTTGGGACAAGTTCCGGGCAGGTTCAAAGGGGGAAAATGAGTAATTAATCCCCTTCGGTATTCCTTTTACGAATTTAAAAAGAACTACCCTATAAATATCGTTCCTCGTTCTAATAATTTTAAATTATAATATAAGTCGGACGTGTTCAATTAATTCCATTCGGTTATGACGATCAGAGGCAGCTGAATGGTGAGAATAAAATAATCAGATAGGGATATTGCATTGCAAAAAAGGAGTATTGACTAACAACTGGCTCGGATGCCAGAGAATCTTTGTAAATTTACATGTAATTGTAATATTGTTATGCCATTCCCTAATGGTATTTAGAAACTGAATTAGTTCATCAGCATTTCATTGAATAAAAATGAGTATAAAAGTACTCTCGTATACGAGCTTCCATGATATTAGTCAATATTGCCTTCTTACATGTATACTTCAATATTCCTTTCTAAATACGTACGTATTCTCTTCTTACCGTCGAGATACAATTATTGTTGGTCATGAATAAATGCGTTTGTTTCCATCAGCTTATTTCCCTTAATTTCATTTGGAAATTGAAATATGAGTTAAGTCATAGGTACCAAATATATTTTTCATTAATAAAACACTACCTACTGTTTGAATGAAGCCTGATCCCACCTATGCGTCGCAAGGGAGGTAGAATTTTAGTGAGTGCAGTATGGGTGAAAGGAAATTCGAAGTCAACCTTGGGTAGAGAAAAGGTGCTCCTAAGGGATCATTGATAACATATGATCGGGATACGATTGAAAATTTACCTTCATCTGGATTCGAGCCCGAGCCCATGGCCTTGTGACCGGATGTGACATTTTTCATATTAAATTATTGATTATTTGGATTATTTAAGAATTGAATTCGTTGAAATACTTTGAAGTTGAACAATTACAGTTAAGCTAGATACTCTTGAGTCAAAATTTCTACGTAATTAAATAAAATATGAGGATTCCGTTATGTCGCTCTTATGATGAGCACCTTCAGTGAGGAAGGATATCGTCACGTGCATGTCAAATATAATTGTAATGTGAAATTTGATGCACGAATATAAAATCAATGTATCTAACGTGGAAAAGTGCAAACTTGTAACACTTTCCTAAATAAATTACTTTGCAATCAGCCACAAATACGTGTGGTGGGTGTGTGCCAAGTCACCAGAAAAGCATGCACAAGCAGTATTACTCCATACATACATACATTTGAATATATAAACACAGTCTTCAACCCGAAGGTCGGTTTGGTAGGTGATGGTAGAGCTCACCCATGTACTACACCCAGTACTAAGCCCGACGGTATGTGAAATTCACACATCAGGGTAGGGGGGCCAGTTCCTTTCCCTGTGCCGATTATGGCTTCCCAGGAAGAATTAGCTATTATTAGCTTGGTTTATTGGCTAGCCCACCCCAGAGTGTCTTGCCCGAGAATTGAACCTGGGACCCTACGGTCAGTAGTCCAACGCTCTACCCCATAGACTACGGCGACCCGCATATTTAAATATATATTAGATCATACACAAAAACACTCGACACATACACACCTATCTGCCCATATAAATCATGCAATAATTGAATGAATCATTAAATATATTTCTTTAAATAAATATATTCAGGTGATTGGTGATTGGTTTCTATTTTGTTATGACGACGTACAATGCGAGGGAAGAATAAGTGCTTAAATCTAGCGATGACGGTGTTTAGGATTCTACCACCGAGAGATAACTCTCCCTATGATGGAATCCACCAATATAATTTGGTGCCATAATAATTAGAAATAATCTTGCTCAACCTCTTCGTGAATCCAGGTGCCCCTAATTGCATTCCTCCAACGTAGCTGTCACGCTTGCTGCCTTCTCGTAGCAATATTAAAAAAAAATATGACATATTTTCTTTGAATATTTTTCAAATATTGAATTAAAATTTCCACCCATAGGCCCCAGATACTCTCGGCGTATTTAGCGCGTGGCCCAACTAAAACGAAGGAACACCTCCATTTTACCTTTTCGATGCATTTTCCATCGACCCTCCTAATGAAAATTTCCGCTTTTAAGACTGACCGCATTTGTCTTCTGATTTGCACACTCCCTGGTAGGTTTGATGTCAGCGTATCACGCAAATACTTGACCTGTTCTGATATGTTTACTTTTGTCCTACCTATTTTATAAATCACGTCTTACTTTTCTTTCCTTTTATTCCAAAATTTTAGTGCTGTACATTTTCTGATAATTAATTCAAACCCAATTCCCTCACACCATGCCGATATCTGTTCTACGTCGCTGGAGAGTAGCCCGTAATCTCTTAGTGCCCTTATATATCTGCAAAATTACTGTGTTGCTTGCAAATAATCTCAGATTGCTGATGCCCTGGGAGATTTTCGTGTGCAGGAAAGACGTATCAATTTCGAAAAGAGTTCTTCACCTAATCATGGTGCGTCCTTAGCGGTCGGATTAGAAGGTTAGCAAATTATCTTACTTAGTTGGCTTAGGATTATAGTCCATCAGGGTTAAAATCAGTCAAGTCCTGACCTATATTAATTCATTTGGTTAAGGTTCATCAAAACATTTATTTCCAAACCTGGTTACTTCTGCTAGGTCATTCTATTGAGATTGAGGAGAGACAGATAGAGAATTTGAGAATGGTTTAACAGCCGAGGCATTTATCGAAAAATAATTTAGAGTGTGAACCACACAAAACATGATTGTTTTACCTGAGAGTATTAACTTACACAGGTGCGAGTGACTGAGCACAATGTCCTTCGCGGACGTTACCCTGGGAATAATGGCCAATCCTTCGAATATTGGAAAAGTTACTCATTCATTCACGCTTGCGCGGAAGAGGGATGACAGCCTCCACCCACCCAGGGATATCGCTGTGGAGAAGGCGTTCCCAAAGGCGTACATAATATAAAAAGAAAGAAAAATCTCACTGCATAACCGAGAGGGAAGATCTTAAGAACGGTGGGATAGGGGGTGGGGGACGGAAAAAAGTGAAAACGGGACGCCCTTCCCGTAAGGGGGAAGGGGGAGTAGGAGAATAAAAAAGGGGCATGGTAGGGGGGATTGAGGTGGCGGCGGCGAAGGGCCGTTGTGGGGGGGTTTGGGAGGTGAGGGTGTCGCGGGGTGAAGCGAGGCGGAAGGGACGCTTAACGTTAGGGAATATAGTTTCGGGGTAAAGAGATAGGGAAGACGGCGGGGGATAAATGGGTGGTTGGCAGAAAGGGGGGAGGGGTTGAGTGGGGAAGAGGGTACGGAGTAGGGGTTCGGTATGGGGGAGCGGGAATAGTTCAGGGTTTTTATTCTGCGGCGGAGGAGGGCTGTTAGTCGTTACTCGCAAGGGGGAGTGGCGGAAGGAAGTGGCGTGGCGGCCAAGAAAGGAGGGGGAGGTCCTCCTCCGCGCACCACCCCGCCAATACCGCCAACCCCCTCCTCCCCTCGTTTTCTTTCTTCCCTCCACGTCCCAATCCACCCTCTCTCCCCTCCACGCCCTCCGACACTTTCTCCCCTCGGGAGGGAGAGAGCCTGCAGGGGATGGAGGAGGAGAGGTGGCGCCCTCGTGAGCCAAGTGATTAATGAGGCGTCAAGATGGCGAAGAAAACGGGAGGGGGAGATTGGATGGGAGGAAGGCGAAAGAGGAGGGTGCGATGAGGAGGGGGGAGGAAGAGCGGAACGAAAGAGAGGTACGGTCCACGGAGAGAGAGAGAGAGCGGAAACGGAACCGAATAGTAGCGCACGTACTTACCTCCACTGAGGTACGGACGCAGGCAGGGGATTGAGGGCGTCCTGATTCGGGAATGGAAAAACGGTTTTGATCGGGCAATGCAGGGTTTGGGGAATTCGTGGTACCTCCCCCTCGACTCTGATATACGGGCAATTAAACGGAGAGGATTGGGCGTGATAATTACTGTGGATGGCGATTAAATTCATTATTTAGGAATTACCAGGAGTGGTCGGTTTCCACCAACGTCGACTCAGCTAACGATGTAAATACGTGATGGGAATTATGCGTCGTATGTACGTATGTTCTACTGGTAACAGTACCACAGAATATTATATAACTGGGGTGAATAAATATATTTCCAAAAGGTGTCCAAAACTTCCAGGAGATATGGGAGAACTATCTGCTCAGAAAGACACAAAATTATATATATATATATATATCAGAGAAATACGAATTTTTTTATTACACTTCACAACCATCCCTCTTGGCATGAGCCATGTGGAAAAAATCATGAGTTAGAGGCTATTTCTCGAGGCATAATTGTTTTCAAGAAGCAAGAGACATGGAGTGGAAAGCCTTGTCAAGCAATGGAGCCAGCATCTCTGTTATGGGCTTTGAAGAAGATGGTAGTTTACATAGGAAATAGTTCCATAAGCGCTAAGGTATCACAACCTTTGCAATATCATTACATACCATGTATTCGCATAGTCATCTAAATATTCTCATATCAATGCTGATCATCGATCGCGACGGAAGTAATTTTGTCCCTCGAAACTATCAACTCCAAGAAATAAATAAGATGCCAATTTAGAGCCGCGACCGTGGCAGTATTATTATTATTCAGCACAAGAAAACGCAGAATACGACCCACATGCCCTAGTTTTTATAATTAGGAGGGGTGGGTTTCTGCGAGGTGGAAGGCTTAAGAGGTTGGCCGACACGGAAAGCGAAAACTTTCGTGACAGACAGGAAGAAGGAACGGATAATGAATGACAGAGTAAAGACAAAGATAAAAATAAATTCGGAGAACTGGAAGATAATGAGAGAATAAACGGAGTAGCAAGAAGAGGGAGGCACGCTGTGATTGATGAGAGGGGACAGGAGTGGAGAGAGTGGAACATTACAGAGATAAATAAGAAATAATCTTAAGCGTCTTTATGCATGAATATTTACCGTTTTCATAATTTGCCTGTCATGATATAATGTTTATGCACCATCTTACGAGGCATTTCTTGTTTAATTAATGTTATATTTTTTACGGAAAATTATTTTCCAGGGAGTTAAAAAAATAAAATTAATTAAAAAAACAATGAAACGATTCTTCTTACCGTAGAAGTACCTCTTGCGATATGCGTGACGCAAAGGGAAGCATTTTTTCGTTCACAATATTTCAGATTTTCATAGGGATAGGGAAGACTAACAGGAAGAAAGATATAAGTTTATTGTTTTTAGATTCATAATGTAATCGCAAAACCGTAATATGAAACATAGATTTTCAACAGTTTTGGTTAGCGTTTCGGAAAATTTCATAATTATTTCCACATACGTAACTCCTAAGATACTATAGTTTATAATAATACATGCTTACGGTCATTTGCCAATAAATGATGAAATTTTGATGAATTTTGATAAAATAGAGTTAATTCTAACGTTTTTCAATTTATTTTACACGATAAATTTCCAATTAAAAAGATGCTGGACATACAATTGTATTGGCTTGGGACTTGTGCTCCAAACGCTGCAGAATTATCCAAATACAATATCCTGCGCTTTCCTTTGACGAAAGTTTTGGAATTTTTTGGATCATTCTATTTAGTATGCATATGGTATATACTTTTGACATTATATTTACATATAACGGGGTACATTATTGAGACTTCATCAAGAAGCAGAACATAAATGCTGCTCAATTGTGACTTTACTTTTTCAAACTGCCAGGATTGCTGATGTTTGATTGGTGACTCCCTATGTGATGTATTTTAATATTATAGTATCTCTACAATCGTTTGAGCAGCACCGTAAACTTTACAGGAAGAAACAAATAAAAATAAGGATGGAAGGAAAGAAAATGAAACGGAGTAAGCAGCGGGAGGAAAAGGTTTGGAAGAATGAGGGTTGAATATCAGGAGTGAAACATGTGAACGGAAATTAAAGAGAAAGTCCGGGAGACAAACGGCTTTATTAGGGTCGACACTGGGACCACCACCGGGTCCCCTCCGACATTCAATTCGTCATGTAAGACGGCGATAAATATTAGCCAGGTTAAAAAAATAAAACGTTAAACCAAGCGCAGAAGTGGCCGCAAACAACCAAAATGTGTCGGCGATGTTTCATAATTTGTACAAAAAGAACTTTTATGTTCCTCGTTAGATAGATGTATTTTTTCGGAATGGGAGCAAAAGAATCAGGTAGTAGAGATACCGTCGGTTTCGTTATGTGTGAACAGGAAAAAAAGATGATTGTTGGAAGATAAGTTGCTAATTTTATCATACAAAACACCCCAAGGGAAATGAATTTATCTTCTCCCACGGAATCTGAAAAATGTCAGCTGTAAATTCAGTGTAAGGCCTAGTTGGGAAAAAACATACATACTATTTAACAGCCTACTTAGTATTTAAACTAAGCAGGCTACCTCTTTCGAAAACTAATGACTCCACAGTGAAATTTGTAGAGAATTTCAGGCAATTAACGCAAAGAGATTGCTTATGTGTTTCTTAATATTTCTTTCCAAGTATCAATTACCTAAGGGTCTACTCTGTAGTGCAGTCATTTTGCCTGTTAAGATTTTCTGTTTGGCATTTGCCAAGGCATCTTTATTTCGTAAAAAGTGACAGAAATAAACTATGATGAATAAATTAGACAATTCAGAAGAAGAAATGCGTATTAATAAGAATACGATAAGAAAATTTTTCCTAAGAGAAATGAAGGGACATATGTAAATATGATTTTAAAAAGAGATGAATAACAGTCCTCGTTAAATAGAAAACATGAAATGGTTAATTTGTTCCTAAGAACAGTAGAAACTAATGGTAGGATATATTTTGATAATTTTTGAGATAATTTTTTTAAAATCTCAAACCTTATTGTTCCTAGTATAGTTTATGTACATTGGTATATTCCAATGAACTCCCCTACATAAAAAATAATATTTATTATTGACTTTTTCACCTAGTGAGTACCTATGGAAATAATGGTCCTACCTTGACCAACTTTACATGATACTGTACCTATGTGTTGGAAATTACAGAAGAGCCATTATACTATATATTACGTTTGTATGCAATGTGGTTTAATCTCAACCACATATTTTTTCTTACAAAGACTTTGTACTATTTGTACATGCCAGAAACATTTTGTTTACGAAACTCCAATTATTTGAGTGTCCTGCAGTAGCTTATCTGCAATAGAAGTGCTTCGGTGTTTAGGAGAATAAATTGTTTTGATAAGCTTTTACTTCATCAAAAAAGTTAATTCGAAAAAATTCTTAAATTTCATGCTCTGAAACTGCCACTTTAATTTAAGATGCCAAAATGTTTTTTCCCCCAAGAATAAATTGAACTCTTCCAAAGGTATGAAAAGCGAGACATAAACATGACAACTGAAACCATTAGAAACATGACTGAATTTAGCATGTGGCAAAGCTAGTATTACCCATACTATCCTTTTTTTCCTGTTCAAGTTATTCATATTTCTAAAAATATATCGTTGGACGCATACCTTCTTTCATCAATTTTGCCTGAAAGAACTCTTGATAACAGCATGTTTCGAGAGAGGTATTCACAGAAATTCTTCATTGGACCAAAGTAATGAAAGACCAGGAGGATAGACACATAAGCGGGAGGGTCATAAAAACGAGCGAGAGAGTATAGAGATAGGAGATGAAAGAACGGTCACTTGTGGTGAAGGGAAGCACCAAAGAAGACTCATAACGTGGAAGGGTATAAGGAAACCTGTGAAAAATCCAACATGCACTAAAAAATAAAATATGAGCGACAAAATACTTTCTATATAATTAATGTTGTTTTTAAATCACGTTAAGTAAGTGTTAGTGTTCAAGGGCCAACTAATATGAGCAGCGTTTGTTTCTCACAATTAGCGTAATCAACCTTACCTTCTGTTTGCTCAAAACATATTATCTACATTACACCCACTGCCATACATATCTGCATTGGATTATGGGTTGATATGGACATTTTGTATTCAACAACGATACAGAAAGCCGCCTCATGGGGGTATGAGTCGAGGTATATTAGGAAATATTTATAATTATCCAATTACTGTAGTCATGGTTTAGTCTTCTAAAGCTCCGTAAGGAAAAATGCACGGGTATACGACAATGACAGACTTTATGCCAATACATGTGAATATGTTGGACGTTGATTATGTCGCGGTAGCGAGCACTGCGTGATGATTGCGACTTTGTTCATTCACAGAAGCTTGGTTCTAATTATTTCATTTCATCCTGGTGTTATAAAAAATTAAAAATCGCTCAATTTGCTGAGGTCAGAATTAAAACATATTGTCCCATTGCATTATTACAGCTTGTTCTCTTCGTACCTGGATGAGTTTCCATCTTGATTATCTAAGTCAGGGTTTACAAAACTTTTTTTTTGCGGAGATCTGGTATTACACATAAAATTAATAGGTACCTCGCCAAAAAAGTTATTGTTTTACATTCTGCAACGGCCACAAGTATTTCAATCATTTTTGACCGATTAATGCTCTAAAATGTAAAGAATTAAGCATTATGTGACAACAATAACATTGTTCCAAAAATGTCATGAAATAATTTGCGCGCGAATTTATCGAAAGAACACTCCAGTTTGTCAATAAGTCATTACGGTTTTTCTCCGTTGTCTACTATATATTTATGCCGATGAGGAATTTCCTATTAAAAAATAACAAACCCAAAGTCCAGCAACAGTACTGACGCCTCTTCATATATAAGAATACAACTTTCTAATGTTGTATCTGATATCAAAAAGATCGCATATTGAAGGTATCGACGTCATCAAAGTCCTTAAGAGCTTTATTCCATTTTAAACCTTATTCTTTATAATTTAAATAATTATTAAATAACGATTTGGATAATTAATCATCACTGACTAATACAAAATTATTGTTAGGCGTATTTAATTATACTAAAAAACTGTATTACTTATTCTACAAAATAAACAAGGTGTTCCGTAAAAATTTTATCATTTTTAGGAAATGTTTTATCGCGGAAGGAGTTTGGGAAATCCTGCTCCAATTACTCGGAAACATTTGCTTTCTTTTTTTCTTAACAATTTAAAATAAAATCTGTTGACAAATTTAAGTCCATTGAAACTTCTTTCAACCCAATAACTGTTATTAAAAAGAAGCCCGGTAATTAACCCGGGGGTCGGTTTGATGGTTGAGGGTAGAGATCACTTCGTGATAAGCCCAGTACGGAGTGTGTGAAATTCACACATCAGGATGAGGGTGACAGTTCCCTTTCTTTGAACAGCTAGCGCCTATTCCAGAAATATTTAGCAGTAGTGAAGCTAGACGTGCCCAGAGTTATCAACCCGACTTGATCCTCCAAATCGAACCAACACTCTACTCACATGGGCCACCACATACGCCTTATTTCAAAAATTGTAGAAGTAATACAGTAAAACTTTCCTCAATAAGTACAACATGTAATAGTCACATTAAATTTTTGAAAAATAATATCCCTTCCCGTTGGCTAATTCCATCACGGACTTGCGCGGGGGCCAGGAACAGGAGGAAAAGAGCAATATCCCCGGAGAGGCTTAGGGAGAACTGCCCAGAGAGAGAGAGGGACAGGCGCAAGAAAAAATATCGAATCCGGAGGTGGTCGTGGGGGAGAAGGTGTGAGAGAAGCGAAAGGGTAGGGGTGTAAGGCGAGCGACGTAAGAATAACACGGGGACGAGAGGAGAGAATCTTGGGGTTGGGCGCATACCTCATATAAAGAGACAGGTCCGGGGCGGAAAATGTTGGGTCGGGAGACGTGGAGGGCATGCGGGCGGCGGGAGATGCTGGATAGGGGGGAGTACTAAAGAGGAGGATGATATTGGAGTGGAGGGAGGGTGAAAGGGGCGGGGAGAAATGGGGTGGGGAGGACCGACTGCGCGTATGTGGGTGGAGATATATGTCGTATGGAAGGAATGAGTTAATACGCTGAGGGTGTGGGGCGCACGATGTCGGCCCGCGTGGGGGTGGGGATTCCGGGAGGGGGGGCGAGGTGGAGGTCGGACGGGAACGGGGGGGGGGGAAAGGTGGGGGCAGAGGCCGGAACGGGGACAGGTTGGAGTCGGCGGAGTTCACGGGAGGGGGACTGATGGGGAGAGGAAAGGAGGTTCCGTGGGGAGAGGCGAAACGTACACGAGCTGAGGAAATATGGTTATTGAAAGACGGGGGAGGGAGGAGGAAAGTTGTTTTGTTTGATGGCAATGGAGGAGTGCTCTAATGTGCCGGCCATTACCGTGGTAATTGAGGTCATCTTACGCCCTCTTCCGGGGAAACTATCCTACTAATACGCGGAATTAAAATATCGCAAATAGCTGGGAGTATAAACGGCGCAGAGGTAAAAAAGAAATTATTGCGTGAGCATTCTCAAATTCTTCAAAGTTCGCTTAATTATCCCACTAATTTAAAGATCAAGGACCGCTCCTTCGCAAATTGAGTTCGCAAATCTGGGGCACTGTAGTAGTATGATAAATCAAGCGATTCTCGACTTTACGTGAGTTTCAGTGACAATCCAACGCTTCAAAACCAGATCTTTCAACATGAAAACAGTCGAATAGTGTCAAACTTCACTAATTTATGATGAATTTCGGTATGTAAATAGTTTCGGCATTCATATTTGTGGCAATTTAAAATGTGGTTGAATACAAGCATAAAAAATGCCTTAGATGTGCATATTGATGGAAGGCCAAATTCCAGAATTAAGCTACTTATTAGCTTAGACACAATTATTATTTCCCAGTACGTACAATAAAGCTCTGGAAAAAATCACCGGCGGTGCAAAAAGCCCTCCTACATAACTTAGTCTTACATAACTTAATTTTACGACAGTGGAGACCTTCATTTTTTCATCATAAAGATGTCTTGCAAAGAAAGTTCAATATGTTCTGTTCCGAATATTGTGATAAAAGGGGGATTCCTATACGTTTCGAAAATGTACTAGTAATGTGGAAAGGCAAACCATAACGAATGAACATCTACAATAATTAAGTTGTTCAAGTTAATTGACAAAACGGGGCTCCATAAAACTGAATAAGGTAAAGCCCTAAGTGCTATTATGTTACTTAAACGCCACTGCGATGCGGGAAAAAAAGAAAAAACTGCTTTTTTCCATGAAAAAATCGCTGCAGGGAAATGGCACCAAGAATTGATGGTAGCAAAGTGAACGTGTGTTATGCCTGTAGTTAAACAGGAATTCTTCGAATTGATAATGCATAGAATTTAAATTTGGTGCATGCGCACAGTTTTAGGAATAAAAGAATGTTGTAGGAGATAGCCAACCATAAATTTCTATGCAAATATTGCACCATTGAAATACAAAGAGAGATCACGATTTTTCTTTAAACTGAATGGACAATAGAGAGATGTGACCAAAACTGGTTAAAAAAAACTCGTCGGTTAAAAATTTAAATATGATTCTATCCTTTTTATTTTTAAATATTATTTTCACAACGATTTTTTTCAAAGTTTAAGCATTCATGATGAAGCCACAGATATCTCTACTAACCCTTAGTAGCATGAAAAAACATTTTTATGGGGATAATTTTTCACATTTTATGATGAAAAAATAAAAAAAATATTAAACAAAAACAATTATCCCGCTAGTTTCGTACTCTTGGCTCCTGTGTTGGTACTTCAAATGTAGTTTCACAAAACCTGTTCGATACACTCGATCACCAAGGTCTCCATACAAAATATTAACTGTATTAAACGATCCAATATACTAATACCAATTTGACGCAGGAATGCATTGTCTCATTTCTCCGAGTATCGTCCTAATTTTGAGATCAACTGCACAAAACGAAGTGAACTGAATTTTTATAAATATTTGACCACCATCAATAAACAGAGAAATAAAGTTAAATAAAACTGTTGGAATAAATGTTCACACTCAAGGTACACGACAGTTTAATAGCAATTTAAATTTTAGAGATGTTTCAACGTGTTAGTGACATCCGCGACAACTAATTTTACCTCTAATCGTAATGTGGATATTGAATTTAGACTACAAATATTTTGTGAGAAACATTTGAATTTAATAATTTGTCTCTTAAATATGTAGTATTGAACCCATGAACATGATTCCATCGAAGAGGGAAACCCATAAACCTGCCAAATTCATGTGAATACCGCGAAAACCTACATCGGAAAGTCAAGATTGAACCAATTCAACACACGTTGATTGTCTTACAAAATATAATAATTTCCGAGGAGGAAAGGAATGGTGATATGTACGGAACCAAGAAGGAAGAGCTAATATAGGAAGTTGGAATATAAATGGAGATTGGGGAAGGTGAGATATGGAAAAGGAATGAACAAGGTGAGGACAGAGAACAAATTAATTGAAACAAACTAATTTCATGATTTCTTATATGCTAATGAATGGTGAAGGAGAACTGTAAGAAAGATGCAGGTTATTTTGATTGGCAATGGAATGCTGACGACTCTGAAGAAGAGGGAACGTCAGGCAGGCAAGGAAGGGGTGGAAAAAGGATAGTTGCATTCAGTATTGAATAAGAGTCTATAGTATTGTCGGATGTCAGGCTGTGTTCGGTTAGAAGAGGCAATGAAATACATCGTCGTTCGGTCTGTGTCCATACAAAACCTGCCTTAAACGGTTGACTACTCACTAACAATAATGAATGGTGGAAATTTATAGAAAAATATAAAGGTACTTATGGAAAGAAAATAAATATTAAACCAGTTTACGCAACAACATGAATAATTATTATGAAACAACTTTACGAATGAACATGCATAACACACTATTAATATGTTATGTTCATAGGTAGCTGCAAACAAATTGAAATAATTGAAAATGTCACTATGGGGGATACGTGAGTGAAATGAATTGCATAAAACATACACTCGATTTACACCAGAATAAGAACATTTAAATTCTAAAAAATTCCATCAGTAAGTTCAATTCCTCTGGTCGGTTTCCAAACACATAAATGTAATTTTATCTTGGTCTTGTTGATATTGATTTCCGTAATAGCAAAGGCTTAGAAAGAGTACAAGCGGAATTAGTAATATGCACTAAACATTTTTTTGTATAACATTGCAATAGACAAATCATCACGCCCTCATTCACCGCCAGGGAGCAGTATTATCAAATAAGAAACGTGGATCAATTACGCGCATAATATTAATGCCAACATTTGAACATATTAAAATTAAACAGTTGATAATTGAATGACGTTGATGACTTGTGTGTTCGCCTGAGAAACGAACCGGTCGTCAACAATTCAACCCCATTATTTTCTCATATAATTGAAGGGAAGAAAGCAATTATCACGAGGGCAATTTTTTTCCCTCCCCCACTGGTTACATCTTAAGAGACTTTGAATTAAGACAGTTGTCTGTTCACGGGAAAAAAATAAGAGTTAATACACAAAGAACCATGATAGAATAATTATTTAATTTATTTGCGCAGGCGCTTTTTTCTGGCGATTTGTCTCCGTTTGCTTCAGCTTTTTCGTATACTTTATCGGACAAGGAGGAAGGAGAGCAAGAGGGAGAGCGACTGAAGGAGCAAACGTGCTTCAGCGTGCATTTGGGTTCGGGATGGGAAGAAAGCCGAGAGAAACGGAAGAAAGAGGAGAGGGTAAGAGGAGAGGGGTGAGAGCTGAGTAATTAGTCACCCGACTGTGTTAGGAAGAAATTCCTCACTCCCCCACCCCCTCCAGTCTCTTTTTCACCCCACCCTATCCCGTCTTATTTAATCTCCAAGGGAGCTAAATAAGCAAGGGAAGGAGCCGAGTAAAAAAAAAGTGGATCACCCGCATAGAATTACAGATGAGCAATTAACGGATTCCTTGCGATGGATGAGAGGAAAAAAATGACGAACGGGGGTGGAAAAGGGGGAGGGGAATTAAATGGGTACGAAGGGGGAGGAAACGTCAATCATTAGCGGGAGAGTAATGCGTGATGCAACAGCACTCACGATACGCTTGATGATGCGCGCGGCGGCCATGAAGGGCGCCTCGGAAGGTACACTCTGGGGTTTAAAGGGAATGAGCACGAGGAGAAGGGTTAAATGAAAGAAAGGGATCGTTCGATCGACCGGCATCCCCCCACTTTTTTTATCATTCCCGCTACGCCCCACACAGGATTTTCAGCCTTCCTCAGGGCCACCCCTTGCTGTTTTTTTTCCTCCCTCCTTCACTATCCATACCCGGCATTTCTATCCCCATTTCCCGCCTCCGCTTTAACTACGCTCATCCTTCAAACGGTCCATAATCCCGGAGACCACCATCTCCAGAGACCCAACCCTCAGCATTCTCAAAGCGCCCTTGCGCCACTCCCATCCCTCCCTCCCCCACCTACGCTGGACCGCATCTTTCAACAAAACCTGACTCTTTCTTTTTTCTCTCTCTTTTACTTGCCCGCTTTAACCTATAACCATAATCACTCACGGCGAGAGGCTCCAACAGAAATGCCCGATAACTACTTCTCAGGCGAGAGTTAAAAGGGGGAGAAAAATACCCTCCCCCTCTTTCTAGTTCTGACCCTTGGAGAATTATTTTCTCTCGAGGCTAAGCGACGATGGATCATTCTTAAGCTTTATCGCATCGAGCCACATGTAATCGGAATTCGAGAGTCTCAAGTTTGGCGACTTTTTTTATGTATTTAGCCCCGCAGTAAAAGGAGGCCTGCCAGAACTTCTTAAGTAAATCTTGGAATATTGAAGGGTTTAGCAATAGAGTCAATTCCGTAGGAAGTTATTATTTTCGGAGGAGTTATATCAGTTCCTTTTTTTAACACATAATTTCCTTGTTTTGATGGTGAGATATTTCATGAAAAAACAGGAATTTGGTGAGAGTATAAGCCCTGGAAGCATGTAGTGACACTACAATTAATTTTGGGGGTGGGAGTCTTTAATGAGAATGACTAGCTGAAGACTAAAGAATTTACTAAGCCCCTAGGTTCATAAAAGACAAATTAATTAATTTATTTTATAATTATATACCGGTATACGGAATTTTTAATTAAGAATTTAATTTTTAACCGGAATTTTTAGTTAGGGACAAATATCTTCCATAAAAATGAAGTTAAGCCAGGATTGTAAACCAGATTTTTTTTGCATAAAAAACTAGCTTAATTTCGAATTTTTTAAGTGACCGCTGAGCGGACTGCAATTTCTGGTAATTAAAACATGATAATGAGAGATTCGAGTGCTTAGCCCTATTAACTGTTCTCCAGCGAGTTTATAAAGGTTTATTGCTCATAAACTATTTTTGGAAGTGTCCCGAGTGTCACAGCGACAGAAAAAAGTTAAAAATATAACCCTCTTTAGAAAAGCTTCCAAACTCTGAAGTATCTCAAGTATCCAACCAACGAAGTATCAAACCAATGAAGTATCTCAAGAACCAACTCTGAAGTATTCTGAATATCTCAAAATATTTTCCTCAAATGACTACATGCTATGCTACAGGAAATCATGAGTTTAAGTTATAAAAAAAGCGATTATTACATTTGTGTTCTGGGAATATCTTCAGAAAACATTTGGGGGACCTCTGTCTCTCCTTTCAGGCTACAAAAAAAGCACGTAAATGTCCAATTAAAGCGTAATATTGTGCTGTTTGACCTATCTTTGAAAATATACGCTATCTTTGAAAAATATAAACACGATTTAAAACCTGATTAAGTATCGTTTTTACGCTGAGATGAGCGGCAGGACGAAAAACGTAGGAAATAATTGAGGAAAATTCTGAAAAATACTTCTTTGTTCCATTCGATCACTCAATGAAGTGTTACATTAAAGAGAGCAAAGATCATGTTTTAAGGATTCTGAAAGTTCTGCGCAATCCAAAGATTTGGGAAAAACGAGCCATTGTGTTGGAACTTAACTACTGAGAAATGAGTCATGCTCTAGAATAGAATTACACTGAGCAAAGGACACATTCGAGCAATTTGAGTTAAAATTGAGGATGATATAAAATAGAAACCGCAGATATGATTTTATAGAAAAAAAATATTTGAAGTTAGAGACTGTCCCAACGTCTTCAAAGTGTGTGAGACGCACTCACTTTTGTGAACAAAAACAAGCGAAAATTAAGTACTTGTAGTACGACTTCACTGAGTCAAATCTCAACTTATTTTTCATATCAGTGTGCATCCACTTAAAAGAGTATGCCTTTGTATTTCATTAACAAGTATAACTTAAGGCCATGCAGTAGGTATAGGTATCACAAATGCATCCAAACATTAACACGAGTATATTGATAAATAAGACCGTTATTTGAAGTCTAAACGATAAGTATAAGAAATTTATTAATATCAAAATTAATATGCACGCATCCTCGGAATGAGATATACGTTTTTACTATCAACGATAAAATTAATTAAAGGTCCAAGGTAATTAAAAAACATGGCAATCCCAAAAAAAAGAGCTGTGGAACTCATTGCTGCTGTAGAAAGGGAATTGAGAAGGGATAGCCATTTTCTTTCAATGAACTCCCTGATAACTGCTCAAAAAGTCTTTATTCTTTTTGTCATTTCATATTCTAAGAGGTTTTCCAAAAATTCAATTATATTCTAATTATAATAAATGTCACTTTGTTACTATAAAAATGTACTCTTTTTTCTATGGAAAATGGTACTCTATTGCGCCTATTTTGAACATTACTATGTGAATAAATATGCGAAAGAATAAGATAAATCTTCAAAAATCTCACGGAGGATAAACACTGATTTTTTAAATAGAATTTTCCATGGATTTCCAATGTTGTTCCATCCGTTAGGCCGAGTTGGAGGTCAATATAGGTTCCATTGAATTATTTCCATTGAAATTATATATTATATATGTATATTTCCATTGAATTATTCGAGAAAAAATATATGTGATTCTGAAGAAGCTTTCAAAGCAAGGAGGAGAAAAGGTTTCCAACACGATTCTAAACTTAAATAAAATAACAACCAAAAAATACTCAAGTTCATAAATAAAATTTTGTGTTTTTAGGAGATTATCATTTCTTGTTTGACAAAATCCTATCCATTTTCAATTTTACAGAATACGATAAATATTTGGCGGCGACGAAAAATGGAGAAGGCATAAACAATATTATTTTTTCTAGACCAACTTTAGGAAGAGTTGCGATGACTTTCGTGGTGATGTCTCGATTTTAATCTCTTGATTCTAAAGGGTGTATCACCTTTAATAATCATACTCGGGGACACCAAAATTGCCCAATGAGATTAAAGAATGAAAATTGGTTTTGGGAAATATATAGCACCTATATTGTTGCCATTCAGGATTCCACAACGCAAATAATCACGCATTTACGCGCACAATAAAAACACGTTTCTTATATAAATGTGTTCCGTGTTCCTTGAAAACATATTTCATCTTTTGGAATTCACGGAGATTTTTTTTATCCATTTAAGTAGAATTCCATCTTATGTCAGTTACCTCGTCTAGATCTTTTCCAGGATTAGGGTCTAGTCTCTCTCTCTCGCACGCACTGCCTAATGTTTCGCTCAATCCTCTCAAGAACCATCGGCGCAGTTGACTCTCTATCCTATCATCCGGCTCCCTCAAATCGATAGGCCGATTCTTTCATCAATGCGTTTCGGTGTTCCTGCACTGTAAGGAGAAACTTAAGGAAAGATTTGGCCCGTAAGACTTTTCGTATTACGTCGAGAGTTGGGTCACTTCACGTCGAATCGGAAAAATCTAGTGTATCCTCGGCACACTTCGGATAGCGCTTCCGTAAGCTCTTTAAGCGACAGATCGAAAACGGGAGCGTGACCACTTATCAAAGTTATCCCGCGTCTTTCCATAACGTCTTTTTCATTGCGCGTCGCCACCAAGGGAAAACTTTTGAGGAAGCTGATGGGTGGAGGGGAAGCAACTCGATCCGGGGACGTAGTTCAGAAAGCACTCCCGAAATAATGAATCGAATTTTTCTCTTAAGAAACTCCGAAACCTACCCTTCGGGAAGAATTTCCGCGGATCATATATTCCAATTTGAATCCGAATCTGGAAAAAGAGTCTAGCGACAGCAATAGGATTATGAGTTTAATATACCATTTGAAAAAGGCAGTATTGAGGCTCCAATCAATAGAATACTGAATTGCAATAATCACAATAGGATATTGCAAAACAGGAAAAAAAACTACCCAGGAGAATATCGCCCTAAGTTTAAAAAGAGAAAGTGGACCAGTGGTGCCAATTATGGCACCATGCGTCATGCATTGAATACTTACATTCATAGAAAGGGAACTGAAATATACAATACGATTATAATGATAATAGAATAAGTAATTAAAATAATTGAGTTGTGTCGTGCATTTCGGGGAGGCGTTTGACATAGTTGCGTGGATCAAGCTATTGATAGCATAATAGAATATTGAAACGAGATGAGTGAAAGCACAGTAAATATAGTATATTTGGAGCTTCTATTATAACATTCAGACGAAACAAATTGGAATGACGAAGACTGATTCGCGAAGGGCATTGTAATAAACACGCCTTCTCGGAGACGTGGCCTGAATACATTAAATTTTGAAAGGCGGAAAATTCTTTTAGAAAATTTTCTTGTATGGTACAAAGTGAATATTTCGAATGAATCTAATGAAATAGTGAATCGTGAATATCGTAACACAAAGTGAATGTCGTATGCATCTAACATCTATTTGTAGCAATATTAAAAGGAATTAGATGTTTGTAATACAGATATTAAAATAAAAAAGTTTACAAATAATTATTTTTCCTTAAATGTGCTTATTTTTTATTGTCCTTAATTAACCGATGCATGTGTGGTGCACAATTTGCTATTTCATAAGGAATCTGTGTATAAACAATTAGTAACATTGTCTTTACACTCAATTTCATTATGAATTTTTTATTATACCACCCACGCCTCAACAGTCTTTTATATACATTTGATAAGGTAAGAGAAAGGGACTTCCAGACAAATAGAAATAGATATTCAAATTTTCCCTGATCTAAATGTATAATTGTAAAAAATAAGTTTAGGAATTTCAAAGCACATGGTCTCATTAAGAAAAATGCTTACACTATAGCTTCTCAGTCGATGAAAATTTGAGTAAGAGTCCCACATAATCTAGATCGCTCTTGGTTCCTCCACCTTTTGAGAGCCGTAATCGACATGTGTTTTTGTATTGAGATGAATGAGCTGTTTTACTATTTGATGACAACTTCTTTGGTCATGTCCAATTTAAAAATTTACCTTAGGAAATTTTGCCATTATTGAAGATGTGAAAAAGACAAATTTGTTAGTTCCAATCATTAAGATTTTATTTTCACAACCTAGGTTTCGATGTTCTCAATTAAGGAACTATTCTACAGATCTAATTTTTTCATGATATATTTATCAGACTGATATGGAGCGTAGCTATGTACGGCGCGGAAACGTGGTCGCTAAAGCAGGAGGATAGACGTAGATTGGAGACTTTTGAAATGTGGGTGTGGAGAAGAAAGGAGAAGGTGAAATGGACCGAAAGGATAAACAAATGAGGAAGTATTGGAGTTGGTGGGTGAGGAGAGGGGTTTGTTGAGAGAAATCCTATGGAGGCAGGAAAAATGGATGAAAGGCTTATTGAGCGGTAGTGAGATGTTGAAGAGGGTAATTGAGGGAAGAATGTTAGGCAAACGAGGAAAGGGCAGGAACAGAATAGGGATGTTGGACGGGATGAAGGGAGGAAGGAAGTACACAGAGATGAAGAGGGATCTGATGTAGATTAGGTTGCTGGATTGGGTTTTGTTTGGAGTCACAAAATATTTATTTGATAGTTGTGTCCATCCAAAAACCTACCTTAACCGGTAGATTACCTAATAAAAAAAACAATTATCAGTTTCCCGCAAGTGGGGTGTTTTATATTTTTGCCAGTTGATAGTGTAGGGGATATCATATTTTATTTTATTTCAAAGAATTGACGAAACTCGCTAAACAGGCGTTAACTTCTACCGAGTCTAAGCAGTTTCTAATTAGTCAAGCTCATTCTTTTGTGATCTTTCGAGTAACTGACGTGGATGTTTTCAGTTTCATTGGAGCAAAGAACCACTTTCCTTGGGAACCTCTACAAACACAGTTAATGTCACGCTAAATTTAGAACAAAGTGAATCAACTCGGAAAAACAGCGTAAGAAAAAACTACGAAGTTCCAAAAACGTGGGGGAATTTTTATTTGCTGCAGTAAATTTCACCAAAATACACACAAGACCAGCATTTTCGGTGCGTAAGATGAACTGCTTGTGTTACGAGTGCAACGTCAAAACCGTACAGAATATATTAGGTACATAAAAAAATGACATAGTCAATATACAGGAATGGGGCACGATTCGGAACGAAGTCTCCGAATTGTTCCCCAAATTATTCTCAAATAAAATCAAAATCGATATCGGATCGGTGATTAGGAATGCCCTACACAGTTTCCTTATTTCCTAGCAGTACCGAATCGGGAGGTATCAGATGTGGAGTCTCGAGAGTGAATCTGGCGACGGACCAAAATAGACCACGGTGGATCTCAACCGATTCCGTACGGACCACGATAGCAGGCGGAAGTCGCGTGTCGAGGAACTGTTTGCTGCATCTCTTCATGTTCCACCATTTGTTGCTTCGTCGCGACGTTAATCATCATGATCCTACCACGAAAACTGTACCAAGTTTATCAGCAGATTCTCGAAATGAACCAACACTGCTTAGAATTTTTCTACACCCACTAATATTAAAGTGCCTGCTATGCTTCAAACATGCCAATCTCCTATTACATCTAAGTAATTTGGCAAGGTTTGTACATTAAATAAGACAGTGAGGACAAATTCCACCTGTCAGCGTTGAAAACATGGTCTTTACTAATGATTGAGAGTGAAAAATTACTTATCAGTGGTGGTCCTTCTCAAGAATATGGAAGGTTTCCACATGTTTTAGACTAAATCAATCTTTAAATTCATCAGGGGATATTGTTTTCTATCTAATCCCGGATTCAATGTAAAATTGAGACGCCTGCCAGGGTTAGTTGGAAATGTGCCAGCAAAAAGTGGGCAGAGCTAGAAAGAGGGGTAAGACAAGGGTGTCCCTTATTACCGTTTATGAGGAGGAAGAGTTGCATGGGAAGTACTGGAGATAAGGAATGACAATCGGTGGATAATTAATGTAATTAGTTAGGTAATTTCTTCAAGTTAGCCGAAAAACCATGTACTTAGCAAGCTACGAGCTAACCTCTGGCTGGCGCGAGCTGGTTGAGTTTTTTTTTGAGTTTGAGTTGAGTTTTGGTAGTCGACACTCAATCTCTTAATTCTACTTTCTCAACCCAAAACACTATCCCATGCCATCCATTTCAAAGGAAAAAATGTGACAAACCTTGGCGTGCACTCTGAGGGCAGCGAATATTAGAGATAATCACAAGGAAGAAACTCCTATTCTTCTGAAATCCTAGCGAGTGGCTTTACGAAAAAAATCTGGAGGTTCAGGCAATGTTGTGCGGAAACGGAAAATCACTAAGTGATCACAATAATGTAAAATTCCACAAGTTAATGTCTATGAGGATCTAGGCTTCGTTAATTACAGCACCATCAGATAAGTAATAATATCTCGGTAATAACACTAACCTCCCCCCTTGCATCACCCACGCCTTGACCACCTCCTCCCGCACCTTTCCTTTAGCCACCAATGACAGTCCACTCTGACGTTTTCCTGTCCCTCTCAACATCTGATCATGCTGAAATAAGCAAAACCTATGTCGTTATAAGTATTCAAATCGTCAATTGCCAATTTTTACGATATTTTAGAGTGATTTTAATTAACATTCTATTTACAGTGTAATTTTAAAATGTACTTTTCTATCGTGCTATGAAACTTATTGAACACGATTTTCCATGAGGACCGATGTGCATATGGAATTGTAATTGACTTTTGTTTATTTGATCATTTTCAGTATGTTTGAGTCAACTTTCCTTGAAGTGCTCAAGATGAGCGTACGAGAGACCTTGCAAGAGGGGCAACGCCGAGGGAGGGGTTGGTGACGGGAATACTTTTCAGTCGGTCGTTAAACATCGAGAGATAAATCGGAACCCCATGAAGCGTGCGTCGATAATCGATTGACCATCGCTGGGATGCAATATGACATCACCCTCTTTGGCGCACGGCGGTAATTAATGGCCTCCGTCTCCACTCTAATGCATGATTGCTGCGGGAGGTGGGAGTGGGCGCAGTTCGAAGAGGGAGCGACGGGAAGAGATGAGGGCGATGAAAAAGCTATGAGCGATTGAAGGGTTAATAATCGGCTTTGTTTGGCAGAATAGGAGAAAGGGGGCAATAAAGGGATGACGATGAGGGTAGATGGGAATACTGGGAAGGAGGAAAATAACGGGGTTGGAACGCAGGGACATTAGTAAGCGACTTTATTAGAGTGGAATTGAGGTCATTCTTTCATCGTAGGGACTTTACAATTGACACAAAATAAAAATTTCTTATGAAATATTGTTTGTAAACTCTTTGAGTGGTATTGAATTGGGATTACATCTGTATATAAATATATTTGGTGGGAAAATAAGTGAATGAGGAATTATTATTAGGTAATCTACCGGTTAAGGTAGGTTTTTGGATGGACACAACTATCAAATAAACATTTTGTGACTCCCCACCTAGCAAACTAATCTATATCAGGTCCCTCTTCATCTCGGTGTACTTCTTTCCTCCCTTCATACCGTCCAACATCCCTATCCTGTTCCTACCCTTACCTCGCTTGCCCAACATTCTCCCCTCCATTACCCTCTTCAACATTCCACTACCGCTCAATACGCCTTTCATCCATTTTTCCTGCCTCCATAGGATTTCTCTCAACAAACCCCTCTCCTCACCTACCATTTCCAGTACTTCCTCATTTGTTTTCCTTTCGGTCCATTTCACCTTCTCCATTCTTCTCCACACCCACATTTCAAAAGCCTCCAATCTACGTCTATCCTCCTGCTTCAGCGACCACGTTTCCGCGCCGTACATAGCTACGCTCCATATCAGAGTTTTTACGAGTCTTGTCTTAACATCCCTACTCAACGTCCCCGTCATCAACTCCCTCCTCCTTGAGAAAGCCTCCTTGCCTAGCGCAATTCTTCTCCTTACGTCCCTACCACTTTGACCGTATTGGTCCAAAACACTTCCGAGATATGTAAACTGCTCTACCTGCTCTATTCTTTCCCCGCCTATTTTAATATTTAGCTTAGCCTTTTTCTTTCTGGAAAATCGCATAACCTTTGTTTTATTAATATTGATTCTCATCCCATATTTATCGCACTGAACCTCCATTCACTCAACAATGCTTGCAACCCCTTGGCTGACTGAGCAACTAATGCTTGATCATCAGCAAACCTAACCGATTTTACGAATTCCCCTCCGACTTTCATTCCTACCTCCAGTTCTTCCCATGCCTCTTTAATCATTTCCTCTACATATACGTTGAACAGTACCGGTGACAATGGGCAACCCTGCCTTACACCTCTTCCTAACACTGCCCATCCAGACTCTCCGTTCCCCACTCGCACCTGAGCAGTCTGAGACATGTACAGGTTGCGGATCAGTCTCCTGTCCCTCCAATCCATTCCTATTTTCTGCAATACACGCATTAATTTTTCCCAATTCACTCTATCAAACGCTTTTTCGAAATCTACAAAACAGGCAAAAACGTCCTGATTGTATTCTATATTCCTCTCGACTAGTGATCTCATTACTGCAATGGCATCACGCGTACCTCTTCCTTTCCTGAACCCAAACTGATCATCCCCTAAGTAATTATTTGCCTTACTCTCTATCCTTTTGTTGATGATCCTGAGAATAACTTTAGCTGCGTGGGATATCAAACTTATTGTTCTGTAATCCTCACATGACGAAGCCTTTGCCTTTTTTGGAATAGGAACTAACACCGATCTCACAAAATCTTCCGGCCAGATTCCTTCCTCATAGATACTACGAATCAGTCCATATATAGCCTTTTTCCCACCTTTCCCTAACCATTTCAACATTTCTACAGGAATATTGTCCACCCCCACAGCCTTATTTGCTTTCATCTCCTTTAATGCCCTTTCTATTTCATCGTCGAGTATGCCTGGACCCAAGCTATCTTCTTCTACGTCATGTTCCTTTTCTATGTCTAACCTTGTCGGCCTAAGTTCTTTACCATACAGTGTTTCTATATATTCCTTCCATCTCTCTTGGATTTTTTCCTGGTTCAACTATTATCTTACCCCATTTATCTTTAACTGTTGGCACAGCTCTTGCCTTCTTACTTCCCGATAATAACTTAACCTTGCTGTATAGAGCACCAATTTCACCCTTCTTCTGTAAACTTTCCATATCCTCGCATTGCGTTTTCCACCATTCTTCTTTTGCTTTATTTGTGGCCCTTCTCAATTTATTGTTTAACTCTTTGTACTTCATTTTGCCTAACTCTGTGTTTACATTTTTCCATCTTCTTCTCTCATCCATCTTCGCAATCATCTCATCCGTTACCCATGGTTTCCTTATCCTTTTCCCGTTAACGGTTCCTATAGTGTCTTTAGCGGCTTCCAATATCCCTTTCTTGATACATTCCCATTTTTCTTCGATAGCACTCAGTTCTTTACCGTCATCCATCATTTTCTCTACAGCCTCCTGATACTCCTTCCTCGTTAATTCATTTACTGCTTCTAAATTCCATTTTTTAACCCACCGCCCTTGCCTTATTTTCTTGAAACGAACATTACATTTCATAACAACTAAATTGTGGTCAGAGTCCGCATCCGCTCCTGGGAAACTGTGCGAATTTATCACACTGTTCCTAAACCTGTGCCTAACCATAATATAATCTAACTGATACCTTTCTGAGTCACCTGGCATTTTCCATGTATACCTACGCCTTTTGTGGTGTCTAAACCATGTGTTAGTGATGACTAACCCCTGTCTCCTGCAGAATTCAATTGCTTTCTCCCCGCGTTCATTCCTCGTGCCTAACCCATAGTCCCCCACCTCACCACCATCTCTTCCTTCGCCTACCGTCGCATTCCAATCCCCCATCACTATCAAATGTTTCCCTGCAGGAACACTCGCGATGATATCCTCTAACTCATCATACATCCTATCGACTTCTTCCTCCTTGTGGTTGCTCGGTGGCATGTATACCTGAATAATGACCAAGTTCGTCGGCTCTGCTTTAATCTCTACGAGTAAAATTCTATCTGTCTCTTGCTCTATGTTGACTACGCTTCTTCCTACCCCTTTATTTAAAATTACGGCAACCCCTCGTTGGCTCTCATCCCCGCCGCTGTATATTACTCTATAATTGTCACTCCAGTAATCCCCGCTATCCTTCCATCTCACCTCGCAGAGGCCTAAATGAGGAATAATGAGGAATACTCATGTTGAAATGAAAGTACATGATTACTTTCAATTTTATTGAGATTAATACATTTTCTCGAGACGTCCGTTAAAATATGAATATTATACCAATTATTGCCACATAATTATAGATTTTGTGAGATACCTCGTTCTCTTTCCTCATTTTTTCCATTTTGGACGGCTTTCTCGTTGATTACAACAAAAAAAGTTAAACAAAAAAATCACAAAAAATATATTTATATTCACCATCGTTGTAGTTTAAATATAAAATTTTCAAATGATTTAAATCCCAAAAAGGAGTGAAATTCTCTCATATATAGTATATTTGCTAAAATAATACGCACAGATATATAACTGTTGTCACTGCATGGGATACGTGTTTACCATTATTATTATTGATTGGATATATGTGCATATGTGGGTCGTATAGTCCAAGGGTAGAGCGTTGGACTACCGACCGGAGAGTCCGCGTTCGATTCCCGGGCACAATTTTCAGGGCACCCTCAGCTCCACCAAACCTGTGTGATTTTTTCGGGTATCAGATCTTTCTGAGAAACCACAACCGGCCCAATGAAAGGAACCCCCAACTTCGGGCTTAGTACTGGGTGAACTCTACTATCACCTGCCAAACAGACCTTAGGGTTAATTATTGTGTTCAAGGTTTTTATTCATTCGTATTCGTATTTTTTATATATATTCAAACACGAAATCCCGCCATACGGCGCACAAATATTCAGGTTAAGGAAATATTTTTACATTTGTGATCTGCTCCAAAACGCCTTCCCCACATGTCCTGTGTTCGCCTTTTATGTGTTTTCCTATCCCCTTTCCTTATACCTATTTCTATGTTTGAATGAATACATATTTTTACATATATATAATATATATATTTTATATACATACATATATATATATATATATATATATGCACTATCATTATACGTTAGGATTATCATAGGAAATTTGGATATATTTTCATAAAATTTTACTATTTTCTACGATGAATGAATGCATTATACAGAGAATACGTCAAATTTACAATTTTGCAGTAACTCAAAAACAAGGTTTTTTGATCATGATGAAAAACAAGCCTTAAAATTCCTGCAAAAACTAAATTAAGAAAGGAAGATCCCGATTTCGTGGGTCGATTACGATCTCTTTATTAGGGAACCTAATCAAGCTACAACTCTATGGATTGGTTAGCGGAATCTCAGTAACTCTGGATAGTCGTCAGGATTGGGCGGCTTAATGAGATTACGATGAAACGCGATAGAATCTTTAGCCGTGTAGAATAACACCGGGACAACGCACAGTATTTACACTCCCTGGAGTAGAGAATACCAAACATTATGATTGATGAAGCCTTTTCCCTTAACCGTTATTTCGTTGTCAAACTAAATTGCTTACATGTGCCTCTTGAAAAATGTTTCATTGAATCAAGTTTAAAAGAATGTTTAAGGGGATCGAGTTTAAAAGAAAATTTAAGGAAACCGAGTTAATAAACCGGAACATGAAGAAATGTGAGAGCAATCATGTCCTAAATGTTTTCAAACTTTATGGAAAGCAAAACAATGTTAAAAAAATAATGCATATACTCCCAAAAAGAGGGACGTGGTAGTCCAGGGGGTAGAGCGTTGGACTACTGACCGGAGGGGTCGGATTCGATTCTCGGACATGCCTCTCTGGGCATCCTCGGCTCCACCCAAGCTGTGTGATTTTTCGGGTGCCAGATTTTCTTTGGAAACCATAGCCGGCACAGGGAAAGGAACTGGCCCCCCTACCGTGATATGTGAATTTCACACGCCGTCGGAATTAGTATTGGGTGAACTCTACCGACACCTAAACCAAACCGACCCTCTGGTTGATTACTGCATTCATGGGTACTGAAAATTTCAAAGACAAGTAAATGGGGGAAATGAAGATACAAGTAAATTATTGTCATGTTGGAATAACTATCGTACAACAATTACTAGTGAAGTCTAAAGAGTGGTAGAAATTGAAACAGAGCGACAATGATTAAGATTTTGTTTCCACCAATTCGGCTTCATTTCGTTGTTTTATGCCAACACATCTCGTAGGAGGGCATCGACTTACTAAAATCCCTTACACTATCCTTGAGTGTATACTTCTCCACACAACAGTCAAGTGAAGCACGGAAGCGATCCCGGATAAAATTATGAGTAGCAGTAGCTTATAGTATATGGGAGGCGACCGACAGCTGAGATCATTTGCGTCATTAGGGATGGTTGGGAAAGGAAGGGTGGAGAGAAACCCGGCGTTGACATTCGCCTACTCTTGTCAAAAGGCGCCAAGGGGTCCGCAGTTTAACGTCCCATCCGACGCACGTCGTACTCTACTCACTCAAAGCACTCTCCACGAAGTACCTCAATTAGGGATCGGGATGCCAATGAAAAATATTTGTTGTCTTTTTGGATTTGAACCCGGGCAATCTCGGGGGGAAGTCAGTACGTTAGCCACCGCACCATCCCGATCCCCCTAAAATTAGGCGCCACTAGAAACATCTCCCGAGAAACGTGGCACCGACATGTACCGGCCTAACTGGCATGTGGATTTCAGGTGCGGCTTGAGCATCTCCCAATTAGATCTAAGACTTGAATTAGAATTTCAAAGCAGAAAGTTTTGAAGAAAAAAAATACATTTGATAATTATTAAAAGCGGGTCGCGGTGGTCTAGTGGGTGGAGCGTTGGACTACTGACCGGAGGGTCCCGGGTTCGATTCCCGGGCAAGGTACTTTGGGCACCTGCAGCTCCACCCAAGCTAGTTGATTTTTCGGGTACCAGATCTTCCTGGGAAACCATAAACGGCACAGGGAAAGGAACTGGCCCCCCTACCCTGATGTGTGAATATTCACACGCCGTCGGGCTTGGTACATGGGTGAGCTCTACCATCACCTACTAAACCGACCTTCGGGTTGATTACTGTGTTTATGGTTTTTTTTAATTATTAAAACTAATGCCGAAAATGCACCATTTTTCCCTGAGATTTCTTCAGATTCTCTCTCCACCCATCCCCTCAATTGGGTTTTATCATAAAGGTTCGTGAGATCTGTAAATGATAAGCAGATGTTTACAAGCCTCTCTGATGATGAAAAAAGAATTCATAAATGAAAATTCCAAGATCCATTAGCACCACGTATACATTCACGGAGAATCTTGGATTTTCAATTTGATTTTCAGTTATTGATCTAATAATAACGAATACTTTAACGAAGCACATGTACAGTAGTACTTTGCCATCTGCGGTTTATAAGACCTACTACTCTTAAAAGCAGGGTTTATACATCTTGGGTTATACGTACTGCGGGAGTCCAGAGCCACCTAAATTAAAGCAAACCACTCCAATCAGCCGTCGAACGGGCTAATATTTATTAAACCACTTAACTACAACTGACTTTTAATAATCAAACCACTTTACTTTTCCACATAAAATTTTTAATTTTTACTACCCAGGTTTCGTTATAACATGCAATATTTATACCGCACGAGAACACTTCGCGAGTTGTACGACTAATTGAAGATTAATATGACCACCTAAAAGAATCATATTAGTCGTCATCTATTAAAGCGAAAATTGACTCACTACTGAGAAAGATAAATTGATCGCACAAGTCTGAGTTTCCTTAAATACGGTCGTCCTTTGGAAATCCACGGCACTTAGGCACGAAGATGGATTGATAATCAAATGAGGAACGGTAAAAAAAAAGAGAATACTCAATTTTTTTCTCTCGAGGACCAAAAAAAGTTGAAACAGGCTGGCAGTGTTGATCGCAACCCCCAGAGACGTACCCATCCTGAGCTAACAAGTCTAAACAATGCGTACGATGACCCACAATTCAACCGTGTTAAGCGCTGGAAGGAGAGGGAGAAGAAAAAAAAGGAACGCGGCAATTTTGTCCGTCGGGGTCGTAGGGAAAGGGTTGAGAGTTGATTAAGACGTAGGAGGCAGGGAGAAATTAGGGAGGGGGGACGAAAGATGGACGACATGATGGCCGGAAGAGTGAGGAAAGGGGCCTAGTGGAGAGGGGAGGGAAAGGAAGACGGTCCATGGAGGGCGGGGGGTGCGAGGAGAGGAAAGGTGAGGCGTTAAGAGGTGAAAGGAATCGAGGACCTAGAGGATGAAGTGGAGGGAGGGTGAGTTACACGAGAGGAAATGAGAGGGGACGAGAGACAATATGAGGGGAAAATATATGGGAGAAAAGAGACCCAACCCCCACCGAAGTCGACACGGCCTAAGGATTTTCAATGCACCCCTACCTTCCCCGAGTTCATGCATGTCGGTAGTTCACCTTGCTCAACAGAAAAGACTTTTGGGATCATTACGCCCGGGAGCGGGTAAATGTCTAGGAGTCTCCCGTGATGTAATGAAATCATTGCTAGGGACCATTTACCCTCTACGAGTGAGGAAATGAGTTGGCATCGAGAAAAATCATTCGGTCAAAATGATTTTTTCTCCTCATTTCAAAAGAGAATTTAAACCATAGAACTTGCTGTAATAAATTGGTCTAAAAACATTCTATAAGGCTAAGACTTATCGATAAAATAATTCTTTTCGTGTAACCAAGCTAACGTCGTGAGAGTAATGAGTGAAGCGGTTCCTGTAATTAGGTATGCAAAGGACTGAGTTCAGTGCTGACCTCCATTGAGTTATGAAGATCTAAATGGAATTATATTTTGAATAATTCAAAACTAAAATAAAACTAATAAAGAGGCTATACACAAACGTACCTGTGTGATCTTACAATATAATCGACCATTACGGTGAATGCGTTCAAATGAGTGCTCCACGTGTCGAGAGGTATGCCCTCGAATGTTAACGCTAAAGCAAGTTTAGACCTCCTGAAACTTTCATCACTTTGAATTCCTTAAGTAACATGGAATTATTAGAAAATTTTAAACATTTATGATTAAAAAAATTCTTTCTTCATCTATTCAAGGAGTACCAGTTCACACATATGCTATGTGGTTACCTTTCTAAATTACCTCATTGTTACGTGTATGTTTGTGTATATATATATATATATATATATATATATATATATATATATGTATATGTATAATCTTGAAAATGACGCTCTCCGACGACGCACAAACACACAAACACTGAGATAATAAATATTACACACACAGTAACATAAAAGAAGGACACTTACAGTAGATATTTACGTTTCGACGGCACGGCCGTCGTCATCAGAATCTGGTGACGGCAGCCGTGTCGTCGAAACGTAAATATCTACTGTAAGTGTCCTTCTTTTATATTTCTGTGTGTGTAATATTTATTATCTCAGTGTTTGTGTTTATATATATATATATATATATATATATATACACGCATATATAAACACACAAACATACAGAAACACAAAGAAAGGACACTCACAGTATGTATTTGACGTTTCGACGGCCCGACCGTCGTCATCAGGAAACAAAACGTCAAATACATACTGTGAGTGTCCTTTCTTTGTGTTTCTGTGTATTGAATATTTTGTATCTGTGTGTATGTGTCGCGGAGAACGTCCATTTCAAAGGATAAATATATATATATATATATATATATATATTTGTGTGTGTGTGGGTATGCTTTTTCTGTGTTTTATATGTATGTGTGTGTATGCATATGTACATGTGTATTATATATATGCTTGCTCTTCCTACAATATTTCACCAGATAATAACATGATAACAATATTCACCGACACTAGTTCTGATGAATTGGTACAGTAAAAAAAATATATCTGGAGGAGAGATACACTTTTGAAACTAATCCCACAAAGTTACGACCTCCACAGTTAGTTTTTCTCTATTTGATGACTAGATTTGTTTGCGACGTATAGCGAACGTGATTTCTGCCATAGTCGCCGGATTAAATAGGACTCTGGAGTTTGAGAGAATTTGTGGGAGAAACTCAGAACAAAGACTTAAGCTATTGATTCTAGTTTTCTTCTCCATATGTTGCATGGCATGAAATTCGAGTGCTTCTCTTTTAACAGAGCTTAGGGCCTCGTACACCTGGTTTGTCTGTTTAGGTGAGCTTCGTGTTACGATTCAAGGGAGATGGCCACTTTGTTGGGGTAAATGCCTAAAGTTATCGTTCCGAAAAAACAATCGCAATCCTTGAATTAAATTCATCAGTGGTTTCACTTTCTCTCCAGTATTTCATTTTTATTTTTTCTATTTAAGTGGAAAAATTCGTATATCTTCCTATTTTCTCTTTCGTCTTCAACTTAAGGCTTGGGATATTTAATATGAAATGCAGACCGACTTTCGTTCATGGTTAATGCCAAACTGGGATAAATATGAAACCGATTTGAACCTTCAATCTTGCTAGGAAATTTGATTTTTCCGTATTACCTGGAGTTTAGATTTTGAGTTTCGACGGCTGAATCCAAATGTGTTCATCAATTGTATATAAAAACGTCTCAAGTCAAAAATCGATTTTAAAAATTATTATTTGACTCACATATATCTGCGCACATTACTTGATTGTGCAAATCAAAAAGAGTCGGAGGTGACCAATGGAATTATTAGGTGCTGCAAACTTTGCAAAACATGTACTTTTTCTCGTACCTCGCACTAAATAACGGACGTGTGGAACTATGGAGAGGGGAGAATTATGTTGTAATAAACGGATAAAAATATTGCAGCATTTCCCCTTCTGAGTGTTATATCATTTATAAACACGCACGAAGCAAACGTCGCCGCAATACGTGCTTCCTGTTCGTCGTTTGGTAGTAGAAAGATCTATCTCAGCCGTAACCACTTGGACCGCACTACCCCCGCGTCCTTTCCCATCAACTTCCCCTCTCCTATTTTTTCCTTTTCCTCTTTTCATTTCCTTGGGAAATGAAACGGAAGGGTTGACGTCGGAAGAGGTATTTTTTACCCGGAAAAGTGGAAACCCCGAGGGGAGGGAAGGACTGAGGGAGTGAAAAGTTTTCTTAAAGAATAGCGTGTTCCAGGTCCAATAAAAAGGCGGCGACCACCATTGTCCCGGGCGGGGGGGGAGTCAGAGAGAGGCCTAGAGAGGAGAAGAAAGAAGAATGAAGGGAAGAAAAGGAAGAGCGGGCGCACTTGCGATGGCATAATTAAGGAAGGGGGAGGAAAAGAGAGAAAGGATGGAAGATACGGGGGAGAGGGGGGTCGAAGGAACGGCGGAGCTACACGTGCCCTCACGTGGCTCGATGGGACGAAAAAATCGATTTCACGAACTGTAGGCGCGATGATCACTGGCGACGCGGAAACTTGGCCGCACAGTGAAGACAAGGTGAGCGGAGAGTGAGGCATTATCGCCAGAGATCAAGGGCAACAATGCGGAAGGTACCATGTTTGTTTTCCTTTTCCGTACCACTAAAAATACCCAATGTATCTCAAACATTCTCCCCGCACGCAACCGATCTCGAAAAACATCGTACCGAAATTTCGCACCTACCACTACGTCTTATGGCTCGATTTATGCGATAAGAGCACCAACTGGTCAGTTTGTTTTAAACCTTAAAAAATCAATCAAATTTACCAGCTCTGGTAGATTACTCGCACGAGAGTCCATAAATTCAATCAAGTCTGTTCCAATGGTTGCGACATGTCTATATTTCACACTTTTAAATATTTGCAATTTGAGAGAGCTTTTTATTTTTGGACAGTTGATAAAGCATTCAAAAATGGAAAGGAGGGTCCAAATTCCAATACAGGCGACTCCTTGTGAAATCAGAAACTAAACCCATGCTGTGTAATACTCTGGGCCTTCCTAGGAGGCCGCATTAAACCCGTAAGGTACTGTGAGAGGTGACTCCCATCACCCACCGAACCAATTTTTGGGTTGATTGCGTTATTTCTGTATATTTTATACAAAGTTGTTCACAGATACCTTGGAAATTGATGTTTTGCATTGGTAGAAAAATAGTTTGTCACTTCGCGCACCGCACGAGATGCCTAACGCTAATAAGTATATGTATACGTTAATTTGAATTCGATCCATGCGACCTGCTGAAAAATATTGACAACATTCCAAACACTATTTGAATTTTTATTAAATGTGTAGCATTTTTATGAGTTGAGGAATGATCTGAAATCATTAGAAGGATACCAAATAGCTTCGAGTCATCAGGATTGGGGAGACGAGAAAATTGATCCAGATATTATGTATTCCCGAAATCTTTATAATTACACAACCCGAATTGAGTCTGGCATAGATACTGTACAAAATTTGGACGGAATAAAGTAAAAGTATCATCGTTAACTTTCGTACCACGTATTACCCTATAAATTTCAAAATGAAAAAGTTAATTACGGTGTCTACTGACTTTGGTCTGGAAACAAATAGAGAACTGAAGATTAATAACAATATATTGGAAATGTCAAAACCATTTTGGATCAGTTAATTTCACTCATATATTAAAACAAAGTATTCTGATACCAACATAGTATGCCGAAGAATTCCCTGGTGGCAGTTTCGTGCCAAATAAAGGAAGTCGGAAAGAAGAGTAGTAAGCGAGCTGATTTAATTAAGAACGAAATTCGATTAACACTTCGCACATTTTAGTATTGAGTTCCACGAAAGGTAAAACTGATTTTATAACCTGGAGGGAGACCTACATGGATCTGCGTAACGCTCTTACACCATGAAAATTCGAGGAATGGGGAAATATTGCACGGAATAAAATCTCGGATAAATTAATTACAACGATACTTGCGAACAAAGTTTTGAACTAGGATCCTCTCTGACGTCGGAGAAATCAAGGAGCGCCCGTAACCAAAATCGTATGCGTCAACTACAGACTTCGGATAAGATAAAAGGTCCTGACCTGCTCGTGTGAACTTCTTCAAAGTTATCGGAGTAATTTACGCTTGTAAGTATTTGTTAATTATAAAGATGATTGAGATCGTAAAGAATAGAAGTACTTTGGTAAGATAAGAAAAAAATAAGAAGGACAATGAAATTCTATTAGAGGAGAGAGATGAATCCAAGTCAGGCGACGGGCTAAGAAGGGAAGACAATTGCAATTGAAACCTTTCATCTACAGCGGAAGCAGAATATCATGTATGCAGGAAGTTCGTCGTGCCTCTCCGGCAGAGTAATTCAAACTGTGAAGGCCTTTATGAGATGGGGGCAAGTGATACGCTCAGAGAAGATCAGGTCACAAACAAGTTATGTGTGCACCATGGTACTCGAATGATTAGAAGCATGGCCCTTTGGAAAAGCAGACCAGTGAAGAGAAGAGGAGCTAACAAATTCCGATGTTGTAGAAGATATGATCAAGAAACACTGAAAGGCGAATGAACTGATTAAAGTGAGGAACGAAGAGGTATAAAGTGGTGTAAAAGAGCGAAAGGTCAAATGGATCAGATGGAAATGAAGTAGCAGATGGATTGGGAATACCTTGGGCTCTTATAAATTTATTAGGAACGTCATAACGTGGAAAATAAAAGTAGAGATCACGTATGGGAGGCCAAGACACTAGATAAAATAAAGAGAAATGAGGTAAAAGAGATACAAATACCATGTCGTTAAAGAACAAACATTATATGAGGAGAAATGGAGGGCTACCATCCATCAGTATGCAAGGTGGAAGACGGATGAATGAGCCATTGAAAGACAAATATTTTATTGATTTTCTAAGAATACTTCGTTGTTTTAGAAGGCAGCAGGGTATTTACGCAAGATCTGTGCCTACAACAATGCTCTTTGTTCCAGCACAACAAACTTGTCGACCTTTTACTCACAGTGTTTAACTTTTTCGGATAGATAAGATGTTTGTGAGTAGCATGTCTATGTCTGCGGTTCAGACAGCTATTAAATGATAAATGGAGTTTGCAAAATTTAACTAACATCCTAAGGCAGGAAATGTCAAGAAAAGACACCATAAGTAAGTATTGTCCTCACTAGCCAATAAGGTCTACTTCTCCATTATGTCCAAAGCAATATTCCTTGAAACTTAAGAAGTTACTCACTTCCGTTCTATTAATCGAAATATTGAAAAAACATATGTATCGTGTTCCCTAAAGCAATATTCTTTGAAACTTAAGAAGTTACTCACTTCCGTTATATTAATCGAAATATTGAAAAAAAAAACATTATGTATCGAAGCACTTAAATTACATTTAGGCGTACCACATATGAGGCTTAGTTAGAAATTAGATTATCACCCTAACATTATTAGACAGAGGCAATTGAATTAGAAGACAATTAGAGAAGCAGGAAAAAGTTAGCAGTTTACCGAAAAAGTTTTGTTACTCCTGGTTTCCATCAAATAAACTGTACAATGAGAATAGACGAGTAGGTCCTACAATTTATTAAAGGGGAAGAAACCGAGGCCATCAGTCACCACTAAAAACTTGCTCTTTCACACAGAGTTTCGGTGGGATCGGTAATTTTTCACTGGCTCATCTTCCAATCTCACGTAGTGATGAATATTCGCGTTCATTATCGAGAGCGATTAATATAAACGCTCGGCGTCAGACTGAGAACCCCGCTCGCTATTCGGGAGTATTCGGTGGTGAGGGAATTCCGGGAGTCTTCGTTTTCCCCGCTCTGTTTTCCGTTCCGGGACGGTTGTGACATTCACTTTCCTCGAGGGGTTGATTAAGTATTTGGAACTAAGTTCGGATTGCGTGGCGGAGGGGGAGAGAAGGGGTCGCCAAATTTCTAGGGAGCAGGTGCGGCGACATTCCTCTAAAGGAGAGAAGAGGACGAAAAAGGAAAGTCGAAAAGTGAACAGTAATGACATCGATGAAGCATTTGTCGAGACAATTACTTCGAACCGATTACTAAAAATGTGTTGAGATTTTACTGCCCCAGAAAATATGTTTTACTTCCAAAGAAAATACGTTTAGTGTTATAGCAAAGTTTCATTCCTTTAGCATCGTGAAGGAGTTCCATCACAGGGACACATCCAACCAATGCATGCATTTCGAAACGTTTGGCTTGAAAACTTAACTAGGCGTATCAAAGTTTTTCACATTCGGCAACACAGACACAGAAGACAGGATGGAAATGAAGCAGATTTAAATTTGAAATCTAAATATCTTTCTGCGACTTTTCAATGAGGAGGCACCACGAGAAGAGGGCGAAGAAGGCTATGGAAACATGACTGAAGATAAAAGGAGAACTAATTGACACCCGGAGAATCATATCACAATCCCAAGCCTCGAGGCATAAATAATATTTATTCCTTAATTTCACTCACCTCAGCCTCTATCTCTTTCTCAAACATTTTGACTAGTTTAGGGCCAAACTACCTGCTGATGATCATGATGGAATAAGTCTTCCAATAAGAAGAGACAAGAGAATGACAAGAATGATTCAATCGAATAGGGATGGTCCGCAGACGTAAGCGCGAGTAACTCAGTGGGAACGCAGATTGGCAGGTAATAAGTTGAAGCTTGAAGGAGTGCTACATATCCCTCAAAGGATTGGTAGCTAGCGACGACAATAACAATAACCAAACTCTGGAAACCTACTAAACGACGATCGAAATTTGACTTAAATAAGCCAATTTTGGCGAATTAATTATTTTTTAATTAAGTCTTCTTAAAAAGAAAATGACTTAAACTTCAGATAATTTCTTTGATCGACACTCTTTTTTATATTTTAATAAAATTCAATTTTTTAAGGTGGATCTGAAATTTCACCTGGTGTAAATACGACATAGTATCGTTTTCTAAATCTTTTCATGCACTTAGAATGATAAAAGATTTTTAGATCCTTAATAAATTCTGATTATTAAATTCATAACAAATTAATGATATAACTGATTGGAAAAAATGTACACGTGATTTAATGAATACAATATATATTAGAATCTAATTTACTTAGATATCAAATCACTAGAAGTAGAGATTTATTCGGAAATTTTATCACCACATAACTTGCAATGCCGGAATTAATAAAACAAAAGCTTTTGTCCCCGCAAAATGTGCAAGTATTTTCTATGTTATATACCTTAAAGAAGGGGAAAGGGTTATCATTCCTCCAATATTCTCATTGTGCCCATTAGTCACGACAAAAAATACAACGGACATTTGATTAATATATGACATTCATATTTAATCATGTAAAGCAATAGAGATCTAAACATAATAATATTTTATTGACGCTTCAGTTTATTCTATTGCATTAACGAGCAAATTGACCGGAGTTAATTTTAAAACACATTAACTACCAAACAATTACACATGATATGGACCACTATATCAAAGAACATACAGTAACGAGCATGGGAGAAATATGTGAAAGAATTTACGTGAATTGTGTGGCCTTAATGGATCACAGACGTGGACCATTAGAGGAGTATACAGAAGAAACATACGAGTCAGTGAATCTTGGTACTGGAATCGGATGCATTGGACAGATAAAAATAGAAACGGTGAATTATAAGGAGGATTCGTAAAAGAATAAAAATCATGCGTAGTATGACAAGAAGAAGAGCACGTTGGCACGATTATATGTATACGGAGACGAAAACGAGATTTTTTCAGCTTGACGGAAAGTAAAATATATATTCCCAAGATTGAATAAGGTAAAATGTAATCAGCATGAGAAATCCAAAGCCGTCGTAGGAATAACCTTACAAACCTTAAAATCGGGACGAAAAATTTTTGAACTTAACCCTTCCAGGATCGGGATATTATCCAGGTATTCTCAAAGTGCCCGTGGTGATGTTCGATTACTCCGGGCTCCGATATTTCACTATGGCAACTTTGACTTCGGGGACGGATGAGAGTTTCTGAATGAAAATGGGAGCGACGAAGGGAAGCGAAACGAAAGATGCGTGTGCGAGTTGAATTTGGGCGAGTTTTAGTTATGCGCAGGCCTTTCTCCAAGATCGATAAAAGGAGGAGAGGGAGGTTTGCGTATTAGTTGCTGAATGGGAAGATGAATGGCGCGCAAAAGACGAAGAACATGAGAGCGACGAATGCGTAACGAGCATGGGAAGAAAAACCAGAACCTTTCCCCATCACCACCAGCAGAACCACCACCCCGCTGTGTTGCAATCCAGCGGGGAAAGAACTGGGTCCGGCACAGATCAATACGCTTAAGGAGGGAGCTCTCTAATATCACTGATCGAGTACCAGTGCGTAGATGTTCAAACAATTAATACATTTGTCACTAACAAAATAGTGATAAGATTAGGTGACCAATCTTTTAGAAATCAATAAAGTGACTTTTATACACGTGAGCTACGTGGAATTACATTTTTTTTTCAATGTTGAATATGGCATTTTAGGAATGATGAACGCTAATTTTGTATAAAAAATAATAAATTTCGAGGACGAAGTTAAAAGCAAACTAGCTTGGAAGTCATTGAAAAATTGTGACTCGGAAGAGTATTATGAATAATTAAATTAAATGACCAGCAGTAAGAGCATATCTGTGTTTGTTCTTTCCAATATTTTGTCCTGTTGGTTTTTGACGAAAATGATGCTTGTGATTTATTGTTGTGTTTTTAGACTGTGATTTGGGTTCCGTGCCCTGCTCCTTAATTACATTTCATCTTGTTATTTTTTAACACGGTTAATTACTTTTTAAAGAGAATTTATCCGCGTAGATTTTTTTTAGTAAGAGAGTTTCAGTCAGTGCCAGAGCAGAATAAAACATCCCTGTGGCATTCTGGGACACGTCAGGGTGAAATAAACCTCTTTTTCCTCACAATAATGACTGCTCCAACATCACATTCACTTGCACGATGTCCAACATCCCTATTTCATTTCTCTCAATCTCCCCCAATTCCCTCCAGTAACTCTCTTCTCTTCCTCCTCCCTTAACTAATACTTCTTCCTTCGCCTTTCCCTCTATCCCCTCATGGCCCCATTCTCCTCCGAATCCAGAGCTCAGAATTCGCCATTCCACGCCAATTCTTCATTCCACTGGTCTCCATGATCAAGTTTATGACTCACACACTACTACGCTAAAAATATTAAAGTCGTCAAATATCTTTTCTTAATTATAACTCACACATTACCGCACTAAGCATTAAATTCTTCACTTTTTTTCATTCACTTAAACGAATCCCGTCTCAAAGATATGTTCCTTTTGTATATTTCTGCTTTTCGTCAATTCATTGAACTAAGACATTTATTCTTCCTACGCCTTTTAGTACTGTTCCCATTTTCGTCCATAGTACTACTTGAACACATGCATTTTTCCATTTCACATTGTTTTTCCCATTGTAATTGCTTGGCTTAGGCAAGCAATTGGCTTAAAATTTTATTATTTTTTTTGCTTTGTTGCGTTCTATTACTAATTCCTTAGCTCTCATAGAATTCAATCAAGGCATTAAAGTTTACTCATTTTTAAGTCAGATATCCACCCCCTTAATTGCTTGGGTAATAAAAACATATTCTCTACGAATCAGTAGATTTTGCAAGATGGACGGCATAATAGTCCTCGTAAGATACAGGCGCCTCTAGAAATTGGTCGAGATATTGATCGATAGTATTTAAAGGAGAGAAAAGGGTGGCCAAAGGTAGGCCGACGACGTTTGAGCGGCCAAATTGGTAACTCACTATAGATTCCACCTAGCAATGTCACAGATAAAGCTTAGAAATTAGTTTTAAGCAACTTCAAGGGTCAATCTTTGATTCGATGAAAGAAAACTCAAATCAGGTCCCATTCGTCATTTATGAATTTGGAATTTTTTCATCAAATTAAGATTCGTTTTTCATTATGCTCCTTCTTATAGCTGTTTTGCCAATGAATAGGGTTGAAATGGTTTCTTTACTTTGTTAAGCATGATTCTATCTTCCGCTAAGTACCTTCTTACATACGTACGTTTCCTTTAAATCCCTTAGCATCGTTAAAGGTACACTCAGGGATATGAGTATCTACTCTCGAGACCTCTCGACTCACGTGGCATAAACTTGGAGTAAGGTCATACGGCGTCCCTGGTAGGGGAGTGAATGAGCTGGAGGAGGATGTGAGGGAGGGGGGGGGCAGGGATAAAGTGAAGGTCACCATTGGAGCGCCAGACGGCGCCTTAGGCAAATACCACTCACGCCATATAAGCCGTGTTAATTGACAGTCCCGGAATGGGGTTGATTCACGACCGGAAACGCCTTTGTCTCCCGGTAGTAAACCGTAGTGTTTGAAGGCAAGAAAATCATTACAGAAACCTGACGTAGATCTTTTTCTATACCACAGGGAAACAAAATATTTGTTTTTCTCTATGATGGAGGATGGAGGCCTGCATTTTCCACATTATAAATGTATGATTATCTCGACAATAAGGCTTTTGCCAGAATACTCAATTAATGTATTCGTCTAAATTAAGAGCAACGCTTTAGAATCAGTTCACATTACCAAAACAATGACCAAAAGAGTATCAACGAAGAGGAATCATAACTCCCCATCGATATAATCGTAAATGGAGACCTTTCCAAGAGTCATTGCTTTGAATATATCCTCTTCAAAATGAAGGCTGACGTCATTTTCAACAAAAGGTTTCAATTACGACACTTTCTATTAATTTTTTAACAAAAAAATCCACATAACGATGATGAGTTAATAAATAAACACGACTTTTATAATATTAAGTTTTGACTTTAACTACGGGTGTTGTTTTGCCCTGGCAATGAAGTTTAAACTGAATAACAGATCATAAACTTCACAACATTGAGTATCATGATCCATAATTAAGTTGAACGCAATAAAATGGTTACGGTTAAAACAGAAAAACAGCCCGTTTCCAACCTTTATATCTTAAATAAAAAGCAATTTTGAAAACTTATCAAAACAAAAAATAAAATGAGTATTCTAGTAATTAGTGATGACTATGCGCAACGAACAATAAAAACTCAACACTCTGGCTTCAGGTGGGTTCCCAATCTACTAACTTGTGTTATTCGGCAGATGGTATCATAAGCTATACAGGCTCACACTGCTACTCCAGCAGTACGAGCCTTAAAGCATATGATAAAAGCAAATGGGTGCAAAATCAATGGACAGATTAAGGAATACCTCTAATTTCCTAATAGGTCAAACCGGGTGACGAATACGGAGAGTCAAGAAAAATACAAATGTGAATGGTGCATAGGAAAACTATGAAGAAGCTCCGGAGAAACTGAAGAAAGGAGCGATTAAATTTGGATAGTGAATTCTATATTAACTATTATCCACTTGCATCTCCATTGATTTTTTCCCTTCTTCATTTGTTGTCCGACTTCGTCGGCGAAGTATTGCAAGGCAAATGAGAAAAAAAACTTGGCAGGATTTAAACATTGTGATGAAAGATGTTTTCAGTAATCGGGTGGACAAAGGGGAATTTATCCAGCGACGTTTTAAATTCCTGAACAGCTTACTTACGAGAGAAAAGATAAAGGGGAACTTTTAAGAACAAAATAGCTAAGTTTCTGATGAATGAGAGACACTCATATTCTATAATATAGTTCATCATCATCATCACGGCTTATCAATCCGAGGATTCGCTTGTTGTCGGCCGTCCAAATTTCTGTCAATTTATCGATGTCCAAGCGTTCATTGTCGGCCCATACGGGCACACATACACCGTCCCGGTGAGCGAAAACCCACCCTAACCGGTCATTTAACAAACAAGATAAAGCCATGACATTCCAAAAAAACATCTCATTCGTGTGCGTGTTGTTTGTGAGAGACGAGAAACTTATGATTTAAAGTAAGCTATGCTATAACAGAGGTTTACAATAGTGGTTGAAGCCGACAGGTAACGGCTCATTTAGAAAATAGGTTAAACTTGGCGGAGAAAAGCTATTACATGGCATACAATTTGAAAGAATATGTGTGAATTTGGAATATTGTCCGTACAGGTGGACTAAGGTGTAATACAAACTAGCACTAAGAGGAGAATGAATAAAACTTTATGGTAACAGACATAGGAAAGACTCATAGGCGAGTTACGTCCTTAGGCAGTGTATATGTATGCTTATAGTTGATATCGTAATCCCAGATGTCGGATAGCAGAGCATTTCCAGTTTTTACTTAATACCCCGCAAGCCGCCGCAAAGGCGTTTGGCGGGGGGTGTTAGGACACCACTCGTAATTAAGGAAAAAAGCATGCAAAAGCCACAAATTTATACAAGCCACAAACAAAACATGGTATACATTCATGCAAAAACTCTTAAAACCCACACACATGCAAACACACAAACTACCAATTACCATACACATTCATCTACAGATACGCCTAACATCTTTGCAATGTTTAGTTTTGTTCCGACTTGTAAATTAAATGTGCTAAATATATTTAAAGTGACTTTGGTTTCTTACTATTATGATTACTGATTGTTCTGAGAAAGAATGAGTATTTGAAACTATCTGTATTGGAATCTATCTCCCTTATGTCTTTAACTTTCTCATTACATTTCCCCACCACCCGTTTAATGAAACTCAGTAAATTCCTCATAGCTTCTTACACCAATATTTTCCCTTACTTGCCTCTCCTAGTTCATCCAAGACTTGCAATATATTTTTTTCCCTCCGTGTTTCCTTCAATTATGATCTTCAGCAAGCTATTGTGTCTCATAGTATGTCCAATCACTTTCCCTCTTCATCTTGGGTCCTTATAGCATTCTTATGCATAGGCTTCTCTCTCGACCCACTCTTTGAAGACATCTTCAACTTTTTTACTTTGACTGTTCATTTAATTTCCATTGCCTTCATCTTTTCATTCATATATTCTCTGCTAAACCGACCGTAAAATTCTCACGTACGTGAAAAAGGAGACTCGTAATAAAACTCTTTCACAAGTCGCGTACCTATGTCTGTGATAGTACTATTTTCTGTTAGTAGTTGCCCCTTCTGATAAAAACCTCACACACCATTCCTAATCTGCTTACTATACCTATCTTTCTTGTTCCATCAATATTGATTCTGCTGACTTAATAGCAAAACTCTTCAACTTGTTCCAAGATGTCTTTTCGTAGTCAGACCTGAGAATTTTCTTCCTAGCTATTCTCTGGTTACAATTGCGAAAATGGAAGATTAGTTATAAATTAAAGAAAGAAGATTTTTACAATACCCATATAATTTATCCTATCCTATAATACGGCGAAACATAGCCTAGTACATATATCCTTCACTGTATTAATTCTCGTATTAAATTTTAATTTATTGAGGGAAAGTAACTTCACTAAATCGCCATGGAAATTTTCAGATCAGACTTCCTGAATTTTTCATCGTAATTACATCCTATAATGCGATCGCCATTAAAATATTGTCCACAGAAAACTTTAACGTAAAACTTTTCTACTCTAAACTTTCAGGTTTTACTTCGTAGAATTGTTTGACGTCCATAATAAATGAGTTTTTAATTTTCCACTGACTTTAAACTCGTTTAATATGGACATTAACATTTTCGTTTAAATTTTGCTAATTTAAAAAAAAGTAGCAATTTGCTATTGCTGGAGAAAAAATGGAATGATTTTTCCTTCAAAGAAATTAGCTAGCTGTAAACTGAAGCTAAGTTCACATTTAGGGTGACACTCCAATTTTATCAGATACCCAAAGAAATCCGGAATAAGAGGTCAAAAATTCTAGTTTTTATTCCCAGTGCAAAGTATGTAAATTTCTTCTCCGTGGGTTTCAAATGATGACATAAATATGGATTGTTATTCAACATCAACTTCTACTTAATTATTATGTCCAAAATTCGTGCCTTGACTTTGCAATGAAACAAAATTAACATTGGGAACCAAAACCATGGGATACTGGGGGATGATCCGGCGAAAACCGTGATCAAAAGTCAAGGGAGAGAAAATGTAGCATCCTTAGATTAAAACTAACTTTTGTTTCCCCCACATGGACATAAAAATAGACTCTACTCTGCTGTTCTTTATGGGTTCATCGCCACCAGCATTTTAATCTGAAGTTTCGTTGACCACAACCCTCCATTCTCTCCTTTCTAACGCTAACTGCCTCATGCCATCATGGCTCTTCCACGCGCACCACGGGATAATGAGTTCAATAAGTCGTCCGAAGACAGTTTTCAAAAGTATTGCGGAAGGAAAAAAATAAATATATTAGAAGATATTATTATATATGATTTCATATTATAATATATTATATATTATAATATATTATATATTATAATATATTATATATTATAATATATTATAATATATAATATATTATATAATATATTAGTAGAAATATATACGCACTTAAGTTGGAAGAAAAAATATTCAGCATGGTTCTGCATCCGAGTTTCAGCGATAAGCATTTTAATGAAAGAATATCTACGTAGTTTCAGAGCGAAGAGAGATAAAATAACGCACTGTTTTGTCATTACTGGTAGTGATTGCATTGGTGAAGCCTGTTTCATCTAATGAGCGTCTGGAGAGCGCTCGATTGCTTGCAGCTTAATTACTAACGTGGTGAGGGGGGCATTACTTCATTACTTGGTCTTCCGCTAAAGAGTGAGATTTTATGGGTCGCGTTAGCGGGAAGGCTTCTTAATGGGGAGTCGGTTTACCTTTTCTCTCCTTGAAAAAGTGTTGTTCTCCACGCATTGGCAGATGAAAATGGCATTCGGAGCGCAGATGAATGGAGGAAATAAAGCGGGAATGGGTCCTCCTAAATTGCCGACTACCAGAGGCCAAAACTAGGAAATATAAGTTCCGAAAGGAGGAGAAAAATTCGTCGAGTTGTGCGCCCTGCGCTATCGGATTAATTCATAATTGTAATAGGTAATTACGCCACTTTTTGAGTTCAATTTGCTGCCAAAACAATTTTGAAAACTAGCTTTTCAAAATTGTTCAGCAAAAAGTTATGGATTTTTGTGCATTAATTAATCAAACTACATATATATTCAAAAGGTATCCTGAAGACTAAAAATACCGAAAAATAAATAAATAGTAATGCTAGATGGAGAATAACTACGTACATAAGAATTTCAGGTTTTATTTGAAAATTTGAGTCAAAAAACGTGGATTCGAAAAAAAACTCCGATGATGGAGTGTTGTCGTAAAATGACCACGAGAGACGAAAATAAAATTTACGCTAATTGGCCAAAAAGCATTACTTGATCTTACTTTAATTCCGTCTTGCTTACAGAAACCTTACAATTTTTACTTTAATCGCATCACACGTGGCTTCACTTCCTTGGCAGAGTGAATTATAAAACAAATTATAGCTAAAATATTTGTTCCCCTCACTCATTGGTGCAAATATTGGATATTATTTGATGGAACTTAAACATCACAAAGTACTGATTTAATCTTGAATCTAACATTCACTAGTCTGACAATAAATCTCTTTTTGAAACTATAAATATTTTATGTCTGTTGCTAAGACAACCCCTACGTGGGTTTACAAGTTAATACATATAAAATTAAAAAAATGTCAATATTAATTTTTTTATGGCACCGTTATTAAACTGATAAAAACTGTATTTCATTAAAATAACGATAGAAAACATACCCATCAACAATGAAACTTTATAATAGCTCAAGTGCAAATTCTTCTTTGGAAAATTTCGGCCCAACTTTCAGTGGCGCACCTAATGGAAGAACATGTGCGAGAGAATTTCCGGGAAACACAGGATGTAAAGACCTATTAGCCGCTCGATTAATTTTTCCATCTCCGAAGGCATTTGCGATGAAAACACGTTAAAATCCAAACTTGCTCTCAGAATACCAATCACGTACTCCTTGCCAAACCGCCACGCTTTTACGAAAATCATTTATTTTTGCTCGCGGGCGATAAACATCAAGAGACCAACACCGAGCGCACTCGGAGCGATTACGGAAATTATTAACCCATCATCCGAGCTGTAACGTATTGTCCTTCCCTTCTGGGGAATAACTCGAGTGATATACGTTTTTCATTTCGATAGTGAACAAACGACTAGGCGATAAATCTCGCCGGGAAATCATCGAACGGAGAGAGAGAGAGAAAAAAAGACAAAGTTAAAAAAAAACGTTCTCCTCGATCTATTTCAGTTTAATTCATCCGCCGCCGCGATGGTGGGCGTCGGTGGGACCATCCGGCGAGGCCATTCCGGCGCAAAGACATCACTTGCGACGATTGGGAAAGGCCGGCGTCTCTTGAGTCAACGTCGACCTCAAGAGCAAAAGGGAGAGAGAGAGGAAGGGGCGCGACGGGGAAGGAAAGTTATTTCGATTGAACATAACGGCCTAATCCGTCCCTTCCCTCTCTCCTCCTCTTCCCTTCCAATTCTCTTATCTGCCCTCTCCTGTCTCTCCCTCCCTTTCCCCACCCTCTACTCTTCGCCCACGCTGCCGGATCCTTGCTATACCTTATAAGTCCTTTAATACGTCCTCGGCGATCCGCCAGTCCCCACCCGTTCCTTCCGCCTCCTCTCCCATTCCCTCCTCCAAGGGCAGCTCCGACTCCAACCCCTCCAACATCCCCTTCCCCCGTCATCCCCACACGCAATTCAAACTCTCCCCCTCATCCTCCCCCGAGCGTATTTACACCCCCGAAGCCTTGGTGTTATGGATCGGCGTGTGACCTTTGGGAGGTTGGGGGGTGGGGAGCTTAATTTTTGCAAACATCTTTTCTTTTAATAAAGCGGGACTGGGGGGGGGGTATGAAATCACGTTTGAATTAAAAAAAACAAGGAAAGTAACCCGTGGGTAAATCAGTCTGAGAGCAGGGCATGCGAAAGTTCTGCACAAAAGTGAATCTGTTAATTTGAAGGCGATGGGGTGGCCGAGAGATCAATACCATCAAGCCAAGGGATCTATATTAGACTGCTTCCCTAGCCATTATAAGTTGTTCCATGTATCATAGTCTTTCTTTTGATGAAGTTTTGTGGCTCCTGTATCCACACTGTAACAAAAAGCTTGTCAACCCCTTACCGCTCGATAAAATATAAGTAATGTGCCAGAAAAAACCATAGTAGTCCATTAACATGTACCGCAGTCCTCGACGGATGAAAGTTATAAGCAACAGCGAATGTTATTTATCAACGAATTTATAGGTATATTTAATCTATGGTCACCGAGAATAATCTGGACGACGACTGAATTTGCTATGAACTTTCTCCACCATAGCGTGTCCTATATAAGCGAATATTTTGGAAAAACTTCCCACTTCTTAGAATGATAATGTATGCGTCCAATTCACACTCCCGCTTGGTTTTCCCCCTCCGCGTTTCCTTTCAACTTCCATCCCCACAACAAAACTTGGAAAACGCAAAAGTGAAAAAGAGAGTGGGCTAGTATATTTGTATGCGGAAATATGAAAAGTCCTTTAAATTGAGCGCATGCACACGAGCAAAGGTCACCTTCCCTTTCAAATCATCCTAATGTCGCTAAAAGTGTGTTGTGCCCATTGAAGTGGAGTTTGTAGTTTCCTGCCCAGTATCTTAGATAAAAGTGGGAGAGAGTATTTCCCTATGCATTTCATGAATGATTCAAAGAATGTATAAGCAAAATACGGTCCGAAGGTCAGAATTGGCAGCATAGACCATTCGGTAGAGCCGGGGGGTCGGTTTCCAGAGGAAAGTGTACTCTTCCAAGATACTACTTTAGCAAAGATATTCAATTAACCATGAAGGCATCAACAAAGAGCTCTTGACAATAATAATAATTGAAAATTAAAATTGTTAATGTCGATTTCTTTAAATACATTCATTCTAAAAACATTTGTTGGTCACAAATTGTAAAAATTTAATAATTTCATTCAAATTAAAAAGATAAATAAAATAAATATCAATGAAATTCCAGAAAAATAATATTGAATCAAAAAAAAAAGGATACGGCTTCGATGGATTCATCTTGATAAAGAGATGTACACCTTAAAAT